>JBBCBC010000021.1:12723064-13114844 GCA_037126765.1 Stenogyne calaminthoides | reverse complement strand
TTTTGCTCTCATTTGCCTTTTTTTTGTTATAAGTATTGTGTTACTTGCCATCAAGAACCTTTGTCCTCATTTGTCAATTGTTTTACCATCATTTGGTTAACAGGTTTAGGTCCTGGAATACTTGTTGGTTCTGCTGCTTTTGATTTGTTTCCCATCCACGCCGTATGTGTTGTTGTCCCTAAAGCTGGAGAGCTGAAAAAGATATCAGACATTGGTGTCTGGATTGTAGAACTCTTCTGGTCTTTTTGGGCTTACATCTGGCTATATATAACATTGGAGGTAATATTTGTTTATTCTTAGCCAATTTCACTGCATAGAATTGATATAATGGAATATAAATGTTAGAACTTGTTATCTGTTTATAAGATTGATTTTATTAGACTTTCTGGATCCTATTTCAAATTTACACACCTGTCTGACTCATGATGCCTACTTAATCCTTCGTCTTCAAAAACATTATTGTAGCTTCTATACGTTCTACAACAGTAATTTCTCTTGCAATCTGATTGTAGAACAGAAGAAAATAATGGGAACTGTATATAATTATCCCCTTTTCTTAATACTGTGGTTTCAAATTAAATTTGCAGGTGTGGACACCAAATGAGATCACACTCTGGGAAGCTTTATTGACAGTTTTGCAATTTGGGCTACTATTAATACACGCCTATGCTCAAGATAAACGCTGGCCTTACTTCTCTCTGCCAATGTATATTTTGGTTGATGAACTCAATATTTTTCCTCCTCTACATAACTAATTGCCTGAAATTTGTGGTTTGTCCTGAGAAAAATAGGACATACATCATCTTTTTACTTGCTGATTACTCGTTCTTTAATCAGATCAAGATCAGAGAGGCCAGACGAATGGGTACCGGTGGAAAAGGATCAAAACAGAGCTTGTGATAAGAACTCTGAAATCCTTGATGATGAGTGTGGAAATGTTGTTGACATTTTCTCCATCCATCAAGGTAGCACATGATCTTTAGCAATGGAACTCTGTGTGTTTTCTATGTTATCTGTTTACTTCTTCTCCTTTTTCATTTTCATGTTTAGAAAAAGTCGACTTACAAATTTTTACTTGATATTAAAACAATTGTTAATTTCCTGTCAAAATTTTTTTTTGTTAATTTCAACCATGAGTTTTGAATGATCTCTTTATTCCCCCACTTTATATTGCAAAACACAAAATATAATTGACAAAAATAGTATTACTACCTGACGCTCATTATCAGGTTGTTGCGTTGATGTAGAAACAGCTCGAGTGAGCAGTTCTTAGGCCAAGATTTTTTCTGCAATTACCTAATATAGCTGTAAGCTAACCAACTTCACATATGCATAATCATTTCTCTGTTTTATGGATGATGAGAAGATGATTCTCTAAGATGAGATATATAAAATTTGTGTCTGCTTAAGATGTTATGTCCAGATCACGCAAGTGATTGGTGAATAAAAAAGAATTTTCCTATTTTCTTTCACGACTTTACCAAGAGAAGAGATAGGTTCTTAACACTCTTGATCTTGTGACTACCTCATATTTGATATATAATCGGAGTCCACAATGACAGCAGGATCTAATTGAATAAATGCATTGTGGATAGGTGCACAATTGAAGATGATTCTCTAAGATGAGATATATAAAATTTGTGTCTGCTTAAGATGTTATGTCCAGATCACGCAAGTGATTGGTGAATAAAAAAGAATTTTCCTATTTTCTTTCACGACTTTACCAAGAGAAGAGATAGGTTCTTAACACTCTTGATCTTGTGACTACCTCATATTTGATATATAATCGGAGTCCACAATGACAGCAGGATCTAATTGAATAAATGCATTGTGGATAGGTGCACAATTGAAGAATGTGGGATCTAGGTGATATATGAATTCTAATGTCTCCTTTGAAAGCATAACCTGCAGATGCATATCAAAAGTTGCCTAATGCTGATGTAGCCGAGTCCTCAGAGCAATCTTTCGAAGAGATTCCTAAGAAAGATAACTTGCTCTCATTATGGAAGCAACAGTTCATTGATGCATTTGTGGTACTATATTTCTATTAATCTCTGATTTACATGGTTCTCCCTTCGTTCCAATTTAACTGTTGTTTTTGGGTGTTACAATAGTTTGTCATTTAATACCCATAATTATTTGTATAAAATGACTAATATACCCTTTTGGGTCTCGTATAGATTCTTGTATCTCAATAAATGAGGTATCACAAAAATTAAGGAAATGGCAAAGTTGAAAAAAAAAACTCTCTTGGAGAACCAAAAGCGATAGACATTTTGGAACAAATATTTTTCTCTAAAATGACAGTTTAAAATTGGAAGAAAGGGAATATTATTTTAGACATTTTTCTTTGATGCACACTTTGCTTTTGTCCTTGACCAGTTGGAAAGCCCAGAATCAAGAAAGTTGAACAACACATATCTACGTCTAGCGAAGGCATTCTGGGAGTTGCTTCGTGCCCCATGGAGAATTCTGTTTGCTTTTGTACCTCCATATCAGATTGCTCATGGATGGATATCTTTCATTTGCTCTTTAATTTTCATCAGTGGGATAGCTTACATTTTGACCAAGCTTACAGATGTAATAAGTTGCGTCACAGGTTGAACAATAACGCTACTGCTCTTGATGTTTTCAGAAGTCCTTTCATATAACTTAGCTAGTAACGCTTTGTAATGTCGAATATGCAGGTATTGATGCTTACGTCATAGCATTTACAGCGTTGGCTGCTGGGACATCGTGGCCAGATTTAATGGCAAGCAAGATAGCAGCGGAGCGCCAAATTACAGCAGACTCTGCCATTGCTAATATCACTTGCAGGTTCTTTTAGTTAATTCAATCTTCATTATGCATCATTCTTGGATTAGTATCCAAGTGTTTCAGGTTCTGTTAGCACTGATTTTTGGTCTAATTGCCCAAAGAAATTCAAACCTTTACCACATACACTATTTTGGCCAATATTTTTATGACAAAGACTTATGCAAACCAATTTCACGGTACAAATGGTTTGCATTTTGTGTGTATTTTAAACAACATTAGTTGTTTCATTAAAACGTATTAGTTTGATAGTATTACTTGTTTTACTATAAAGTGATAGCTGTGAATCAATTGTGCGGTAAAACTGTTTTACACAAGACCAACTCTTTTACTATAAAGTGATAGTTGTGAATCAACTGTTTGTACTTTGTACCATATTTTACCAGCATCTACAAAATCAGATCTAGATTGCATTAGATTTACATGGTATACAATGTCATCGCATTATTGACACATTCTGTATCTTTCCTGTAGCAATTCGGTGAACATTTATATCGGGATTGGCATACCTTGGCTCATCAACACGTTATACAATTTCATCGCGTACAACAAGCCGTTGAAGATAGACAATGCAGGTGACCTCAGCTTCTCATTGCTCGTCTTCTTCGCTACATCCATAGCTTGTATCGCAGTCTTGGTGTTCAGGCGCCTCACTTTGGGCGCGGAACTTGGAGGTCCAAGAGGTTGGGCCTGGCTTACCTGTGTGTATTTCATGTCTCTATGGCTTATTTTTGTTGTATTGTCGTCTTTACGAGTTTATAGTTTTATTTGACCAATTTGCCCTTCGTCTACCTTATTCTGCTTCTGTTGTGTAATACAAGAAATGTATCTCAACCATTCTTTGATGATCAATAAAGTTTTCTTGCTGCTTGGTCCATGCCAATTTTTTAGCATGTTTGATTGAGCTTATAAGAAACTTCTTAAACCTTACAAAATATTTATACTAGTACTCATTAAGTATTCGGTCAAAAATTAATACTTATCAGTTTATTAAATTATAAAATAAACTATTTGCGTTATATAATCTCTAAAAAAATATAAACATCCCAACTTATTTTTCTTAAATAATTTAAGTTATATAGCTGTGAATCAATATATAGAAATTAAATTTCACGCTCTAAATAAATTCAGGTGGTTTCTGTTTCCGGTGGTTCGGCAGCAGCGAGGAGTGATCCATCAACATAAAAAAGAAACTCATGTCATTGCTGCACTTATAAAGTGATATCACTACACTTATAAATTAATATTTATAACATTTAATATTATGATCTCAATTTATAAATATAATAATATCAATTGATAGATATAGTAGTATTAGTTTGTAAGTGTGGTGGTATCAATTTCATACTATGAACAAGTTTCACACTAAACATACTCAAAAGAAATATATTTCTTTTAAATTATCAAAGAATTTGTAAATTTTATTAGCCTAGTACTTCTACAAATTAGAGGCTCTAGAAAAATTAAATTTTATAAACTCTTGCAGTTATTTATAAGATAGTTTAAAACAAATATGGCCAAACTGACCCATAGTCTACATAAAATCATACCCAACCATCCCTACCAAATGAAGGAACGTCAACTTATTGTGGTATGTTGTTCTTGTCACTCAAACTTGTCAATCACCAATCCGACATTCTGCTGGCAAGCAAGTCTTATATTATACTCCCTTTCGTTCCGTGATTACTGCAACACTTACCTTATTTAGACGTCCCAATATTACTGCAACACTTTTAAAATGAAAATAACACACAATACTGACACCCTTACAACATCATTTTATTTTCAAAATTCACTCAAATCCCTTATTTATTTCAACTCAAACCCACTAAAAGTCAACATCTCCACTTTGAATTACCCACAATACCCTTCTTTATTACACTCAAATCCACTTTTCACTTTTCTCCTTAGTTTGCGTGGCGTTTTCAGTGTTGCAGTCATCTTGGCGTTTTCAATGTTGCAGTCCTCTTGGTACGGGGAAGTATGTGTAAAGTAAACAATAGAAACTAAAATCATGGAACCACCGCATAAATGTAAATGAACAATCTCTTGTAAACCATAGTGCGGTAATTCAGAAATAAAGAGTACCAAGGAATGTGATTCAGCAACTTTAAAAATACATGAAAGTATCTTGAATACCTAAATTTGAGAGGCTGATTTTGTGAATGAAAATTGCACTCAATGACTCAAAAGTATCCAAAACCTAGACAACAGACTTTATTATAGTACAATCACGATGGTTGCTCGTTTCTTCGAGTTGAGAAAATTGTTTTAGTCATCCTCGTTCAAACAATCAACGCTAGCTAACATACCATAATATGAATGTAAGATAGATACATCAGGAGTCTTCTTCCTTAGTCTCAGAAACTAGTTCTTTTTTTGTGCATTTCCTACTCAAGCAGAAGCGCCTGTACAAGCTGTTGCTGGTGCATTGCTCTGCTGTTTTGAGGAGCTGTATTTCCTGGTAATGAATCTGAGGAAAAACAAAATGAGTGTCATTAAATGGTAGATGTCTATTAAACTGCATTTATACCTATATCACTAGACTAGATTCAGATAAAGCATAAAAATTAAGAAAGTTTTAAATGGTTTAATGTGTTCACTAACCTGAAAAAATCCCGCCACAAAAGCTCGTACATTAACCAGTTTGATCCAGTATCAGTTGTGCCATTTCCATCATTTTTCTTGTTAGAAATCACGCTGTAAAAAGATGTAAAAAAGATGAGATTGGCGCTGGTGTACAGATATGTCGGAAGAACCCCACTAATTAGTAATTACAGTACCTGGAAGCAGACTTCTTCAGCTCGTCAAACATGGAGCGAGGAGAAAGGCATCCCATGGCTAGCCATGGTGATATTCTGCATGAAAAATTTGCACCGTAGATGCTATCATTGCCTCCATCCTTGGATCCATTATTTGGTTTTGCCTTGCATTCGACCGCAAAAGCTTTGAGTCTTTGCATAGCCTCAGTCTCACCACCAACAAGAGAAGCATTCGCAGATGTTTTTCCACTCTACAAGAAACAATAAGAATGACTTTAGTTCTAATACACAAAAATAAATACTCTCATTCAATTTATGTGTACAATTTTTATTTAGACAGTGAACTATAATACATGCACAAATCGATCCCTCTTTATTGCAGGGCCTTCATATTTATTGGTTTTAAGCAAACCAAAAGCCGTAGTAGTTATCAAAGCAGTATACACACTGATAATAGAGGTTACCACATTAGGATTTCACATTACAGTATATATACATGAAGCTTTGCCTTTTATAATTTTGAAGTCCCACAGTGGGCAAATCATATTCATTGGAAGAGCACAATATTTAAACTTTACAGTACTTCAACAACAAAAGAGGTGTATTGCATCTAGAATTCTAGATACGTACAAAATTTACAACCCCTTTCCAGTAAACTAAATTAAATGGGTCTTGTATAGACCTGTTTCATGCTATGAACTTTGTTTTTAATTCATGGCATTTGACCCTACCCAGTGTATAATACGGGTCAAGTTTAGTGGTTTAGAAAAATATGTTGGAAATGAGACCAACTCAAATTAGTATGGGGTGGAAGAATTAAAAATGGAGATACAGTATAACACATCCAAATGCAATTTAAGATTTAAAAGAACTTTCCACTTTCTTCAAGTACAATTAGATCATAATATTGAACTTATACCAATTTATCTAAAAGTTCAAAAAAACCACTAGATAGTCATATTGGAAAACAAATTATTACGTTGTTAGGCATCCTCGTATACAACAGTAACCAATTCTTGCCCACAACATCACACAGAACATGAACTGCTTGAGTAAAGCAAATTTCAAAAGATCAAGATCTACCAAATTTAAACTTGTGCAATTACCAAAATTGCAACTTTTATAGTTCTAAACTTCTAATGAACCCTACAAAGCCTGAATTTCTCTGTCTGATCACTCTTAGCTTAATTATCTGATCATGACCAAAGATCAAAACCCAACATCTAACCCCAACATAAGAACATAGTGTTGATATACAAAACCAAGTCTATCATTTCAAATAGACAAACACCAAGTACTACACCCCAACATCAGCATGAAATTCAAACTTAGGTGAACCCAAATTGAAAAACCATCAAACAAAATGCAATAATAATACATTATCAGCAATCATCCATTCACACAAACAGATAAGTCCAATCTCCACAAACCAGATAGAATTCATCATATCATACCTGACCCATTGTGGCATTCGGGTTAAGCCCCAAATCGAGCAATGTGGGAATTTCCCCAGTCTCCACATCCCCCTCTTTTAGGCAACCCCTTAATCTTCTCCAAAGCCTCAATCGTTTTCCTCACCTCCAACCCTTTCACCTTCTCCTTAAACCCACCATAATTCGTGGGCATTTCCTCCAGCTTAAACGGCAAATCATCCATGTGGTACAGCGTGCTTCCCCAGAAGTACTTCACCTCCACTCCCTCATCCTTCATAGCCTCCTCAATCTTCTCCTCCGCTTTAACCTCATCGTGCGAAACCTCCCTATGCATATACACCGCATCCGCCCCAACCGCTTTCACCACATCCAAAAGCACGTTCTCGGGTCGCCCGATTCTCACCACCAGATCCGACCCGCGCGCCTGCAAATTCCGCCGCAAATCGGAGACGGATTCAATAAAAAATGTGGCGCGATACGGCCCCGTTTTGTCGAACCCGGAGGTCGATTTGCCGTAATCGCGCGGGTCGAAGCAGTAGACCGGGAGAACAGACATGGAGTCGTCGTTCGCGGCGGCGAGGCATTCGTTGTCGAGGATGCGGAGGTCGTTGCGGAACCACACGACGACGGAAGGGCGGGCGGCGGCGGCGCCAGAGGGGTTGGAGGGGCGGAGAGGGTTCAGAGTGTGAGTGTTCTGCAGAGGGTTTGCGGAAATGGTGGATTTGAAAAGGGGCTTTGCAGGGGAGAGGGAAGACGAGATGGAGAAGTGAGAGACGGAGGAGATTTGAGATGGGATTCGGACTTTGTTCGGTGGGGGGATGATTTGTTTAGGTGGGAGGAAATGGGAAGGGAGGAGAGTGGAAAGAGCGAGAGAAATTGAAGCGGCGGGAATGAGGGGGAGGGGATTTTGATTCTGGGTTTGCTCCGATGCTTGGAATTCTTCAGGGGTTTCGATTTTGGAATCCATTTTTGAGGATGAAGAAGAAATGGAGGGGAGAGAGCGATGGTGATGATGATGATAAGCTACTGAGAGTGTTTGGTAGCAGCCTCTGCCTCTCTGTAATTTTGGGATGCCATTTTTGAATAAAGAGAAAATTGAGTAAGACAATAATTTTTTTAATTATAATTTAGTTTTTATTTGACATATTTATTTGAATAATAATAAACCAACTACTTTTTTTGGTTTATATAGTAGTAACAGTACTCAACTACGGAGCAAGAAATAGGAATGGGATAATTTTTTGGTAGGTGGGGGATTCGTGTTTGGTGGGATGAAATTATGCAAAAGACATGCCAACTTCTGTTTTATAATGGTAAAAAACTATATTAAATAATACTCACTCCGTCTTTTTTTTTATTATCCATTTACTATAGATATGTATATTAAGAAAAAATATGAGATAATAGTATTAAATAGTGTAAAGTGGGTAAAATGGGTTTGGTGAAGGAAAATAATAGTATTAAAAGATGTAAAGTGAGTTTGGTGGAGAGAAATAATAGTATTAAATGTTGTTTTATTGGCTTATTTGAAAATGAATAAACTAAATTAAGACGATTATTTATGGAAAACAGATAATCAAAATCAGGACGGATGAAGTAGTACTAATTCTTGTTTTGCAAATGTATATCAAATAATACTTACTTCATTACACAAGAATAGTTATACTTCGAGTTTTACACTTGCCAATAAAATATGGAGTATTATTATTTATTTTGTTTGAAGTTTACCTATTTAATTCTTAATATA
Organism: Stenogyne calaminthoides; assembly: GCA_037126765.1. NCBI lineage: Eukaryota > Viridiplantae > Streptophyta > Magnoliopsida > Lamiales > Lamiaceae > Stenogyne > Stenogyne calaminthoides. The sequence goes on along the minus strand of JBBCBC010000021.1, from coordinate 13,106,088 downwards.
CTATTTATCATACATTACAATAAAAACTTCATTTAAGATAACAAATTTATTCACAATATGCATTAAATTTAAATAAAGATATTTAAAATAATTTACATACTTTTAATATAAAAATAACTAGCATTTGAGACACACCAAAAAGAAAAATATGATTATTTTTGTGGGATAGGGGAGTAATAATATTACGAACAAAAAAAGTGGTCCGAACAATTAGAAAAATCTTAATTTTCTGTTGGGTAAGTACTCATGTCGATCAGGTTCACGTTAACTCTCATATTTAAAGTACTTATCACCTTTTAGTATACGAAGTATTACCTTTTAACACATGAAATATCATCATTTAAACAATATTTGATTTCATTTATTGTTCATTTTAAAATAATTTAACAGTGATACTCCCTCCATCCTAACTCGATTGTACATTTATTGTGCACACAAGTTTTAAAAAAAGAGTTGTTTATTATTATTAAAAGGAATAAAGTTATTTTTTGGTGGCAGGGGCCTAAATGGTAAAAATACTAACATATTTGTGTAAATTTGAGTTTAGTATTAAAAAAAAATTGTATTATTTAGGTATTTGATGGGGTATAAGATAACGTTCAATTAAATTTAAAATAGATTTTTTTAATAAATGTTCAATTAAGCTAGGGAGAATGAGTACTTCATATGTTAAACAATCTACCCAATTCACTATACCTTTTTTGTGAAATAAGTTGATAATTTTTTTATTTTTTTTATCATATGTAGTTGTGGTTATGTTGGAAAGAAGAGAAATAGAATTTATATTGGAGGGAAATTTCATTGAAAATTAAAATAAACGTTATCATTATTCAACACATGTAAAATCGCTTTTGAAAATATTATTTCCTGTTTGTATCAGAGCTCTATTACAACATATTAGAGCAACTCCATGCAACACTCTACAATGGAGTAAAACGCTATAATGTGTTCTCCAACAAGTACTCTATATCAATTCTATAATAGAGTTTTGCACCATTGTGGAGTTGCCCAACACTATATGTAGTGCAAGGATAAAGTAGCGCTATATGCGCTATATTTACTTTTTTTTTTAAGTTTTATAATTTGCATTGGTAATCAAAATTTCAACTTATATTTTTTATTAGTAATTCAATTTTTTATTTATAACATTATAAATTTCAATTTATATTTTTTCTTCTCAATTAGAAAAAAATACATTAATATTATAATTTTAAATTATAAAGTAATTTAAAAAATAATGTGCAATAAATTAAAATAATATACTTTAATCAAAAGATAACATAAAATTGCATAATAAAATGATACAAACATTACAATAATAAGCACAATTACATGAAATTACTACAAATAGATAAAATTACATAAAAGAAATACTAACATAACTAATAGATAATAAAACATATAATCATAAGAAGCATTAATATAACTAATATATCATCTATAATCAGAAAGACCACTTCCAGATCCCCCAAGATCTGAAAATTGTCCAAACATATCAAACACGTTACTACTAGTGTTTGCCTTGTGTGCTTGTCTTCTTTTTTGCATAATTAGTTGATGCTCATACATCAAAGACGCACAACGTTCTGGATCTTCAATGGAGTTTAGGTTGATATTCATGATTTTGTCATCTCTCACCTGTTGACGAATTTTATTTTTCTCTTGCTCTGCTTCAATTTTTTTCTGTTGCAATTCCATGCCGCGATCCCTTTTTTTCAGCTGAATTTTCCAAAAATCCCAGAAGTTTCTCATTGCCCTCTATGATCGTTTGTAAAACATTAGACATATCTTCGCCTTGTTTCCTCTTCAATTTGGACTTTTTTACCCCCTCTGAGCGCTGTGATTGAGAACTGCTGCCAAAATTTCGTCACTTAAATTAACAGTGAAGGGAGGGGGTGAAGGATTGGGAGAGTTAGGAGACTCCATCGTATTTTCGTCGAGATCTGAAGAGATTCCGCCATGCATTTGAGTCTGGCTCTGCAAAAAATCACTAATTATGGGCCAAACATGGTCAAATTTTAAACCTTCTTCATATCCTTTTTTGTTGCACGAACAACTCATGTGCACGTTGAGACTGCATAAGATATAAACAGAGTTGAAGCTAGAAGAAGGCAATTGATATATAAAAAAAATATTCACAAATAAATACTACTTACGACAATTTGTTCATTTGCACCACTTATTTGCAGGAGTTCAATTTGTCGCAAACATTCATTGAATTTTTTGCAATCTTTTAGGATGAGTTGCATGCGACTTTGCACCGATCGTAGGCTACGCTCCATGCACTTTGAGTTTGGTTTTGATGAGTTGTATTGATCAGTAATACGCTGCCAAAATTGAGATCTAGACTGATTATTGCCCACTATTGGATCCTGCGAAACATCAAGCCACATTCTAGCAATGTGTTTATCTCCAGCAGAAGAGTAGTTGCGTTGTTTAGGCATTTTGAGAGAAGATATATGTGGAAGATAGAGAAGTGTGTATGAAAAAATATATGGTATGTCATCTATATATAGGAAAATATGGAATATATTGTGTTTTTCTACACTAACATTTCTTTTCAGAATGAATGTACGGTTGAGATTAAAAGGTTACATTGGTTATCAAGGGCTACAAATGAATGCACATGGATTGTGTTTTACTACACTCTCATCACTTTTTTGGACAATTATATAATGAGCTTACATTACAATTATTTTCTCACTTCATCAATTTCATATATACTCTTCTAGCTTTCTTAAAAAAAATATATATGAATTTCAATCATGTTATCTCTTCAAGCTCAAGCTCAAGCTCATCTGACGATGAGTTGGAAAAAATTCTCGTGAGTTTAGATTCAGAAGAACGAGTGATTGCACAACAAGTAGCCAGAAATAATCAAATGCTTCAGTTATGCCAAAATATCAATCCTACTCATGGAGGCTCAGTTCCAGATCGAAGAACAATTTTCCGTGGTCGACAAGCAGCAGCAACTAACCTCTTCAACGACTACTTTTCTGAAAATCCAACCTTTAATGATGAGCATTTTCGTCGACGGTTTCAAATGTCTCGCACTTTATTCCTCCATATTGTCGATGAAGTGAAAGAGCATGATCGATACTTTTTGCAGCGAAAGAATGCAGCTGCACAACTTGGTTTATCTACGCTTCAAAAAGTAATAGCTGCATTTCAAATACTAGCATATGGTGTTCCAGCAAATGCAACAGATGAGTACATCAAAATTGGAGAGTCTAGAGCAATTGAATGTGTTAAAAGAGTTTGTCGTGCTGTTGTGGTGAAATTTGGAGATCAATATCTAAGAACGCCCACACCACATGACGTTGCTAGACTCCTTTATATTGGTAAGCAACGTGGCTTTCCAGGTATGTTAGGAAGTCTGGATTGTATGCACTGGAGGTGGAAGAATTGTCCAACTGCTTGGGCTGGACAATATTCCGGCCGAAGTGGATCTCCAACTATCATTCTTGAAGTTGTGGTTGATTATGATTTGTTGATATGGCATGCATATTTTGGGATACCAGGATCCAACAATGATATTAATGTGTTGGAGACGTCTCATCTTTTCTCTAATCTTGCTAGAGGTATTGCTCCTCCTGCTCATTATGTTATTCAAGGAAAATAATATCACGTGGGTTATTACTTGGCTGATGACATATATCCTAAGTGGGCAACACTTGTGCAAACAATTAGTGCTCCAAGTGGTCCAAAGAAAAAATATTTTGCAATGAAATAGGAAGCATGTAGAAAGGATGTGGAACGAGCATTCGGAGTTCTACAAAGTAGATTTGCAATTGTGGCAAATCCAGCACGTTTTTGAAGTAAAAGTGATTTACAGGATATAATGATTGCATGCATAATAATGCATAATATGATAATCGAGGATGAACGTGGCCTTGATGCTCCAATTGAAGAAGCACAAGAAGTGCTATCTACGGACCTCGAATTTGTTAACGAACCCACTCAATTTCAAAATTTTCTTGGCCGATTTAGACAAATTAGAGATGCAGATGTACATTTCGCACTCCGGAATGCACTAATTGATCATCTATGGGAAGAATATTTCAACATAGAATAATTAGTGTATATCATTTCGTTATTTATATTGTTGTTGTGATTTTAATTTTCGTCGTAATTTAAATTTCCATTGTAATTTAATTTCCCTTTAAATATTATAATGAATTTTCAATTTTAATTTGCGTAAATACTTATGAAGGATACATATTTTCTAAATTTAGTCAAAATTTTAAATATAAAAAAAATATTACTTTATTATTTATATTAAAATTAGTGTAAAAGTATATTATAATTATAAATAATTATAGCATGATAATAAAAAAATCATTTAATAAAGAATCTTTATGGAATATTCAGTTTTAGTACAAAAAGTAGTGCAAACTGCTTGAGATATAGTGCTGACTGTATAATAGAGTAATGTTGAATTGACTCCAGAATAGCGCCAACTGCTGGAGATGGTCTTACACGCTATAATAATAAACAAAAAAAAAAAAGGCATTCATGTGATCATGTCTTCCAATGGGAAAGATTTGTATCAGTTGATCTTCTATCACCCCAATCCCACGCGATGAATGTTAAATACACATTTTAACGGATTGAGGGGATTGGAGCCGACACTTCTTTTGTCAGCATGATCAACGCGACATTGGGGTGTCTGTGGCGTGTTTCATGACAAGATCGAAGTTCTATCGGCGCATAGCGATGACAAATTTAATTTTTTTTTATTAATTTATAATTATTTAGTTATTAGTTATTAGTTAGAATTAATTATTCAATTAATTAAATATATATTAACTAATAATATATAATTAATTTAAAATTATTAATTATTTATTTATAAGTATTAGTTCTTTTATTGAAAAGTATTATAGTTGTTTGGTCATATAGTATTAGTTCATCAAATGAAAAGTATTAGTTCATTCATTGAAGAGTATTAGTTCATTCATTGAAAAGTAATAGTTATTTTGTTATGAACTATATTATAGTTCAGTTAATATGTATCAATTATCAATTTATACATGAAAAAATAAATATACACATTACATGAAAAAATAAATATACATTACATGAAAAAAATTATATTTTTCGTTATTTCTATAAAGTTGCTGTTATAAATATACAATTACATGAAAAAAGTTGAATTAAAAACATGAATTAAATACTAAAAAAATTATAAAAATGAGGTTGATCGTTATTTCTAAACCTATAATTAAACTCACGTCGCGGTGCATCCAAGTCGTGTAATGTACTGAAAAAAGCTCTATTTCGCTTTCAAATTCTAAATCTAAACCATCTCTGAAGGGTCATGATAGTTTTTTCAGAATGCAGATAAAAATGGTCTTTGGATGGTCCTCGGTTTGCCATATACGCATTTGAAATTACGAGTTAAAAAATATACGTTATAATTGATTCAATAAAAATCATAAATTTTTTAAAAAATTAAAATAACATCAATATAGTTTTTCATTACCAATATCCAATGCGAATTGTTGTGCACGTTCCCCAAGACCAGTGTTGATTTCGGACGTCGTGGATAGGCATCTATTGTTGCGGGAAGGCAAAAATGTCTATCGTGTTCACTGAATGGCATTATGATAACATTATACGTGGTTGCAACTAGGTACCCATGTTTAGGTAATGTAAACCATTTGTTTCTCGCGTAACCTTCTTTGTGAAAGTGAATCGCGCCAAATCTTGCATGGTTGTGTAACCCGTAAAATGTTCTTTGTATAAATCGTTCCTTGATTGCAGATCATATAAAAGCTCATTTAAGTACTCTAAACCATTCTTCACAGGTTAGTAGATTGCGAATGCAACTACTCGAAATCCGCAGTTCCCATCTCCAATTACGTCATTGTAGTAATTAATATAACCTCTGATACATGGAGGAAAATCGGCCTCCACCTGAGAGTTATAAAATTGTGTTGGATAGTTCATATTTCTTTTGAAAAATGAAATTCGAGGCCGAGACCTAGTTGAACTAAGTCTTTTTGCGAGGTGGGAAATCGGAAGGTTGGGGCCTCTAGTGCTTTGAAGTTGGAGTTTTGGGGGAATGGGACGGAGGATTTTGTGAAAATCTATTTCGAGTCTCTTCAGAAAAACTCATCGTACATCCTTCAGATGTGTTATGTCTACGATCAGCTTCTGGGGAAATATCCTGTTGCGCATTAGTTGCCTCGACTCTCCCCTTACCCCTTATTTGAGTAGACTTCTTCATTCCCATTTTTTTTTTCACTCTTTCAATCCAAGAAGGTTCACGATCGCTTTTTCCAGTTTTTTGTTTTTTTAACTTTCGGAGGTGGAACAATGTCATCCGTGTCATCATCGAATAATTTTCTCCTAGTCTTACCACCACCGCCATCATCTATTTCGGTGTTTGGTATACTAGAAAAATCTATATCCAATGTTTTCCAAAACGAGTCTATACAGTTTAAAGGTATGGGGTAGTTGATGTTAAAGTACTCTGTAAGATCGTAATGACACGGAAGACCATGTGTTCTCTTGAGATAATGACCGCTTTTTTTTTGCCTAGCTTCCTTTCCGATTCTGCGACAATGAGTTCTAACGCCTTAGACGTGATATTGCGCATTAGTTGGCTGAAGATTACGTTCTCGCACATATCAGTCCTTGTCTTTGGCGCTAAACCTGGATTGCTTTTTGATATCGCATATTTGCAACTCCATGACCTGGTGAAGCTTTCGGAAGATAATGTCAAAGTGTTGAAGGCTGGTAGCCAGGTTTGTTTTCACCCTATGGTGTTCTTGTTCAACCTTACATTAATAATAAAATAAAAAATATTTAAATGATTGTATTCAGTATGTATCGGCCCAACCAGTATATATATATTTTACCTGACTCAATATATCGTTCGAATAGTTTTAGTTATGGTAATAGTGTAATAGTGATTGTTCATCGGTATAAATAAATATAATAGCTAACACGAAAAGTAAAAAAATTGTAGGATTACCTGTTCGTGGTGTAATTCCCGTAGTGCATGCGATGATCGATATACATCCCTAGAATTTTGTTGTAGTGCAGAATAATCCACGTTTGTTCGCAGTATGTAATTAGGTCCGAAAAGCTGTTGTAAGTTTCCTTTAAGGAATCCCACCTAATGTTCCACTATTTAGCATTGCCCGCCTGGATTGCGTAATTCCACTGATATTTAAAACCATCAGCATACTCATTTTGAAATCCTTTTTGTAAAATAGCCCGGGCTAAAACACATTCCTCGATGTGGCGTCTGCACAATTGTGCTTGAGACGTTGGAAAAATTAAATCCACAACATTCATCATAATGACATTTGGCATTTCCTTCTCGTACAGTCCCCGAATAAATCGTAGGATGTATTCGAAGTGTTCCTGCATTTCACGGAACATAAATGCGTATGCAATGGTGAACGTCTTGTGAGTGCTTGTCGCCCCAACTGCCTCAAGCAAAGGCATACCGTACTTGTTCGTGTTGTATATCGTGTCAATGATTAACACTTGCGGATAAGTGTTGACCATTACAACCGAACAAGGGTGGCTGAAAACAATGTCCATGAGTTCTTTGCTATCATCCGCGGTCCTAAATTGATACCTAATTTAAAAAAAACTAATCAATTTTTTTTGCTTTTAAAACTAAGGAAATGTGTAAAAAAGCGCAACAATATAATTACACATTTTTTAAATGTGCTAGTATAAAAATATAAATGCATGCTTGTAATTCAGAAAATGACATAATTTATAAAACAAGTATAAATAAATGTGTTCGTATTTATACCTGTAATTACGTTGTTTCATTAGGCGTATGAAGTTTTGCATTGAGTTAAGCTCACCCCGGTCCTCTCTCGTTATCTTGTAAATAACATTGTACATTCTCTTTGCGTCTGTAGAATTGTTGGGATCGCATTTCTTTATATATGCCAATATATTTTTAGCAGTGACATTCATTGATACTAGATACTGTACATGTTTGTACTGCTCTGGAGTTAATTTACCCAGTTTTAAACCCTCTGCATATTTTGGAAATCGATGATTGTGTGTCCCGTTTAAAACACCAATTTCCCGAATATCACTTTCAGGATCCGTAACCCTTGCAACTAAACAAAAAGGACATGAATTTCTTTGGGTTTTGGTATTTCGCTCATTCTTGGTTTTTTTAGGTGTATATTTGTCACCTTCAGTACATAAATACCTTACGTGTGTTGAAGAAGAATCACAAATCCACAATGTGATGTTTCTGAAACTAGCAACACTATTAACAAAAAAAAACAACTCCTTCTTTTCCAATCAAACCCTCTTCAGGAGTAATAAATTCGGAAGTGATATCTTCGGAAATATAATCAGCATCATGACAAGAACTCATTTTATATAATAATACTTGTAATATTTTTGGCTAATATAGAGGATGTTTGAATTTAAGTAGAAGTGGATAGAGAAGGTGTTTGAATTGAAGTAGAAGTGGGCGAAAAATGAGAAATATGCCTACTGAAAGGTAAGTGGCTACTGAGAGATAAGTGTGGCTACTAAAATGGCGGAGGTGGGAAATATATATATTGTTCGAAATATACTGTGTATGTAAATACTGCGAAATTTACGGATGCAAAATGATAGCCGGAGCCGGATGGGACGTAAGCACGCGGACAAAGGCGACACGTGTCGCGTGTCAGGCGCGCCAGCAGGCCACTACTGTCGCACATGCGACGCGCCAGCAGGCCTCTGCTGTCACACAGGCGGCGCGCCAACAGGCTACTGTGTCGCGTGTCAGGTGCGACACGCGCCTCGACACGCGCTGCAGATTTTTTTTTAATCGCGACGCATTATTGATTATTACTGTATTTTTGCATTCTCTATTTAAATGATGGAGTATTAGATTTTATGATTCACAACTTAAAAAAATTTAGCCACACTTACAAATATTTGCTGGTTCAAACATGAGTCAACAAGATTCATTTTTTTATGATGAAGTGTGGACTAAAGAGGTAACTGAGTCTCTGGTGGATTTTCTCGTAAGAGAGAAGAGAGATGGTCGTTGGTTTTGGAACCGTGACAATATGCTTTCAATAGTTGGTGCTATATGACGCATAAATGTATGTTTTGGTTTGATGTTACTTCCTCCCGCTGTTGAAATGAGAGTAAAAAAATTGCGACGACGTTGGAGGCTTTTCGGTTACATCATCCTGCTTCCAAATGTAGTTTGGGATAGATCGTCAAACCTCATGCGTGCACACCCGGACACTTGGACTAGTTTGATCGAGGTAATAGTCGAAGATTATACTTATGTTTATCTAATTTCGTATTGTTTTTGATAAATTTGCTCTGCTATTATGTGTAGAAAAACTCAATGTCGGTTGCGTATTTGACCCATGGCGACCCACTATACCTATCGTTAAACTTACTGTTCAGCCACTCATGTGTACGAGAAACCGATCATGAATACGAGCCATCGGTTCCATGGGTTCATCCGGGCGAAGTCCCCGGTGAGGACAGTACTGATGATGAGGTTGAACTAGACTACACTCCACGTGAGGACTCTCCACGTAGTGCTGAAGAAAGTGACGAGTCCTATGAAACTGATTAGAACATGTAGTTCAATTAGTTATATTTGAATTTTAATTTATGTCGTTGAATTTTAAGCAACATCGTGGTATTTTTAAGATCGTTTAATTTTATCGTGTTATTTTTAAGTTCGTGCTATAAAAAAAATAATACTAATAAAATTTAGTTATTAATAGTAATATTGAATTATTAATTCGAAGTAAAATTAATAAGATCGTTTAACCAGTGTTTTTATAACCAAACCGGCGATCAAATCGTGTGTGGGCATCGGATGTCAGTTCAACCGGTTGGACCGTTTGAACCAGCGGTTCAACTGTTAAAATGATTTATGAATATATATTTTATATTTTGTATGTTACATTAAAAAATAAATATTTATTTATAAAAAATTAAAACTATACTAATTTATAACTTATAAGTCTTATATTAAAATAAATACAATAGAGTTTGAAGACTTGTGAATGAATTTATGAGAGAGAAAATGATAATGGGATAAGATTTAGGAAAAAAATAATGAAAAAATCAAGAAAAGTAATTTAATAAATAATAAAAAATAATAAAATCGGATTAACCATTTTCAAGGAGTAATTTGACCGGTGACATGAGCGTTTAACACTGCGTTTAACAATACCAATAAAATTTAATTATTATTTAACAATACTATTATTTTCGATTAAAATTAATTATATGATAATTTTTCTATTTAATTTACATCATTAGAGAGTATTAATGATGGTCCAATACATTATTAAACTCAAATTTTCGGGCTAAATTATTTCCCACCCGTCCAAATTTAATTCTCACCGCCCAAATTTAATTTTCGGTCAACAAATTCAAATTAAAGCTGAAATTGTACTGTGTCGGCTGACACATGCGACAGGCAGCACAGTTGTCGCATGGCAGAGGCGACACAGAGGCCTGCTGTCGCCTGTCACAAGCGACATCTTTATTTATTTTTTATTTTTTATTTCGGCCATTATTAGATTTACACATCCTACCCAACTCAAATTACACTATATATTAACATCACTACTTTCATTTTCACATACCTCAAGAACTCATTATATACACACTCAAGATTACTTCTGTCTACTCCGACCGCCGACCGCCGTCGACCACCACCTCCCGGAGTTGATTTTTTTTAATTGTATATTTTCATGTCTTGTTTCACTTTCCGACACATAATAACTCAATCTTTGTTTCATTAACAGCCGCCTCCGTCCGCCGCCGCTATCTTGCCGCCACCTCCGACCGCCTCCGCCATCTTCAAGGTATGTTTTTCACTCATATTGCTCTAAGGTATTAGTTTAATTGCAGTAAAGTATTATTTTGGAATTGTTTAATTGTGGAATTGTTTAATTATATATATACATACATGCAGTTCAATTATTTTCAACTATATATATTATATATACATACATCATACATGCAATTTAATTATAATTTTAGAATTATTTAATCATGTTTTTTTATATACTTTGTAGGAAATTGTGTTTATAAAATAAGTGTGTTTATAAAAAGCCAAAATTTAAAAAATAATTGTGTTTATAAAAAGCCTAAATTTTAAGTGTGTTTATAAAAATTAGTTGAATTTTTTTAAAGTATTAGTTGAATTGTTGTTAGGTATTAGTTGAATTGCTGTAAGGTATTAGTTCAATTGCTGTAAGGTATTTGTTGAATTGCTGTAAGGTATTAGTTGAAATGACATAAAGGTATTAGTTGAATTCATATATGGTGTTTTAGCATAGAAATTACCTTAAAAATAAAGGATACAAGAACTCGTGTACATCAATTACTCAAAATATTATGTATTAATAACAAGTGTATTTAATATGGGAGTATTAATTATTTTTTCACAAAAAATAATAAATTACCTCTTGGGAACATACACAAGGAGTGTATGGGTGAGAACCTCAGCAATGTATCTATTGCTAGAGGTTACCTGTGGTACTTGATGGGGACAACACTCTTTGTTGACAAAACACGTGATTCTGTCCCCAAAGATTATCTACAGGTGTTGGGTGATCTTGAATCTGTACCTCACTATGCATGGGGAGCTGCAGCGTTGGCTTATTTATATCGCCAGCTTGGAATAGCATCCAGAAGTGAAGTGGCACATATTTCGGGCTGCTTAACGATACTTGAGGTGAAGATTCAATTTCAATAATATTTCGAATGATATTTAATATATTGTTATCAATATATTGTTACATATAATAACTCAAAACTCATTTAAATTTTTCAGTGCTGGATATACAAGTACTTCACTGAGTTGCGCAAACACAGTGGAGCTACGTATTATGACCCTAAGAGCCCAAGAGCATTGCAATGGAACAACTGACAAACATTCAGTTCAACACAGGGGATCTGGTACATTATCGTAAACTATTGGATAATTACCCATCGAGTCATGTATGTTTCTCATTCTCAATACATCTTACTAGTAATAACGTCATTTATAATTTAAGTACCTTAACAAAATGTCTTATAAAAATATTTCACTTACATTATAGGTCAATTGGACTCCATTCGGCAGTCCATCATCTATCCCGCCAGTATCGTTATTTCATGGATGCATTCATTTTCTTGACTTCGCCGAAGGGTATATGTCGATGAGGGTTGCAAGGCAATATGGGAGATTTCAGTCCGTACCCCCACCACCGCTCGGCTTTGATCATAATCTTTCTAAATTAGGTGCCAAGGCAAAGAGCTATAAAAAAGTATATGGGCTACGGTGGCATATTGGAACGAAATGACAAATCATCATTACCATCTCGGGCAGCTTGGTGCCGAAGCTGTAGTGCTGGATAGTACCACGTCGGATTATCCCATATGGTATGCAAACATAACACATCCGAGAGTGCACAACCCTGCACACTGTGAAAACAATGTTTATGTCAATCACATGTTTGGGTCAGTGCAACAAATGTTGGGACACGTGAGGCAACGCACACAGACATTGATCAATCAAGTTCGTGATGATCCATAATGTCCAGATTATGTCATGCATGGACTGAACGTGATTGCCCATCATGCCGGTACTATAACGGTCCCCAATCCTGCCTATTGGGGACCGCAACAAGGATTTGCCGCTGAACAATTCGCCCAAGAAATACCCCCTGGTTGGTGGTGGGACGGAACCGCATTTCAAAAATATTACAAGAACCAACCCAACAACCCTTATGACGATAATAACAATCACTAGTACTTTTTTTTTTTATGTTAGATGAATTATTTATTTGTTTGCTTTTAATGTCTTTCAATAAATATTTTAGATGAATTATTTATTTGTTTGCTTTTAATGTCTTTCAATAAATATTTTAAAACAGCTGAAAAATGTAACTTGTTATGCTGAAAAGTGCTACTTGATTATAATGAATCGTGCAACTATTTTTTCATATTAATAGTTGCATGCTTTAATATAACAAATTGTATGTTTATAAAATACACTATGAATAAACGGTGCACCTAAGCTATTTTAAATGAAATAACTAATAAATTCAAAACTAAACAACTAATACTTTTGAATGAAACAACTAATATTATTTTCAAATACACTTATTAATTTTTTAATACACTTATAAATTAAAAAAATTGTCAAAAAATAAATTAAAATTTTCGGAAAAAAAAAAATTATGTCGCATAGTCAACGCGACAGATGGATTTTCTGTCGCGTTGACCATGCGAAAGCCACAACCTCTATCGCGGTCGTCGTGCGACAGCAGGCCATCCAATCAGGTTTGTTAAAATGTGGATTTAGTTCAACTCTCCCACGCTCTAAAATAATAATAATACAAATTAATTTGAATCCCGGGGGGAAAACTGGTCATTGGGCTCCTCGTTTGAGTGGGAAATCCAGGTTCGATTCCCTCTAAAACGAATTTGGAGTTATGGGAGTTATAACTTATAAGGTGGATTGACGATTTTGTAGAGTATTTGGATTCTTGGTGTATTAACTACTAACAACTAACTTTGTCCGATCAAAAAAAAATATATATATATATATTATGCAGCGGGGAAGGACAAATTTTTCCATAGGTTTGTTGAACTCGGCAGTTTAATATACAAAAATAGTATTAATATTATGTAACATACAAAGTGTGACTGTTTAGTGATTTTAAAAAATAATATATAAAATAAATATTTGTAAAATAATAATATTTTATATGCTAAAAGTTGATATTTGAAGAAAAAATATTCATATGAGATCTACTCGAAGAAGAAAGAGTCTAACAAATGAGCACTCAATGCATCAAACATCTCAATTTAAATAATTCTTTATTTTATTTTATGAATATACACATGATCAATTTATAAACGTGCATAGCAATAAACAAAATACAAGATAATTTATGTTTGGCAATGTATAGTGTGAACAAGTTTTACGGTGAAACTGGTTAAGGAGTGTGACTTATATTACTAAAGCGTGTGACTTTTTACTGTAAAGTGTGTGACTTTTTACTATAAAGAGTATTACTCATAAAAGTGAAGTGTGTGGCTTATATTATAGCAAAGAGTGTCGTAGTGTTAACTGAAGTGTGTGACTTATATTACTAAAGGATGTGGCTTATATTACTAAAGTGTATGTCTGTAAAAAAAAATCAATTTCACGGTGAACAAGTTTCACATCATACCAACTCTTTATGTGTTGGTCCCGGTGCTAACGAGTCTCATACGTGTATGGGGGGGGAGAATACACGTGTTCAGTGATTTTTAAACTTTTCTTTCACTGAGGTCAGATGGGTCAGGTTATCCTGATAATTTCGCCCTGAGAAGCTCGGATTGCCCTGAGTCAAAATCTACATAGACAATGATCCTGAGCTGCTTTCAGAAGCTTCAGATTAGCCCAACTGATCCTGAATTTATCAGAGATCCTGAGGAGCTTGGATCAGATAATTATCTTACTGAACACTCAGTAGAGTTAGTTCAGTTTGGTAACTATCTGTTCTTAGCTACTCAAGCGTGCGAAATGGTTGGCCCTAAGTTTATACTCGTTTTAGCTTTGCTGAAATATCTTCTTCCTTTAGTAAAACAGTGATTAAGGTCGTGACCAATTTGATGCAAGTTCAGTGGATTGGTTGTCAATTTCTTGGAAGTAAACTGATATCATGGTTTTCAAAGAAACAAACCTCAGTAGCAACCAGTACTACTGAAGCTGAATACATGGTTGCAGGAAGCTGTTGTGCACATATTCTTTGGCTCATAAAACAATTGAGGGATTATAAGATTATAGCCAATGAAGTACCGATATTTTGTGATAATAATAGTGCAATTGCTATTACACAAAATCCGGTATTGCACACCATATGTAAGCATGTTGATATCATACATCACTTCATCAGAGATCATGTTGAGAAGAAAGACATCAGAATGGAGAAAAATCATACTGATAAACAGAGAGCTGATATCTTGACTAAACCTTTGGCTGAATCAAGATTTCAGGAACTATCAATTGAATTAGGTATGTTGGATCCAGGTGAATAAAGCAAATCTGAAAAATTGAAGGTTTTCAGATGCATGAAGTTTTCTCAGGTTTTTACTGAAAAACTCAGGATAAAATTGAGAGTCCTGAACACTGAGTCTTGGGAAACTCAGTAAGTCTGAAGTTCAGTACTCAGTATTATACTGACATTTTATCAAGGTCAAAACTCAGTAAGACTGATGGAGAAAATTAGTCTGAAGAAGTATTTACTCATGCACCACATTTATTGTCTATCTGAATCTCAGTAATCATTGGCAATAAATGACAAAACACCTGAAGAAATAATTGGGCGGGACCTTTGAAATCTACGAGGAAAGTCAATGGTCTGCAGGAACAATAATTAAATGCACTGTTCATTAATCACCAATTGGGATAAATTGGCGGCTTAGTATTTGTGAAATCGTCCTTTCAAATACCCATTTTAGTCGGTTTTTTATCTTGACCGTCAAAACCTTCATCTACGTGATTTTCCATAAATCAAAATCCTATATCCATTACAAGACTCCATTCAAGCCCTATTCCAAAAAAACCTTCATCTTCACAAACACTCTGCTTCGAAACCCTCGATTGCCCAGAAATTTTTTACCTATCTCAAAACCCTTCACCAGAAATTCTCCAAAAATGACACTTTCTGTATACGACAAACTCGCCATTTCCAATAAACCTTGGTACGAATATTTCGTTTCTCTAGAAAGCACGTCCAATGCAACTCACGAGGAGGAGGCGTTGCATATGATTCGTTTGGCAAAGCTTACATGCCTGGTCGCGAATCAACCAGAGGCCGAATATGCGAAAGAGGTAATTGAGTTTATCTCTAATTTGCAGTTAGATGATGAGAATTGCATAGAGTCTCAGATTATAGTCTCGCATTTGGAGCATGGTTCTAAATATGTGGATTTTGTTAGGGAATTTTATATTATTCCTAAGAATATGAATGTCATATATGAGTTAAGTGATAGAGGTGAAGACCCTACGGTATACATGATGGGTAGGGAACAAAAGTATTTGGATAAAATTACTGAGCATCCAGTAAAGTTTGAAGCTACTCTGAATAAGAGGCATTTGAAGCCTAAATATCGAGTATTGTTGGATATTGTAAGCAAATGCATCATGAGTAGATCTGGTAGTTTGAGCGGAGATAAAGCACGCCTAAGTTAAGGCTAATGGCGGCGATTGAAGATTCACCTTCCACGGCATTCAATTGGTTGCACTATTTGATCAAGATGGTGAGTTATCAAGCCAAATGTATTCAGAAGGTGAATGGCTCTGTAGTTACATGCAACCAAGATTGCATTTATCTTGGAAACTTGCAGAGAAGGGGAGGACATCTTTGCCGATTCCACTTACTGTCCAAAGTCAAAAATCATGTTCAAACCAACAAAGAAGACTTTGAGAGGAAAGAAAGAGAAAAACTCTGAGTCTCAGGAGGAGACTGCTGAAGAAGAAACTGATGAAGAAGCCAAACAAGCTAAGGGAAAAGCCCTGATGGAAATTAAAAAGAGAAAGGGAGAACGAAGAAGAAAAACATCGCTCCTCAAAAAGCGCGAAGGCTTCAATCTATTCTTCGAGAAGGAGGGGTGAAATCGAAGAAACTCAACCTAAAGGCCAGCAAGGGTTGAAATCTCCACTTCAGGTTCTTGCTCAGGTAGTGACAAATGTGCAGGAGCAAGAAACTGAGGAACATGTTTTTTCTGAGGTACTTGAAACCTCTCTCGAGCTCGGATAAAATCTTCAGAAATCTTCGAGGACCTCGATCCTCATCGAAGAAAGACCTGCTCGGACGCCGGATCGACCGAACCTCGTGAATTCTTGAACTTGGATGCACTTCGAATGAACCATTTCTTGATCCATCAACTCGAACTCATACACTGAACCTATCGCTCTTGAAAGCCCAAGATTGAAGAAGGAGAAGTTCGAAGAGATCGAATGGGCGGCAAAGGAACGGTTCATCTTGACAGAGATACCTCGGTGAATGCCTATCCGACCTTCAGATATGTTCTTCGTGCTCGTAACGACAAAGCATATATTCTCGAATCAAACACTCCCCCGAGATGTTGAACATTGCTTCATCTGAGGAGAAGAAAGTGGTGGAATGCAGAGACAATTTAATCAATTCTCGTGTTTCGGGAAAACCGTTTCGAGAATGAAAAGTCGTTGATTTTGATGAATTGGTGACAAAAGAAGCTAATCAAAAAAAAGCTCTTGAAGGAGTAGATGCTTCCAGTTCCATGATCAAAATAAAGATAAGGATAAAGGAGATGATGCGAGAAAAAGAAATCGAGAAGAGAAGGAATCTCGACTGAGAATCGAGAAAGAAAATGAAACCGAGAGTCGGATGGGGACGATATCGATCTCGAAACCAATCGATATCGGACAACCTCGGTGAAGTTAGCATTCTTGGTACTTTTTTTTGACCTTTGTTATACATTATGTAAAATTCTTCAAGTACCTAGCTTTAAATCTGATGTTTATGATATGCAGACTGAGGCTCAGTTGGAGCACCCAATTCAGTTGGAAAATGTTGTACAAACTCCAGTGGTTGATTTCACACCAATCCTGGATGAGTTAAAGAAGATAGAGCCAAGGATGGAAGAGATACTGGCAAGTCAATCTCAAAAACTTGAGAATCTAAGCTCTTCATCAGGCATGCTGCAAACAATTCTCACAGACAAAATGACTCAGATGGAGTTAGTCCTGGCTGCTCAAAATCAGAAATTGGAGAACATGAGTTCATCATCTGATATGCTTCAAACAACTCTATCAGGTAAATTAGCTACATTAGATGGAAAGATTGATGGAGTACATCTGAGCTTAATGCCAACATGAAGGCGGATGTATCAAGAAAAAACTGCTATCTATCTTGAAGCCAAGTTTGGTTGAGAAGAATGATCGATGATCAAAAACAGTTGTTGAGGAAATGAGCTCTCTGCTTTCATGACCAAGATGACGAGAGATGATGCATGATGTCTTCTCAAAGCGGTTTTGTTCTCTTTCGGATTAGTTCTCAATGGCCAAGAATTACATGATAAGGCTAGAAGATGAGCATGATCGGTTAAGGGGGAGAAGTCGCATGATATGAGCAAGGAGCAATACTATATGGATCTGACCGACTTAACTACTCCCAAGGTATGGTGCCAAAAAGGGAAAGGCACGGTGGTGGCAAATTAAGTGAGTTGTTGGCACAAACCTTGGAGAGAAAGGCTCAAAAAGAAGCTGAAGGAAAGAAAATTGTTGATGCCTTAAGAGAGATTGAAGCCACTGAGAAACTGAAGTTCAAAGAAGCTGAGAAACCTATCTTCACTCAAGCATCTGAGCAAACCATTCAGGAAGTAATTATTGAAAAATTGAGTGATAGAAGGATGATTGAAACAAGCAAAGGCGGGAAAAGAAGAACAAACCCGGACGAAAAGAGAAAAGCAGTTGCCTTTGTTGAAACTGAAAAGAAGAAAAAAGCAAAGGTAGCTAAACCTACTCAGATAAAACATGCAACAGATAATAATGCAGTACAGAAAGCAAACAACACAACACAGCAATTATAGTAGTTCAGAGACTCAAGCTCCTACGTCCACTCTCTCTGATCTTCAGAGAAATTATTTAACCACTTCCTAAAGCTTTCAGGCTAACTCACTGTAGCTTACTCACTTTTCTACCTTGAGTTTTCAGGCCGACTTCATTGCAGACTTACTAACTCAAACACACACAAGTGTTCAGACTACCACAAGTAGCTTACTAACTTCTTCTCTAGAGTTTTCTGGCTAACTCACTATAGCTTACTAACTCTTTACAACTCTAACTCACCAACAAAACATACACAAACTACCTTAACAAAGGGTTTGGGTTTTGAGTTAGTTTCCAACTAGGGTGAGATATTCTTTACAATAAGAACAAATGCAAAGGCTAGGATATCTCTTCTAAGCTTTGGATATATCTATCACTCCAGACTTAGAATAGTGAGCTCTCTCCAATGTGAAACACTTGGGAAATTCTAGGGTTTTCGAGTGCTTCAATTTGCAATAATACAAATGAGCTCTTGAGTTGCTTTGAAATTTCTCATACCTCTCAATGTAAAAGGGTCCTTTGGTATTTATAAAGCAACTTCACCAAGGTCACTCTTTGAAAACTATCCGATTGGAAGAGATAACTTTATGAGTTTTCCTCTTACGGTGTTTGATGAATCCATTTATTTTAGGGTTTGAACACTCTCTTTGCATGTTTTAGGAAATATGCATTCATGTAGCCAATCACCAATTTTTGCGATGCGGAACTTAGAACTCTTGACATAATTCGGGGTCTGCTGCTTTTCGTGTCGATGAAAAACTGATGTTGTCTTCCTCGATTGGTTCTTGTCTTGATGAATGTAGACAAACAAAAGCGGCTCTTTTTGGTCAATTTCTCTGAATGAGATAACTCAAAAACAACACTTAGATTTAGTTCATTTTGTTCGCACTAGAATGTTTTGGGCAATATATCTACTTTTACGAACATGTGCGTTTTTCTCGGATTTTGTAGTCTTGAGATAGATATTATTGGTGCCTCTCGAACCATTCAAAGTTATATCGAGTATTCAAGAACTCTTCGAAGTCTTTGATGTCTTTAGCAACTTCATCGAGTCTTGATGTCTTGATTATTTCTTCGAGTCTTGATGTCTTCGATTCTTCTTGAGTCTTGTCTTGGTAACTTCATCGAGTCTTTAGTGTCTTGATTCTTTATCGAAGTCTTGATGTCTTGAGAACTTCATCGAGTCTAACTTTGATGTATATCTGCTGACTATACATGGTGCAGATAACTTCCTGAACAATCTATATCAAAACCGACTCGATCTATCAAGATTATCCTGAACATGTCATACTCAGGGGTTTTGGGATCTAATCAAAACTTCTTTATTAAATTCATCTCCCAACATTATGTTTTAAGAGCTCAATGATAATTTTGACCCCATTTAATAGGTGAGATGAGATAAGTTGAGATAATATTGTGATGCCAAAAGATAAGGTAGGAATATTTTTTTAACAAGATGTATTTAAATTGGTATTAATTTAATTTATTTAGTAGGTGAAAGTATTTTAAAATGTGGTACAAATATTAATTTATACTTTCAAAATGTGATACAAATACTAATTTACTCTTGTATCAAATGGAAAACAATTGTGCATGCGCGTTCAATTTATACATTTCATCAAATACCTTACTTGCAAAGAACATAAACAAGACAAGATCGCCCATCCCAGATCTCAATCAAATTTGAATTTTTTTTATCACAATCGAATAACAAATATTACATAAATTATATAATTTGCCATATTTTGGCCTCTTCAAAGCATTCCCAATGGTACCTCAAATGTGGAGGCAATAGCAAATGCTGCAAATTTGCCTCTAAATACTCCTCCAATGATACCTCAAATCAGTAGACAATTTTGATGATGATGAACAGTGTATGAGAAATTAGCTTCTACAACATAACTAACGAATTTTGTGAAATTAATTATCCTTTTATGCAACTTTCAATCAATATCTCAAAAGTGTGTTGTGACAACCATATAATTTATACTGTGAATGGATGTCCAAGTATCAATAGTGATACTCATCTTTGACTACTAATAACATTTTGTATCCTAATTTATCAGCCAACATACACCATACCTGCAACTTTGTTTCGATCAGAGATTCTGAATCTTGGTTATAATTATGCCAAGACTTACCCCTTCCCGTCAACAGCCCAAAATGACATGTAATCGTTGATCACAAATTCAACAATCTTCAATTTGCACCATTTTTTAGTTAAAAATATGAGGAATTTAAGAACTTTCGCGCCATACACTCTCATTTATCAATATAGATTGACTTTTCTCATTCCCACCCCTTCACATAGTGGACTTGACTTGCATATCTTCCCTACCCACTAATACTTTTCTAAGCACTCGGGATCTCAACTTTACAATATTTGCTTATTTATTTGTTATAGGCTCTCATAACTCGACTTTCTTGTCCTTTTTTCACAACGCATCCAATGTTGACTCATTTGGGTAGAAACTATGAGAGGCTTTGTCGAATCCTTTCTTACTCATTTATGAATTATACATTCATCCTGTGCTTCAGATTCTATCATGTTTGTTGTTTCAAATGGACTTGATGAAGAATGAAAAGATTTAGATTTCATTCTGCTCATTAAGGAACTATCGTAAAATCAAAAAACATTAAGGAAATATACACATACATAAAAAGTCAAGAAACATGCAACTCATTTCAATGCAGATTATCATAAACTAAAGCTAAAAAAAAAAAAAGACAAATATATAGAAATCAAAGGCTTAATCTTAAGTTTCTGATTCACCGTAAGTGCTTATTTCGATGTGTATGTGTTGTCCCTGCAATAAATACTGTACTGTGGCTCGAAAACACGGTATATATTTTCTGCTAAAGAATTCTCATTAGTCATTACATTTCAGTACATAGAGTTAGAAATTCAGAAATCAGAATAAAATGTTTAGCAGGATTTCCAGTTTATCAATATCATGTCAGACAGCGTATGAAAGAACTTAAAGTCTTAAACACGAACGATAAATCAATTAAAATTAAAGAAAAAGGAAAACAGTACAGCTTCAATTATAATAATTTAAGGTAAATAGTGAAAAATAAGAGCAGAAAGAATTGAAATATGAGTTGGAAACCTGAGAAGATATCTTCTTGTGGGGTTCGGAATCGGTGCTTTGGCAAGTGGCGGCAGAGCATCCCTTGTGCAACGGGCAGAGTAGCAGCAGTGCAAATGGAGAGGTGGGGCGATGGAGAAACAGAGTAAAAGACCATATAAATATCGACAATAGAAATCACACATGTAAAAATAAATCTCAAAACTGCAACAAGTGCAATTCATATACAACGAAAGAAACTTTTAATGCCATCAACCACTAGACAATTTTACAACTGCTACAGGATACGGTTTCAGTATAAACAAAGTATACAGCCACAAATTCCAGTTTGACCACTAGAGATTGATCATAAGTACCGGAATAGCCAATCCACTCCCCAGCAACGGGGATCTTAACACGCAGGTTATCTAAAAAAAAGAGTAGAGCAATCAAATAATTTCCAGCAGTGCCTAAGGACAAAGATGGGGGAATCTATCAAGAAGATCGTTCATATGCTATTCAAATCAGTATAAATAGAATAGGACAGAAAAAGATCTCAAATTTGACAGATTTTCGATCAAATGTCACAAACTGTAACAACAAACTTGGGAAAAATCGTCCTGATTATTAATATATTACTAATACTCCACAATGACATATAAAAACTTGAAAAGACGAACATGCAAACCTTAGAATATCATCTGAAGCATAAAGAAAGCTAAATCATTGTAGATGCAAGAGTTGGACGAGGTCTTGCAACATTCAGCACACCTCTAGCAGTTCTCTGTATACACAAAACGAAACATATAATAAGGATATTACCTACGCTGCTTTCAAGATAAAGTTCCCACCACACTACTTTCAATTCTACCTCAAAGAAGGAATTGAAGTTGAGACGCAGAAGGAAGCGCCTAAGAAACGGGGCCCGTTGACTACCAACCATCCTGCTGCTGCGCAGTATAGTGTACAAAGAATTTGACTTCTTATTGAATTCCTGCACGGGTCAACTGGAAGTGTGACTATTACACGAGTAAGGGTGTTTTGCAAACTCTATTAACAGCTTTTATAATCACTTATTTCCCAAAGCTGTGAGGAGTAGCTATTGACAATAAGTGATTCTCACTTACTTTTTAGAATTTGCAAATTGCAAAACAACCCTAAGTATCTTATCTGGCTAAGTCTTGCAATTTATGACAACTTATAGACCTGCAAGTAATACGATGCCTATAGTACCTCAGCTATGTGCTCGAGTTCGGTGGTGCTTTCTTTGTCATCTTGGTTCTCTAACTTCCAGCAAAATTGCAAACAGAGTTTCATTATGCCGTAAAGAATACGTGACACAGAACCAATGTCTAAGAAAGATTGTGAAATTAGTGCAGATAAATACCTGCAAGCAGAGAAGATTGTCAAATCTTGGGTACCATATTAGCAGTACAAACCAAAGAAGAAGAAAAAACTCAATAGTCCACAAAGAGAATCATTACCAACTTCTTCTGAGCACAAATAGTACACAATTGCATATTTCTTGGTAAGATCAACATATGTACAGATTTAAAATTTAAAAAAAAAAATATCCATTATATATTTAACATCTTCATATGCAAAAATCTAATTTCAAGCCTATAAACTTTCGAATTATATCAATATTTTAACATCCGGAAAACTAGAATCACCACCAAATCTGCATAATTAGATGGAAACTGACACCATCCAAATTACTTACTCTTGGTGGAAGCCCACCAATTCTGTAAAATCACGAGAATCTTGAAGATGAGCTTGCAAGACGTTCCACTGAGATTCTATTACATCCACCTAGCAAGTTAAACATGCAGTTATTCAATAAGTTTATATTTAAAAAAAGCTTTACTAAATAAGAGAGTGAACATACTGTGTGAGCACATTATTAAAATCAGAAAAGGTTTCATAATTATAATTTTCATAATCACATTTTTAAGTTTATTTAGGAGTAATGATAATCTTATTCCCACCAAAGATCCCTTAAAGAAATTTTAGTTGTCCCAAATCCCACTCTCATCTTCATATATCTTATAAACATTGCATCACCTCAAATAAATTATATTACACGTCATCCTTACATGAAAAGACGATATATATCATATCATGCGGACACTATCTCAATGCAATATATTTTCCAGTCGACATTAGGTTAAACAATACACAATAAGAGTTTGATGTGACACCTACATCGAATACATTTTCCATAATATTTCTCTCAAACAACAAAAATAATGAAATAGGACCAAATATAACATGGCATAATAGACGATTATATATGACATGCTTGCTCAAGAGAAAAGGTGCACTTAGGGTCTTGAGGAAAATAGGATGTAATATGCAAATTATGCACTTAGATTCAGTCTGCTTATTTATATTGCAGTTAGCATAGATTATCTCTCATTTCAGCACAACTCAACTACAAACTCATCAATAACAAGCAAACACTCAGGCATATGTTTTTCTGGCAAACCACCTGAATATAAAACTGAAGATTTCTGATCAGGAAGGCCATACGTTCTCTGACACGCCACATTAGTCTAAAATGCTGCCGTCTCTGTTGAGATATCGAACTGTCCATACTATCACCTTTCTGTTTGGTAAAATCAGAATGATCTTGATGCATTGCAGAAGCCCAAGATTTCTCCAATTCCATCTGAGTCCGCTTTAAGCGGAGCAAGTACTGAAAGATCCTAAGATACCTGTTCCAATCATATGGTTTACAAAAGGGTAGGAATAAGTATTCTTTATATATACTTTTGCACATACCTCCAAAGAAGAAAATTATTGGAGCTGATTTATAGCTTACTTTGATAGCACTTCCTGTGTAAAGAACAGCTGTAATGGCCAGTCAACCGAGTATTCAAGGGCAATGCCATCCCAGCCATCGATGAATGTCTCTGCAGAAGTATCTGATTGAATGCCTAAGTCTCCGTCAGAATAAGCTTTTGCTTTTGGCAACTCAAGATGAGAGGATTTAACTGTCATTCTTGGCAGGCTGAAAGTAGTAATAGTAGAAATTAAGAAGCAGTGCTCTAAAGAGCAATATTTCAGTTTTTTTTGTGTTTGGAGGGTAATATATCAATTATCATACCGCAAAGACACTCTGGCGTAATATTTGTCCTCTTCTCCAATAGTCTTAATTGCAGCCTGCACCACATGTGGCCTCCCAAGTTTAATATAGTTTACAAAGATATGCAGCTTTATATGCAACGGAAAAAGAAAGGTTTGGGCGGACCATGTGGCTTTGGTAACAGTGAGAAATGGAGTAAAGAACCAAAATGATTAATTGATTATATGAGTAGCAACAAAGAAGTTTTGAACGGTATTTAGAAGAAAATATTTTCGCATTTAGTTTTTAAAATCATACATGCAAAAGAAAAAAACTTGAGCTCCAGATAGCTGAAAGGACGATTTAGTGTCTCTTGCATACAATAAGTCAGACTGCCATATCAAAATAAGTATATTACTGAATATAATTCTCTTATTAATATGATGATTTCGCTAATTAAACCTTACCAGCTGAAAAGGAACCATAAGATCAGCTTCAGCAGTTGATTGGCGAGGTGGTAAGCGCATCAGCAGGCGACTCTCCTCAAGAAAACTCTATCATGTAAAACACCATCTTTCAATGTAATATTATAAAAGTGAAGAGAATTCAGCGAGAATCGTTTAGGGATCTTATGTTGAAAATTTTTAAGCCTAATTCTGGAAGGTTTTCTATGTTAAAAGAAATTTAATATCTCAAGTATCCTAAGACTTCATTCATAAATAGTTTTTCATGTCTCCAGAGGGCAATCTCAGAACTTTCAGATTATTAATTAAAAAGTAAAACATGAACAACATGCAAAAGTTGCAACAGTTAAAGTAACTTAAAATATCCTACCTGGAAAAAATCACCTTTTGCTAAAAGAAAATAATCTTTAAGAGCTTTCAAGTGGCCATTGAGGTCAGCAAGCACAACGATAAGCTGCAGATAAATTAAAATAGTAAATTGTTTTACATCTTAGGATTAAGGGACCTGAATGTATGCAATCAACACCTGCCAAAGATGATTTGCTGCAATCGCTTTGATTGAATCAACTGCAGTCTCAAATGACCTCTTATGGAACTCAGATGACTCCTATACATTATAAACCAAATACCAAAATTCAGAAGATAATAAATAACAAAAATAGTAATAAAAAAAGTACAGTACATATTAAGGGTGCAGAAAGGAAATAAAAATAAAATTCTACAACTACACAGCAATAATATGTCAAAAAGAAATCTAACCTTCAAGTTTTGAAGCATAGCCTCAATTTTGTCGGCCTCAGATCGTGGCAGTAATTCTTCTCCAGTCAATATACTGTGGACAGGAGAGTCCTTCTGTGGAGAAGACTTTCCAATTGATCCTTGAATCCTTTGTGATCCTTTTTGCATGCTCTGCCCCTGAAATTGGGCGGCCGGACTTGGATTTCGAAGAACTCTGATAGCTTTCCCAGCAAATAAAATAGATTCAGCAATGTGCATTGGAACATACTCAGGAAGCATGTCCTGTAAAAAACAGAAGGTCAAGAACAAACTAAGTAAAACGAACGCTTTAAAAATCTCATGAACATATTATCCATGCAATGAGTATATCATAATATATTATTACTAAAAATGGGAATGACTGACAGCAGAAACCAGTATATACCAAATAAATATGGAATCCCAGATGCCAATCAGTTACGGTTACATCATTAGTTGACAACCGAGCTAATTTCTCAAGCGCATTTGCAGGTGAGTCATGTTCAGAATCCCTATCCTCTTGCCTGGAAAGTGATAAAATTCTCCAAATCAAGATTTACAAAGACATAGCAGCAACAAAATTGAAAATAAAAAATGAAAGCCAACAGAAAGCTACACCTGCTAATGAAAAATTCACCATACTGGTCATGAAGGATCCCGTAAACCATCCATGACATAAGTTGACTGTACATAACCTGATGCCCATGCCATAGAAGCCTGCTTGACATGGAAAATTACTCAACTATCATTTCAAAACGGTATTATTTTTTAAATAACAGAAGTTTTATTAATTTAGGGAGAGGTAACGGACAAGAGAGATCCCTTCCCCTGAATTCAAACATATAGACTTGATGGATGACTACATCAATTACAAGGTAAAACCCCAACCACTAGTTAAATCCGAAACACTGATGTCTCTGAAAGACCTATGTCCAGACAGCCAATAAGCAACTCTTTACTTGATCCTATCCCAAATATCATCTAATCATCCAATTGAGGTCTCAAAAATTCACTTCTTCCTTCCAATCCAAATTTCATAGCACTTTGCCTCTCTTATTGATAGTGCTGCCCAGGTTATTTACTAATAGATCTGAAGCTGAAATGGGTAATAAAAATTGCAATAACTCATTGATGACTTTGTTGAATACAACAGAAAATTGCCTACTCTCTGACAACATATAAATGTAGATCTGATCTGTAATTAGGTTTTATCACAGAACTAAACAGCAGATAAACTCAAATTGAACCTTTTGAGTAATTGAAGAATTCTCTGCTTATCTAGCTAAGCAGAACAAGAGCCAATTTGTGCATTGCAAGAAAACTGAGTTCTTATCAACAGATAAATCCTCAAATTAAATTACTGATTCCAATATTACAAACATGCCAAATGGTGGAATGTATAAAGTAGGCTCTACCTAGACTGATCTCATCCAAATGTGTAATGTTATGACTCTCCGTCCTCAAATGGACAATCAATTCATCTGTTTATAACAACGCAGTAGAAAAGGAATTTTTCACAGTTCATACACAATAAATCTTAGGAAGGATGTACATGGTTGAACTTTGAAGACTTTAAACAAAAAGTAAAAAGTAGTCTGAATTAAATAGTACAGTAGACATGACATTAACACGTCATAAGAATTGACTATTGGGTTGACTTAACCTGCTTAAGACACCAAATTATTTGCCCAGACTTCTTCTGTTAGTTTGAAAGGAATATTGAAGAAACCTTAGTTTTTAACTAACCTGCTTAAGACACCTAACTACTTGCCCCGACTGTCTGTTAGTTTGACCAGAAGATTAAGGAAACCTTAGTTTTGAACCTGCTTAAAACACCTAATTACTTACCCTGACTTTCTGTTAGTTCGATTGGAAGATCGAAGAAACCTTGGCAGTATTTGTTTTGGGTTTATAGTTGTTTTTTAAAACTGGTTTTTGAAATCTAGGGGATTATGAAATCCTGATAAACAGTAAGGTGTGTGTTTGTTTTGGGATTTTAAGTAGGGTGAACTTTAATTGTATGTCTAATCAATGTATAAGAGTGAATGATGTTGTATTCTTATTTTGTTGTTGGGTGTGATTGTAATGATTGGATTATGTGTGTTATGATTTAATTATATTTAATGTATAGGAAAGTATCATACGTTTATCGGATTTCAAAACCCCTAAGTAGAACCGGATTTGGATTCGTAAATCCTAAAACCGGTTTTTAAAACACAAAACAAACATTGCTAAATTTTTGGTGTAGTAGATACTGCACTGTATAATATTTTACCCAAAATAGTTCCTGAGATGCTCTATCAGACATGCTACTAGCCTACTATAAATAACTATGATGGTAAACAAATTTCAAGCATATATGAAATAGAACTAGAGAAATAATCCATACCGCTGAATGCATATTTGCAACTCAGGAATCCCACAGTGGCATCGCTTGTGTAAAAGGTTCAGAAGTCTCCCTCCATACATATTATCACGCTCAATCTCCAAGATAAGCTCGTACAGAGGTGGCAACAAAACAAAGAACTGATACATACATTTAGAAGTTAGTTGAAACTTAAATTGATAGGAAATGATTATCAGAATAGAAAATTAAAACTTGGGCTTAAAAAAATGATCAAACTTATAGTTTGGTAAAGTAGAAGTACTCTACTCATTGGTAATTAACATCTGCACTTACAAGATAGCCAAACACAATACACGCTTAATTCATCATGCTAAATTCTCCTAGTTCTAGCGTGAAGGCAGAATAAAATGGAGGAAACTGGAATAGTGCTTCAACCTGGAAGAAAAATTCTATAATAACAAGCTACTGTTGTTTCACAAGGGAACTCAAATTATCTATAAAAGGCTGAAAAAGTTAAATCGATGCTTAATCATGTTTGAGGATAATTTTGAAATAAAAGTTTCCATTTCCATTGTAACAACTTATTAAACAAATCATAGATAATTAAAAGATTATAATAATACAGAAAAGCCGGTCTCTGCATTGCTATGTACAAAAGAAATAAACAAAAAAATGTCATTGTATGATGTATTCAGAGATAATTAGTGTTAGATGACCTAATTACCACCTTATTGAGTCCTTGTGTCACAGTTGCCAAGACTGGCAGACAATCAAACAACAATTTCTGCTCGATTTGCAAAACAGTAGACCTGTAAACAGACAACACCTCAACAATTCCATTCGCCAATGCTCTTCTATACACACTGGGCTTTAACTTCTTTCCTTTCAGTATTTCCGCCACTCTCGACAAAGGAGAGTCATTTGATGATCTGATCCAACTCAAATTTTGAGATTTAGAAGCAAAACGTTCTAGCTCTCTGTAGTAGAACCCCAGTGTAATTACCCTCTCAATAATTTCCCTGCCAGAACAAAATATCACATCAACAACACAAAATCCAATCAACTTGCAATTAAATGGATGAAATCATAAAGATACACCAATATGGAGATTGGAGAGTTCAACTACAAGGATACATAGTTATAACCAGTAGAAAAAGAAAAAAAAAACAGCATAACTACACTCTCAAATTTTATTTTATTTTTATCAGATAACTACCCTCTCCATTAACTTCTCTTTCGATAACCTACGCAGATTCAATAATATATAAGCTATCCATTTCTAACCAGAAAAATAAAATCTCATTTTCCCCAACCAATTGAACTCAATGCCACGTTTACCTAAAAACCACCAACATTTCTCTGAATGTAACAAAAATCGAACACGTAAAACACAATCAGAACTCAATTGCAAACCCAAGCGCAATTCCACTCTCAACATTTCCCCACCAATCACAATAAACAACACATCGAGGTAATCATTTCTAAGAATTAAACGGGAAAAAAATAATACGGCATAGGAGTAAATACCTATCGCTGGGTTCGATGAACGAAAGATCGGGAGCGAGCTTGAACGTTGGCTCGTCGGCGAGGGGAGCATCGGGAGATAAGTTAACGCGGAGAGATTCCTGGCGTTCTCTCTCGTCGATTATGAGATCTCCGGTGTAACCCAGGAGTGCCAATAGCAATTCGTGTAGCATTACTTCACAGAATTCTCTGGCAGTACAGTAGTCTGAAATTCGGAGCAACGATTGCGAAATCGGCGGTGCAATTAACTTGAGTGAATAACCGTAGCAAGATATTTCTAAAGTGAGGTCGGCGGGAGCTCCAATTACTTCCAGTGTAGATGTGTAATTCAAAAATGAGTTTCGGGAAAGAGTCCCACTACTACACCCCCAACCCCACATCCTCATCCTCCAAACACACCCCATAATTATTTAGACAAAAATAGATATATTTAAAATGACTATTATGCTCATATATAAATTGATACCAAAAGTAAACTTTATATTCATAAAATTTTATAAACCCTTCCCAAGTAAATTCATTTCTCTCGACCACCTGTTGAAAAATCTTTCCCCAATCTTCAACAGTTGGTTCTACGATATGGGAGAATTGCTTCCATACCCACCACTATATCAATATAATCACTTCTCTCATTTTCTCGAATTGCTTTTTTGTATTTCTTCAATATTTGGATGCACTCTTCTTTCAATCAATCATGAAAAGATAAACTGTTTGCAATAGATCTAAATAAAAATGAATAACTTTTAAAACATACATAATCGAATATATATACATATACTGAGAGATAATTGTTGAATAGAAGGAATGTCTGTATCGCAAGCCATTTGAACAACGTATTCAACTTCGGATCCTCCCCCATTACCTTCGTAAACCTTTCAAAGTTTTTAGGACGTTTTCTACGGGATGGGGAGGAGGGAAGCCTAATTTTGTGTTTGAAGGGGATGAGGGTATAATAGTAATGAAACGGGTGTGTTTAGCAAAATATGTTAATTTTAAAATTTTAATATGGGGTGTGTTTATAGTATTTTGGGGTGTGGGTAGTGGGACTCTCCTGAAATTGTATTTCCACATAAATGGTTTTTGCGTGAAATATTGGAATGCCCTGATTTTTTTAAAATAAAATTTAACATAAAGAACACTCCCTTCTTCCCAGGATTATTGCAACACCAAAAATAGACCGCAAACTGATTAGTGTTTAAATATGTATGTTTTATTTGACAAAAACTCATAGAGACGGTCTCATGCATGAGACGGGGTACAATTTAACACAAATTACACTCACTCCTTCCAAAGTATTAAAGTGTTAATGTCCAACTTTATCATAAATTTTTCTCTTTACGGGCTAAATTCATATTATCTCTCATGTCCAATTGTGTATCATTGCATCATAATTTTTTTTCTCTTTACGGGCCAAATTCATATTATCTCTCTTGTCCAATTGTGTGAGCCAATTGTTTTAAATGGGAGACACTAACAATTAGATCATTAGATGAACACCAAATGCACCAATGTGAATGCTCTAACATCGTCAATGCAAAAGTTTATGTGCATAATTAAACTTATTATATTTAAAGAATTATAAAAAAATTATAAGGCTGAATGCTCTAACATCGTCAATGCAAAAGTTTATGTGCATACTTAAACTTATCATATTTCAAGAATTATCAAATATTTATAAGGCTTAACAACTAACAAGTACAACTATACATTTTAAGGAAAACAAATAAATGCAAATTTATATAAATAATTATGAATTCAAGTCATCATTTGTCCTATTAAAAAAAATTATGGGCAAGTAAGATAAAGAAAAGTACCAAAACAAATCAATAATTTCAAACAATTCTCATTTTAAAATTACACAATTTTGAAGGTACGTTTATGTGATGTTAGTACTAAGTAATTATTCCACAAACAAGTCCATGTACCAATACATCTACAGATAATCAACCGAATCAATTGCATACCAGTCCAAAAATCATGAAAAATAACATAGAAAATAAGCACACAAGCAATTGCTAACAACCAAAAATAAAGCAAAACTAAAGAACGTACCATCAAACTAACGTTTACCAACTCAGTGGGTGAATCACAAAACAAGCAGTTCTTTTCAAGTAGAAAGTAATGATTAAAGAAACAAAATTTGTCCAAAACCACAGGAGAAGTCACTACAGATAACAATAGTGTCCAACATCCTTTTAAAACACGAGATAAAGGCAGACAATATCATAGCAAGCATACAAATCTATAAGACTTTGAGAAACATAGTAATTGAACTAAGATTATCTTAAACTCTGAAGCCCCTGCTGTTTCTCTTTCCTCTAGCACGCTCGAATTTCCTTCCCTTGGCTCGCACGTAAGGCTTGGTGTGGCTGTGTGGAACACCAGGAGCTGGCCCAAAGTGCTTAACAGCTTCACGAGCATTTCGTGAACCTCTCAAGAGTACCTGTTCGACACCATAATCAGTAAAACTACATTCCACATGAACAATGATAGCTACAATTTGGTATCAAGGAAATAAATTAAAATTTAAGTATAGTAATTAACTCTGTTTCAGAACAGTTAGTAACCTACACAATGCAGCTAAAACCATTATAATGTGCACAGATGTGTACTACTCTTTCAGCCAATACAACTAGATAATGATCATGTCAACAAATACAACGACTAACGAAAATCTAAACCTCAAAACATATGTAACAATCCAAATAGTTGACACTGACAGATATCTAAAACTCAACTTTTTACATGGACCTCCATGAATTCATACATGTATCAACATAAAAGCAAACATAGTTACTCCAACTCATGGTTCAATTTCAATAGTATTTCGGCAAGTTCCATACTAATTTCTGTGTCTGATTTAGAATCATAAAATTAGCACACATGATGATAACTAATATACAATGAAATTAACAGTTACCGTGTTCTGGCCAAGTGGAGCCTTAAGAGCAAGCTGGTCAAAAGTCAAGCATTCTCCACCAGCCTTCTCAATTCTAGCCCTAGCAGTCTCGGTGAATCGCAAAGCTGTGACCTTCATAGCAGGGATGGCTTCTTGGTGACGAACATCATCAGTAACACTACCCACCAACACCGCAATCTTGTCTTCCTGTAGCATAATCAATTAAAACAATGTAAAATTCAACAAAAGTATCACAAAACTTTCACACTAGTTCCAGTAGCAAATCTACTCCACAATAAAAAGCTCAAAACTACACTTTCATGAACGAACATTACAAACTTATTCATTTACAATAACGCAAAACTGGCCCGTTTCAACAATTTCATGGAGAAAACTCAAATACTTCAAGATAATTGACTAAAATAAGCACAAAAGGAGTATCCATACACAACAATTTTGCTAGCGAATGCAAAAACTAGTCATGAAAAGGGAACAAATCAGTACCTTTCCCTGCATAAGTTTGCTGAGACGGGACAGAGAGAGCGGAGGCCTGTTAATCCTGCTCATGAAAAGCCTCTTCAAGACCACAGCATTAAACTTGCTCCCAGTTCTCCTCACCAAAAACCGGTACAACTGCAATTCAATACACACAGATACCAAATCTGATTTCCAATCTCGCCATTTTCATTTAAGAATCTACATAAATTGAAGGATTAATGATACCTTGACGAGGAGCTTCAGGTAAATATCATTGGATTTAGGCGCAGTGCGCTTGGTCTTCTTGTTCTTACCTCCGGCGATCAAATCAATACCCTAGATAATAAACATCAGGCAAATTAAGTTCGGCGACGAACAAACATACAGAGAGAGAGAGAGTGAACGGCGACGTACCATGGCTGCTCCTCTAGCTTGCCCGCGTCTGCGTTGGAGTGATGAGAGATTTTAGGGTTTTCTAGGTTATAAGGCTGTGAACCCTAGAATATATAAATACTACGGCCCAATGTCACAGGCCCATTAAGGGTACATCTTGAAAATAATTTTGGCCCGTTAAGAATATACTAAGCCCGGTCCCCAATGTTATAGACCCACCGAAAACATATCGACTGATATAAGGCTGGTAAGCCATGGGATGTATGAACATGCTGAGATTTTATTTTTTAAAATATAGTCTTCTATTTCATATTCTTTTTTATTGAAGAAGAATTTGTATTTTAATCGAGTTTATTAGTATGGTAGTATTAGTATCATACAATACACCCGGTAAAACTATAGAATATAAAAGTAAATACTAAAAATCAATAATATATAAAGATAAAAATAATAAGTATGATTGGGTGGGGAAATATTATCTGATAGGGAATATTTATGTCGTCCAATGAAAGAAAGACACGTGGAGGTTTTTTCGCCAATAAAAGAGATTGAAGAATTAGCATGAGTCAAACCAATCAATAAATGAATTGGGCTTGGCCAAGAAGCCAAGTCTTTGATATTCGAGAAGACCAGAAAGGGATCGGAGGAAAGCAAGGCTCAATGGAGTGAAACGGTTTGAAGAGATGGGCCCAGGAGGATCATTTGGGCCCTAGAGATTGAGGGTTCAAGGAGCTGGGCCGAACTGGGCTGATAAATCTAAGGAGATTGGGCCCATGGGAGCAGGCCCCAAGAACTTGGACCTTGGTCCGAGAGATGCCCTCGAGGGTTTAATGAGTAATGATCTTCGAAATAAGAGGCTGATCTTGACCGTCGAGGTAAGAGGATATCAACGGTCCCAGAGTCTTGATCCGCGTGAATTAAGAAGTGGGCTGAGGGAGTCAGTTCCGAGATTAATGGAACCGTTGAATTGAAATCAAGGGTTCAGATTGAGGATCCCTGAAATCAGAGAGATAAAGACGTGGGAGAAAGGAGCTAACTCCGAGAAGAGTGGGGACGAATAACAACACATGATGAGAACGTGGGATTAAGGGAGAAATAAGAGAAATCTCCGGCTGGAGGGATATAAATATCTCATCCAGGTATCACGAAACACACACAAGCACTTGCTTTACTTACACTTGAATTCGAGCTATTGATCTTACTTTGATTTGAGTTTGGTGATTACGTGGCATCGGAGAATTTTCCACGATCAAAACTCGAAGTTCTTCAGGATTCAACATCCGAACTCCCGTTGAATTCCTGGTCATATCTCGACCACTTTTTCCACATCATTATCTTATCCATAGTATTGTAAATTGTAATACTAATTTTGACTATTGTTTGTCAATATAGAATTGAAAAATTAAATCACATCTTAAATTACTTAATTTTTTTTTTAAATGAAATTTGAAAAGCAAAATTTCAAAGTTAAAAAATCTAAAGTCGGGGTGCTGAGCAAGGAATCGTCTGGGTCTCCAAACTTTGTTTTTGGAGTAGTTGCTTCAATCTGTGTTTAGGATGATTGGAAAAAATAAATTTACATTCTAAATGGGTATACTTCATCAATTTATAGTCTAAATGTGTGATGATGTGTCCTTTTTAGATGTTGCATTGTGAATCATTATTGCATTTGCAATAGTTGGACTTGAGTCTTGATGAAGCCACACGAATTCTTCTGATTGTTTGTCGTGTAATTTGTCATTTCACTACGTCGGCTCAATTTGAATCAATGCTTCTCGTAAGCTCAACTCGTCAGCCAAATGGTATGAAGTGATTTTAATAATTTGACTTCATTTATAAAACATTGATTTACCAAATAACCAACTCGATCTTGTAAGCTAATAAATAACATACTCAGATCGCCAAAATCAATTTTATTATACACCCATTTTACAACTAATAATTTCTTAGTGAAACAAAATTTAATAAAATAATTAATTCAATTTTGTATATCTTTTAATAAAACGACTGATTCATCTTGGGTTGTTGATCTGGACTAATACTCTTTCGGGTATGACTTAAATCCTGGGATTAATGAAGTTTTCTTGTATTGATTAAAAAATTAATATCCGAACTACTCGGTAACAACTGCCAATGCCAAACAAAGGATTCAGACACGGCACCTATTTCTTAATTGCATAAATACCAACACCAAATTAAATTAGGGTAGGTCTCAAAACACAATGCGGGTCTTGGCGGATTTAGAAATACAAGATTTCTTTTTTATCCTACCCAATTTATTTAAATTCGTGTTATAATATTTTTTTCTTTTTTCAGTTTCGATTTTGTTTTAACTTTAATTTAAGTTTTAGAGTTTTTTTTTTTTTTTTTTAAATACCCAACCTACCCGAAATCTTACCGAAAGTGGTTCGTGGTTCACCCTAAAGTGGTTTAGTTAATTTAACCTAAAATGGTTCATATGTAATTTAGAGTTAGATATTTAGGGATTAGAAGGTAGAAGTCACACGGAATTTGAATTAGTGTGACGATCTTGTGATGAAACCCACTCATTAAATTATTATTCCCCTTTCCTCCAAAAGTCATTACGGTAAACTCCAGTGGCATACTAGTCAATTCATTTATACATTATTGTAATTTTCTATAATCCCATTTCCAATTTTTTCTCACAATATTCACACCATTTTCTGATTTTCCCTAAATCCGCTCGGTGGACCGGGGTTAACGGCTCCGTCACGTTAGCAGTTACTGCCACAAAACGATGAACTCAACGAAGAGTCGCCGGAAAATTGTTCCGGCAGCCGAGAACGGGGACACCGCCGACAAGCAGGACCAGATACTTCTCTTCAACGCCATCGGCAACGGCGAGGACATCGGCCCCTTCGTTCGGAAAACCTTCGCCTCCGGCAAGCCCGAAACCCTACTCCAGCACCTGAAACGCTTCACCAAATCGAAGGAATCGGAGATCGAAGACGTGTGCCGCGCTCACTACCAGGACTTCATCACCGCGGTGGACGATCTCCGATCTCTTCTCTCAGATGTCGATTCGCTGAAATCCTCGCTTTCCAACTCCAACTCCAAGCTTCAAAACGTCGCCGTTCCGCTGCTGACTTCCCTCGATTCGTACGTTGAAGCCAGGAACAAGTGCTCAAACATCGCGCTCGCGGTTAATTCGCTCAACGCGTGCGTTCGCCTCACGGAGCTTTGCTCGCGGGTGAATTCGCATCTCGCTGAGAATAATTTCTACATGGCGTTGAAATGTTTGGACTCGATTGAATCGAATTTTCAGGATGAAGTGCCGTCGTCTACGTTGAAGAGAATGCTGGAGAAGCAGATCCCGGCCATTAGGGCACACATAGAGAGACAAGTGAACAAGGAATTCGGAGATTGGCTTGTGGAGATCCGGGCTGTGAGCCGGAATTTGGGGCAGCTAGCCATTGGCCAAGCTTCGGCGGCGCGGCAGAGGGAAGAAGAGTTGAGGATCAAACAGCGGCAAGCTGAGGAGCAGAGTCGGCTCAGCCTGAGGGACTGTGTTTATGCTCTAGAAGAAGAAGATGACGATGAAATTGACGGAGTAGTTGATGGGAGTAATGGGGGAAATGGGGTTTTAGGGTTCGATTTGACGCCTTTATACAGGGCTTATCACATCCATCAAACTTTGGGGCTTGAGGATAGGTTTAGGCAGTATTATTTTGAGAACAGGAAGTTGCAGTTGACTTCTGATTTTCAGGTATCATCAATGACTCCGTTTCTTGAATCTCATCAGACATTTTTTGCTCAAATTGCTGGTTTCTTTATTGTGGAAGATCGGGTTCTGAGAACAGGTGGAGGGTTGATATTGAAAATGGAAGTGGAGAATTTGTGGGATACTGCTGTAACCAAGATGTGTTCTGTGTTAGAGGATCAATTTTCTAGGATGCAAACAGCAAATCATTTGTTGTTGATCAAGGATTATGTTAGTTTGCTTGGTGTCACACTGCGTAGATTCGGGTATCCAATTGATTCTTTGCTTGATGTGCTTAGTAAGCATAGAGATAAGTATCATGAACTATTGTTATCCGATTGTCGTAAACAGATTGCTGAGGCTCTAGCAGCTGATAAGTTTGAGCAGATGTACATGAAGAAAGAGTATGAGTATTCGATGAATGTGCTTTCGTTTCAGATACAGACTTCAAATATAATGCCTGCTTTTCCATATGTTGCACCATTTTCATCCACAGTGCCTGATTGCTGTAGAATTGTGCGTTCATTTATTGAGGATTCGGTGAGTTTCATGTCCTACGGAGGGCAACTTGAGTTTTATGTTGTGGTTAAGAAGTACTTGGATAGGCTCTTGACTGAGGTCTTGGATGGGGCTTTGGTCAAAGTTATTAATGGCTCGATAGGTGGAGCTACTCAGGCTATGCAAATGGCAGCAAACATGACTGTGTTTGAACGCGCCTGTGATTTTTTCTTTAGACATGCTGCACAGCTCTCGGGTATTCCGTTAAGGATAGCAGAGAGGGGCAAGAGGCAGTTTCCTCTTATCACTGCCCGTGATGCAGCTGAAGAGATGCTCTCTGGGTTGTTAAAGCAGAAGGTTGACGGGTTTTTGTCCTTGATGGAAAATGTGAATTGGGTGGTTGATGATCCTCCTCCAGGTGGAAACGAATACGCTAATGAAGTAATTATTTTCTTGGAAACCTTGGTTTCAACTGCTCAGCAGATTTTGCCTGTTCAGGTACTGAAGCGAATCTTACAAGATGTTCTCTCTCATATATCGGAGATGATTATCGCGGCTCTACTTGGGGAATCAGTTAAAAGGTTTAACGTTAATGCTATTATGGGTCTTGATGTTGATGTTCGTATATTGGAATCGTTTGCAGAGAACCAAGCTCCTCTTTTGTCCGAAGCAGAAGCAAGTGAGTTGAAATCAGCTCTTGTTGAATCAAGGCAAATGGTGAATTTGCTTCTGAGCAATCATCCAGAGAACTTCTTAAATCCAGTTATACGAGAGAGAAGTTACAGTGCACTGGATTATAGGAAAGTCGTTTCCATTTCAGAAAAATTAAGGGATCAATCAGATCGCTTGTTTAGTTCCTTTGGCACCAGAGGAGCCAAGCAGAACCCTAAGAAGAAATCTCTGGACACGTTGATAAAAAGACTGAAGGACGCGAACTGAAATCAGTGTGACCGTACGTTCCTTGCATCTTGATATTTCCCCATTCTTGATTTTACTTACACCTGCATTGCATCATTTTCACTTGAAATGTTTGGACCTATTCTTGCATGTATAATGTCATTTTTTGCACATGTTTGTTTTATTGATTTCCGAGATTTGTTAATTAGACTATGATTATGTTTTTCTTTACCAAGACCAATTAGAGCTTTTGTAAGGAGATTTGATTAAGTTTTGCTCTACAGTGAAGATTTGCATTCTGAAGCCTTTGTTTTAGTGGATCTCTGCCATGGTTTATATATGTATTGTGGTGACTTGACAAGATATATACATGTGTGCCCCAAAAACCAGATATTTAGTATGATAATCAATAGGATTATACACTTGATAAATGGATAGCTAGAAAACTGAATGGTCATAGCATCATAAAGGGGTTGGTGATGAACTAAGAATAGTTGTATACTGAAGTAATTTTGCAGCATTATTATTGGTGTCAGCCATTAGTAACCATGAGAAAGAAAACACTTTGGATAGAGCAAGGCAAAGGCTGGAGAGAGAGAAATAGAAACCTAGTTCCATTATTACTTGAGTTGACTGTAGTTCGAAGTTTGGCAAATGATTCCTGTAGATCTTGGATTTGGATCCTCTGCAGTACTTTACAGTGCATTTCTCACTGTGCACTGTTAGATCACTGTTGTTGTTCACTCGTTCTTAGCTGCCTCTGAATTTGAGCTGTCTTATGGTCTTCAATGGGATTATGAGTTATTTTGCTATGACTTGCGTTGATGGTGCCTTAAAACTCAAAATTTTACTTAGTTTTATTTATTTAGAACACCATATAGTGCTGTTATATATTCTATTATAGTTTCATCTTTCTCACCATTCATTTTCATGATTTATCCCTTTTGACCTTATTATGTAGAAAATTTTGATAGTATAGTGGTATTATTTCTTCTTTTTAGGTATCTAAACTGAACTGAATAACATTGATTTATATAATACATACGCCCTATGATGAAGATAAATTATAAAAAGGAAATATTCGAAGCATAAGGTCGATTAAGACTATTATTGATGCAATAATGTAGTTGGTAAAGAAAGAAACAAAGGATTGAAAAGCATAAGGTATCAGCACGTGGACAACTGCATCAAAGGTTCCCACCTCCCAAATAATAGCTACCTAGCTCGAGCCGATCTACTCTTTCGGTAAATTGAAAAGAACTCCCGACTAAGATGGGTGGCATGTAAATTGAGGAATATGCATAGAGTTCAACTTTTAGGACAAACCTTCGTAATATTTCAGTGGAAATTTGTTATGCGCAGGATCGAATCTGTGATGGAGGAAGATTTCTCCTCGCATCACTACAGACTGAGCTTCAAGAAATAGTGAATGATCTTATCAAAATACAAATGTATAATTCCCTGGGAATCTCAATAGCACTCGTATTCATCATAGGAATAGGAATTGGGTTCAAGCTTTCCCAACCCCTTCTTATCAATGGACTCCTAATGTATATGAACGAGTGTGGTTCAATCGAGCCTTACCAACTCGACTATGCTTCCTGTTTGTATTTATAGTAATTTCTATTTAGAGCATTTAAAAAAAATTAATTTACTAATGTTTAACAAGATATTATTTGGGAACATCAAAGGAAAAAAATTGTCAATTAATATTTATATATAAAAAAAGTAGACTAATTCTTATATACATTAGGTGAACTGTGTACTTCATATTATATTTTAGAAATATATACTCCCTCAATTCCACAATACATTGCGGGATTATGCCAATTTTGGGCATGTAGTTTAAGAAAAAATATAATGAATTGAGTGTTGGATGATAATTTTATACTACAATATTTATGTATAAAGTAAACAAAGTAATTTGATTGAGTGTGTATTGATCCCAAAAATAATTACATTTTGTGTAATTATGTAAATATTATGAGGGTGAAATTTAATGAGAATATTTATTTTATAAGTATACAAAGTGTTGTGGAACATATTAATAAAAAGATATATAATTATAATGTATTATGGGATGGAGGGCTTTTTACATGAAATATACAATTTATTTGTAAAATATAGGAGTGCCACTGATAAAAATATTGTTTGTTATCTTTTCACATTTTTTAAAATATTCCTTTTGTGTTATTTTCAATGAAATGTATTCTGCAAGTAACAAATATCTCACACCTCATAATATACGCCGAACATTCTACAATAGCGCCATCAACATAATCTAATACGGTTGCTAAATTTTGTTATCCGCCTCGCCATAGTCTTCTGAAAATCTTTCAAATCTTCCAAAAATTCAAATCACAAACCCAGCCATTTCCTCCCATGTCTCCACTACGATTCCTCCTTTGTCTGGCCTTCATCTCCGCTTTCGCTGCCGCGATCTTCACCGACTCTACGCCGACGGTGTACGACGTCCTCAATTCCTACGGTTTTCCGGTAGGCGTTCTACCGAAAGGAGTCACGACCTACGAAATCGACTCCGCCACC
Source organism: Stenogyne calaminthoides (assembly GCA_037126765.1). Taxonomy (NCBI): domain Eukaryota; kingdom Viridiplantae; phylum Streptophyta; class Magnoliopsida; order Lamiales; family Lamiaceae; genus Stenogyne; species Stenogyne calaminthoides. The sequence continues at coordinate 13,064,832 of JBBCBC010000021.1, read as the reverse complement.
GGAAAATTCTCCGTCCAACTGAACGGAACCTGCAGTTTCACAATACAGGGGTACGACCTCAAGTATAAAAGTACAGTCACAGGCACGATCTCGAAGGGCAAAATCAGAAATCTGAACGGTATTCAGGTTAAAATCCTGCTGTTTTGGGTGAATATAATCGAGGTTAGTATGGATGAGGGCGATCTGGAACTTTCCGTGGGGATTGCGTCGGCTTCGTTTCCGGTGGACAATTTCTACGAGAGCCCCCAATGTGGTTGTGGATTTGACTGTGAGAAAGGGGGAAAAAGGAACCAGGATTTCAGCCTCAAAAAGCTTTTCCCCCTTTTTGATGTATGATTACAGGTAAGTTATTTGAGTTCTAAATTGCAAGTTATATATATGACTGCCACGATTAGTTTGTGAATTGGAACATGATTTGCCATGAAATATCTCGAGTGTTGCAATTTTGAATAAAAAAATTGTTGTGTTTGCTGGAATTTGTGAACTGAAATATGCAATTCAATAGAAGTTACACATGCTGGAGCTGCTGTATAATGGTAGTCGTAGATGAGATTTTAGGCTTTAGGATTTAAGTATTTAACTATGGGATTGTGCAATACAGATTTTAAGAGTAACACTTTGACATTAATGTTGTGGTAGCTGTTTTGGTGTAATTTCTAGGTTTCTTCTAAAAAAATAAAAAAAGGAATCACTAAACTTATTACGTTAATGTGGATTGAAATACAAAATTACAGCACAAAATTTTCAATTTTCTACTGTATTTCAAGTCTCTCACACGAAACTCATTTTCTGGGAACGATCTCGCAAAGTCGCAATAGACTAGTTACTTTTTAAACGTCAGCTTTAGTGGTCCGTTTACAGGGCCTTTTTCTATTGAAATGAAGCCCAAATTGTGGCCGACGGAAAGCCCATTTATGAATATTTAGGGCACTGGGCCAATATAAATCTCGAACCTTTTTATTTAATGTATTTAAAGTTAAAAGAAGGGCAATGTATAGTGTGAACAAGTTTTATGTTGAAACTGGTTAAGGAGTGTGACTTATATTACTAAAGTGTGTGACTTTTTACTGTAAAGTGTGTGACTTTTTACTAAAGTGAAGGGTGTGACTTATATTATAGCAAAGAGTGTCGTAGTGATAACTGAAGTGTGTGATTTATATTACTAAAGGGTATGACTTATATTACTAAAGTGTATGTCTGTAAAAAATAAAAACCACAAGTTTCACAGCATACCAGCTCTAAAAGAAGTAATTTTATTTTGATAAATAAATAAATGAAGTTATTCTAATCTGTATTTATATTAAAAAGGGAAAATACTTTTTTTTTTAACTTTGACTAATTTTGATCATGATCCAACTAACTTACGATTTTTTATCTTGGTCATGTAACTTTTCAAAATTCAACATTTTCGTCCTGTCATCGGCTTGTTATCTGCAATAGCAGGTGACAGGATTACAAAGTCAAATTTTGTAAAGTTATACGACCAAGATAAAAATTTACGGATTTTGATTTTAGTCCAGTAACTTAGAAAAATTAAACTTTTTTGTCCTGCCACCTGCAATAGCTGGTGACAGGACGAAAAAGTCGAATTTTATAAAGTTAAATGACCAAGATCAATAACGGTAAGTTAGTAGAATTAAGATCAATAATCGTAAGTTAGTAGGATCAAGATCAAAATGAATCAAAATTACATAACAAAAATATCAATTTTCCCATTAAAAAAGTATGTGTAACTTTTAAATATTACTTTCTTAAAATTATTAAAATGTGGTCTTTATTATGGTTAAAGATTTGGGTCTTATTTGGTTCACAGGACTAGATTGGTTTGGATTGATTGAATTGGATTGTTTGAATCAAGATATATATTTGGATTGTAGAATTACAAGTACTGAAAAATCAATATAGAGATTAAAATAATAATACCAGTCAATCTCATCTTCCACATGAGATACATATATCCCTTCATATAGGAATTAAACACATTTTTATACCGAATTTAAAATGTATCCTGAATCGTTATTCCATAAACTAAACGATCAATTACGTGAGATTAACAATCTATTCTTGTCAATCCCGCGTACCAAAGAGCCTTACTTTTATGGCTGATGCGAATTCGCTGTCAAACCCTCAAGAATCTAGTTGGCATAAATATTTTCATCATCCATTTTGGATTAGGATGGATTATTTGGATTTTGTCTATTCTACACTGCTGGCACTGTTCAATACCCTTTTTTATATCACATATATTTGTGGGGGTCATCAATTTTTTTATATACTTATATTTTTTTATTTTAATTCAATAAATAGTATCCAAACACATAGGTACTTGACACTACACTGCTGTGTAGCATAAACAAAACCGATTATTTGCCAATCATATGCATATATAATAAACAAAATGACAACGCAGATCTTTGTTTTTGTACAGCGTGAATGAGTCCACGTTCTACTCAAAAGAAGAAGAAAACGATTGATTCCCAAAATTGGCAATTAAGTGTCAAAACATATAAAACGATCCCCAAATTTGTTTGAACTCGCCTCAAATTCATCCACAATCCTCTGTATATATCTTCCATTACAACCCCAATTCCCCAAACCAGTAATTTACATACAGAATGCATTCAATTCGCCAAACCCCCATCGCCGCCGCCGCCCTCTCTCTCCTCTTCCTCGCCGCTGCCGCCGTTCCCACGGCGTACGAAGTGATCCAATCGTACGGTTTTCCGATGGGAGTTCTCCCAAAAGGCGTAACCCACTACGATCTCGACGCTTCCACTGGAAAATTCAACGCATACCTAAACGGCTCCTGCAGTTTCTCTTTGGAAGGATCGTATCAGCTAAGGTACAAGTCTAGAATCAGTGGGTACATCTATAATAATAAGCTGACTGATTTATCTGGGGTCAGTGTTAAAGTGTTGTTCCTTTGGTTGAATATTGTGGAGGTTAGGAGAAAGGGGACAATCTTGAATTTTCTGTGGGAATTGCTTCTGCTGAATTTTCTATAGATAATTTTTTTGTTTGCCCCCAATGTGGATGTGGATTGGATTGCAACAATTTGGGGGAGGGATGGAAAAAGCAGAGTCTTAGAAGTGATGTTTTAGTTTCTTCGTTTTAGTTGGTAAATTTGTCTTCTTTTGTGGATTTTTAATATTATTGATATTTCTTGCTGATTGTCTTTTGTGGTTTTATAAACATTTTTCTCAGTATATGTGAATAAGAATTCATGAAATATTTCAAGCGGTGATGAATTTGGTTGATTGAGATATGGTTAGGATGAAATTGTTCATCTTCTTTAACGGTTAGCATTCGTCTTGCTTGTGATGAAATTACCGTAGATGTGTTTACAAACCCCACTCACAGCTTAGAAGTACTTCTGAAAAGCTAGAACCGAGAGGGGGCAGCTTTATAAAAAAATGGTTCTGCCCCTCTAATTGTGTTTGAAAACTCTTCCTTAAAATGGATCACCCTTGAGAGCATGAGGTTTCAATTAGTGAGTTTTGTTGTTGTGCCTTATTCTTGTATTTTATCATGTGTTTGTCTTTCATTTGAATGCCACTGACAGAACTGATGGGGGCTTGGTTTCAAATTCTTTAATGGGGATCGTGATGGGAAGCATTGAATAGTGAATTATAATGAGATGATGGTTACATTATTATTGTTTTGCGCTAATTTTGGAATGAGCGCGGACAAAAAATAATTGTTAGTTGAAGAATAGTGAAATGATTATAAGAGGGGTAGTTAATAAAAAATAGGGTAACAATCAACTTATTTTGAACCTCATTACCCCATCGAATTATGAAGGTGAAATGATTGTCTTTAATTCTCATTAGCAACTACATTACCTTATACTCATTCTCATTATCATTTCCATTGAAGAATTTTGAAAACAAGCGCCCTCTGAATTTGATATAGTTGAGCTCATCAACCCTGTTTTAGCTTTATGAATTTATGGGTGATTGCTGATAGTTATAGAGATATATCACATAATGAGCTATCTAATCTATGTGGCTGAGTTTCTGAATTGGGTTATTAGCCAGAGAGAGTGTTGCATGAGAACTTAAAGCTAGATGACTGGTTTCGTAATGTGAAAGCCACATACCGTTCCGTAAAGGTTTATTTGGTTGAGCTAGAATTAAGCAATGGTCAATTGGTTATCATAAGTAAAGAAAGGCTATGATCAAGTGGATGTTGATTTTGTTATTTGATGCAAATAAATGCGTCGTTTGTAGATTTGTCTTATTCAATTTACCAAGTAGTTTAGTAAATAAAAGTATAAATCAGGAAACGATGATCATAATGAAAGACTTTGGCGCCAAGCATGTAAATCATAAAGCACAAGTTTATGAGTGCTTTTACACCAGCAACTTAGATCTTACATTGCATTATGGATGGAAGGATTTGAAGATTGGATTTCGAATCCATAATGAGTTGCTTTTGGATTTAGAGATTTTATTTAATAAGAGTATTTGAAAGAAATATAATAAATACTCCATACAAGTGAATCTTTAATCCGTGAAATCATTCCAGAATATCAAACTGAGAGTGATGGATTGAATATGTACTCATCCGAACGAAACTAAATGGATTTGTTATTATAGATTTCTAATACATCCTCCAAATCCCTTCATCCAAATGCAATCTTTTGCATTTTTGTATCTCCCTCCAATATCTCCAATCGCCTTTCCTAAAAGGCCTCAGATATAAGGTGTAGCCTTAGATATCAACAATTTTAGAAAGTTATGGCCTGTTATTAATCGAACCAGTATGTTTCATTTGTTGCTTGTCTGAAGCCATAAAATTGCTATTTTGAATGATTGGAGAGTGCTTCCTATGTTTGTTATTTTGCTAGTGTAGAAACCTCAATTCTGCTTTGAGCTATTCCTGGTTATGTAGTATCATGTCTTAAGTATATGGTGAACTATGAATCATAAGAATGAATGATTGTACGCTCTTGACCACGACTCCTTCACTTCTAATTCGTAGACTCTTGTTTGTATAAGCTCTAACTAAATTGTCGGGTAATAACTCATTTAAAACTGGTGTTATTTCTCCGTTTTTTCTGCATTGAAGGTGAATGGTTATATGCATAATTATTTTCTAGTGCTTTCTTTAGTTAATTTTTGGAGACATTATATGCATTCTGTTCTTGATATCGTGTTTTGCAAGAGACTGCTGGTTCTCTCTTTTGTTACGCCCCTCATCTTTGAAGGCGATCAGATTGTCTGAACATGATGTTTGTTTTCGAGCAAGATAAGTTGGGGGAAATAACGAGTTTTCGTGCAAGTAGTTTGGTTTATGACCTCCAATTTCATTGCTTCTTCACAATGTGCCCATATGATGCACACACAAATAGTGTTTCCATTTTTTGCATGTTGTGCTATTTTGAAGCTGCATGACTCATTTCTGTCTTTTAAATGTTTTTAGAAATTTATTTGCAGTTTTTCAACAGGTTTTGTCACCAGAAAATATCAATATCACTTATTGGAAATATGTTAATGGGTTCTATTTTACCTGGTCTGTTTGCAAGAGTTTCTTTTTTCTTCCTACTTTAGATAATTTATTTTTCATCGTGTGCATAATAATATTTATATAACATTGACACTAATACAGCAATAGTATCATACTATTTGCTTTTATAAATGCATTCACAAAGTGAAATGTGAGATTGGACCACCTTGAAAGGAATGAGAGTCCTAACGGAAGATTTTTCTTTTTCTTTTTCCTTTTATGGGGAAACACACTTAAAATTTGATATTATTAAAGATAACAAGATTTGTAAACTGCAAATACTGTCCTTGATATTTGTTTTATAAGTCACACTTGCATGAGACATAAGTTGGGCATTGACGCTTTAACACATTAGGAGGAATGGGTGTAATTTGTGCTTGGTTGTACCCTATTTCATGCATGAGACCGTCTCATATGAGTTTTGTCTTGTTTTATTATTTAACTTGTTCCTTCTAGAGTTGCTTATTTGTAAGAAACATATAAACTTCAAGATGCGTTTATAAATTCAATATATGATGGGATTATTATTATTGTTATCATTATGCAAATTGGTGAAAATGTCAAATGGTAATTTCTTAAATTTACCTGCAGTGTTTGGATAAGCATCAATATTCTGGTCCATCTGTTTATTTTACCCTTGATTTATTGTGATAAAAGTGGGTTTTAGCTATTCTGTAAGTAGACGAAATTAATAAATCTACCCAACTTCCTAATAGAAAATACCACATGCATGATCCTGAACAATTATGAGAGAAAAAAAATTACAAATAATCTTGTAATTTTGTCCGAACGTACAAATAATCTTGTAAATTTTTACTTTATCAATTTTGGTCATTTTTATTTCAATTTTAGTCATTTCACTGGAAAATGATTGAAAATATAATGTAGTATACAAAATGATCGAAAAAAAATATTGAAATGATTGGTTCATACAGAGGAAAAATAATAATATAGGCTCCGACTATCGCCTCAACGCAAATCACTCAGAATTAACCATGATAATGAATGAAATTTGTGATTTTGTTGCGATTAACGGGAAGGTGTGTAATCGAAATATGAAATTGATTGAGGGTTTTTCTTCTGTGATGAAATACAATTCAAATGATAGTGGTGGTGGTGATGCAGGGAGAAGCGTGAACTACATAAACAACCTTCTCAATCTGAATGTTGATTCTCATAGAATACCGACAATGAAGAAAACAAGATAAAACACTCTCAATATTTTAATTTCATAATCAACTGAATCATATGTTTACAATCGAACTCTTTAAATAAGAGTGGAAACTTAAAAGATAAACACAGAACTAATCTATGGAAATCATAACTTAAAAATTAAAGTTCCTAATTAAAATTAATTTTTTAATAATCTTAATTATTCAAATCAACTCATAATTATCCGAGATTGTTATCATGGTCTCGTCTTTATCAGGTGGTGACCGTCGATGTGAATAGAATAAAATATTATGTCAGTTATCCGACTAAATTTTAAATTACATGATCATTTATGGATTAAGACAAAGTTACAAGACTATTTGTGATTTTTGTGATAATCTTTTCTTGATAAACAAGCTAGAAAGTGTTACACCTAACGCATAAACAATAGTAGTGCACTTTGCATTTGATTCCTTTACATGTGTAATCTCAATAAGTTACTCTTGAAGTTAACCTTTTGACTTTGAGCAAATAAATGGGTATTTATTTCCTCAAGTGGTTAGCAAAGTGCTAAAGCTCTTGATGAAACTTGGGCATTGAGTTAAGCAACCATAACATTTGATTTTTTTCATCAAGTTGAAAAATAAACCTACTCAATTTGATACTCCATTAAACATCAAATATGAATGGTTACTTAAATTCAACGGAAATACCATAAATATCGTTCATAAATTTTAGAAGAGTGAATGAGTGTTGCTTGTGTGCATCAATTGCACAATGTGCAATTGGATTCAATTTTAATTTAGATGAACCATGAACCAAAAATTTAAACTTTAAACCATGAACCCTAAACCATAACTGAAAATTGAAAAAAAAAAAAAAACTAATGAGAAAAACTTTAATTTTAAAAAAAATCATTTCGGGTGAACCATGAACCAGTCGGACCGAGTTTGGGTCGGGTAAAAAATCTTAAAAAAGAAATAAGGTGAAAACAAAATTGAAAATAACTAAAAAAAATAAATTCAATTGCACAAATTTTAAATTGGTGCAAATTGTGCAAATTAGAATTTGTCATTTTAGAATTGTGACTTACTGACATTATTGTTAAAAAATCTTCGCCAAATCAAAATATACTCATGCTTAATCTCCTACAAAAATCAACGAAGAGTGGATGTGGAATTGCATTAGTTTCACAACTACATATGCGTATTTGTTAAAAAAGTTAAGTTATATTATTTGAAATATATTATTAAATATGTTACTTAATAAAGAGGGAGAAAAAAAAAAAGGCAACATGAGAAGATAATATGAGATAGTGAATTTGGGCTTTATGAAAAGGCGTTTATTGTTTCACATAGATGCAGAAGGAGGAGACATGCACTTTATTAATGAATAATGATTCAATGTATTTGGATATTGGGACCTAACTTGTTACAAGACAATCCATTTGTATAATTTAATCAAGGGCCAAACACGTCACTTAAATGGTCAATTAAGATTATGTTTCGCCGAAGGGCCAATTCTTTTGTACATACAATATTTTGTTTGAGATATTCAATGACATCAAGTAAATTAATATTTTAAAGATGATAATAATAATTGCTGTTATCATCATCAATTCATCATCATTATCTAAAACTAATAAACCCAAAAAAATTAACTACAACGGTTCGCTGTAAAAAAAATTAAAAAAAATTGTTTGATTAATTTATTTATTTGATAACGGCAAAAGGAAAGAAAATTGAGATCGGGTCTTTATTATAAATTAAATATGAATTTGTGCATAATCTGCAATATTAAATGAGAACAAAGTTTATTCCGTGCCATCTTTCTAAAAAAAAAAAGGTTTATTCCGTGCCCGTTGCGAGAACTAATTAGTTGATTAATTACGAAACATAATTCATTTTTGGTAAGTTTATTGAAAAATAAAATGGTGGTAGTGACGTAGAGTGTCCTTTCATCAATTAAGAAGTTCTTTCTTGAGGGCCCTACCTACTTTTTCTCAACAACAAAAACAATGAATCTTCACTTCGACTAGACAATCTGTCGTAGGATTATACTACACTACATATTTTATTATATTATTTTCTGTAGTGTATGTAGTATTATTTTTTAGATAAAAATTCATATGAGACGGGACACAATCTAGCATAAATTACACTCATCCCTCCTAAAATGTTAAAGCGTTAATGCTCAATTTATATCCCGTCTCACCATGAGACCGTTCTTGCAAGGGTGCCTCTATTTTTTATGTTCAAATTGGTGTATTTTAAAGAGAACCAATGAAGCTGTTTTCTTTTGGAATAGAATATTTGAAGGGTTAATTATACTTGATAAATTAAACAAGCAATTAGAATTGACGCTTGAACAAGATGCCTTTATTCATGAATCATATATATATATATATATATATATATATATATATATATATATATATCAAGTCTTTTAGGTATATAGTATATATATATATATAGATATCCCCTTTTCAATCTTAACAAAAATTTCAATTCTTTTAACAAACTGAAATAAACCAGTAAAAAAGAAGCAGAAACTTTTAAAAAAAGTTATTTAAGTCAATTCTCTAAACTGTAAAAGATATAAATTTAATGAGGTATACTTGTGAGGTCGTCTTATGTAGACTAGTATTGCACCCGCGCTAACGCACGGTCATTGTTGTCATCAAATATTTTATATGTTAAAATATTATTTTAAATTAGTATAAATTTTTATATTAACATCTTGTTGTACTATTTCTATTTATAATAATGTGAGTTTTAAACTAAAAGTTTGATATTTTAAAATTATATTTTTTTTTCATAACAATATTGATATGTTATAGAAAATTAGATATTATGCATTATTTTTATTAGAACAAATATTGCGTAGTAAAATTAATAAGAATTTAAATCTATAACCCATAATAAACTTTGGTAATGTCTACAAAATAATTTATAACAAAAAGATTCTTTTACGACTTACCTGTTGGAAAGTAAACGATTTGTATGGAGTGGAACTTGATGTTTTCACAAAATTATATGAATATGTGATAAAATAAACAAATTGTAACAATTTAAACTAATTTGTGTTATTATGTGTATTAAATTATTAATAATTTTTCATTAATAATTAGATATGATTATAAAATATAATTAAATTATAAGATAATTTCATGGAAAAGTTATTACATAAGATTTAATACTTGAGCTAAATCAATGAATGTTAATTATGTAGTTAATATTCAAAAAAAATATATGACATAAATCAATAAAGTATTTAAAAAAAAAAAAAAACTCGTTTACAACTTACCAGGAAAGTAGACGGTTTGAAGGAACTGGAACTTGATGTTTTCATAAAATTATATGAATATGTGATTAAATAAACAATATGTAATAATTTATATTAATTTGTGTTATTATGTGTAATAAATTATCAATAATTGTCAATTAATAGTTAGACATGATTATAGGCTCTGTAATAAATCTAATCAAAACTAAAATTAAAATCTGTAAATGTATGAATAACTATATTTTACCGACACGTGAGTTGCATGAGATCGAAAATGACATTTTTTTCTCATTTTTTGGTGAAAATGAGACCAAAATTGAACAATACATTTAGTTGTGGGATTAAAATTGGACATTAAATTTTTTTGGGACGAAAAATGGACAGTGCATAAGTTATGGGACCAATTTTTTTTTTCTCTTTAAAATTATGCATCGACTAATTTTCATTTTAATTAGAGATTTTAGTAAAACTGATTAAACATTGTTACAAAAAGAGGATATCACTTCAAAGATCTACTAGATAAAGAGTCTTGTAAATCAAAACCATTTAATGGTTATTGTGATAATAAGAATATTTTATTGTAAAACTTATTAATTACCAAGTTATGAAAGAGAGTAGGTATACAGAAAAAAGTTGCATATCTTGATAAGTTTAATTGTACAAAAACAACCGCCAATTCCGAAAAATCGAAATGATACTTCATTATACTTTCAAATTAAAAATTAGTAAAGGGGTTGGGTTCTCTTGTCGACTCACCAACCAACATCCATTTTGGAGATCAAATCGTGCAATTGCTTTTCTTTTTTATGGACTCAACCAACGAAGTGTCACTTGAATATTTTCTTAGTGTCTAAATGACCAAAGTTTCCATATCCAAGAGGCAAATAAACTACAAAATCTAAAAAAAAAAAATCAATTTATGTACTTAAATTGAAAACACAATTAGACACATACATGATTACAAAAATTAGAAAGAAACGTACAAAGATAAAATTAAGTGTGTCGATTCTCAAATTTGACAAAATTTAAATCATTTTATCGCCCAGTAAGAACCTCAAATTGGGACGGTTGTCTTTAAAAAAATCTTGTAAATAGATTCATCGAAACACAATAAGAGTTAAAATCAAGCTTTGTGAATTTGCAAGAAGTAAAAGTATCACGTTTATCTTAGAGGCAGATTTAAAAATAAAAAATTACATGAATTTTTTTGTGTTGTTTATTTCTACCACTCTGATTAATCCTAAAACTTTTCAATTTTAAAATTTTCAGAGTATCTTTATGTGAAGACTCGATAAGGTATATATGAACATTTTTCATGACAGGACCAAAGTAATTAGCATTGACTACCTAAAATCAGATTGGATTTTTTTTTAAGTCTCAAATAAATATCTTATCACAAAGAACTTGCATTTGACTAAAATTTTGTGCATAAATGGCTTTCATTGGGTAAAAAAAAAGGCAAAAAAGTAAAGAAAAATTGTGATTATTATAATCATGAATATAAATCTCAATTTATAGAAAAATGCAATTACTGTCATATCATATTGAATACAACAAAACAAATAAAAATATAAGTGAAAATGAAAAACAGACTAAAATTGATGACCAAATTCAACTTTTTTTGTCCTTTTAGCCAGTTAAAATTAAGGTCGAAAAAGGTTAATTTATTAAACCTATTTTAGCTAGTTAGTTGATAAAATGATTAAATTTGGTAAATTTAAGGGACTATTTCTAACATTGAAAAAAGTTAGTGTTCTAAAATTAGAATTAGTGAAAGTTAAAGAAAAAATAATAATTTTTATATCATTTTTTAATATTGTGTATGTGCAACATATTTACATTTCTTATTCTAAATTTAAAATTTAAATGCATTCTTAAATATAATGTATAGACAACTGTATATCATGTTGGTTAAATTCTTGTTGTATTAACATTATTAAGATATTATTTCAATACGTTGAATACATTTTTGTGTATTATTATATTACAAGAATTATATATTAATTCATAATTAAGAACTCCTTGAACATCTGCTACATAATTTTATAATAATTAATAATAAAAGAAAATTTAATTGTTATACAAATAAATCATCTTAATTGAAAAGGGTGTGATATTAAATATATCTAATCTATAAGATATAAATTGAGAGGTCAACTCGCTTATTTAGCTTAAAAATTTTAATCCACTCAACAACATATTGCCTCCAAATTAGAAGAAAATATATGAGATACAATAATTAGAGTGATATTACAATGGTAAAAAAATACATCTTAAACGTGTAATCAATTTCTCTCCCTTGCTCGTTTGTATAACAAAAAAATTCATATATACGTATTCCAAAATAACGCATTACACTCCAAGATTTTCTATGAAAAACATATAAGGCAAATTACAATTATCAGTTTGACATTATTAAATTGTTATACAATTTTTCAATTACACTTAACTTCTATAATAAACATCAAATTTAAGCTTAAACCAAAAGAAGTGAGCTGAAAAGACTAAATTTTATTAATATATGGCCTTATGAAATAGTGATCCAAACAAACTTGATCCAAATAAATAGAATAGTCACGCCAATACTAACAAAAGATTTGGCGACTGTAGCCAGAAATTGTAAAAAGACTTTGAAACGCTCTTAAGCAAAATCGCTAAGAGTTCCAACGCAATAGAATCTAGATGAGATATACAAATCTGCACAGAAAATTCAAACGTTGCGGAACTTTAATCCCAAATTTGACGGAAACAACAAATGAATCTAAACCAATAAATTGGAAATATCATAATAAAAAAAAATTGAGGAAAAAAATTACATGGAGAGATGATTCAAGATCATCAGCAAAATTACAAAGAGTGAGACTGTTGACGAACTTGAAACACGGAGCTCGAGCGACCGGCGAGCCAGAAAAAATAGGGATTGCATATTATATCACTAACCTATTGTGCAAATTATATCACTAAATAAATAGATGACTTAAATAACAAATGTATCCTTGAATTAAGATGGTAATCTGGTGTGCGAATTATATCACTATGTCGTGCTAGAAGGAGATGCATTAATATTAAATATAAAAATCAAAACATATACTGCTCTTAAGTATTTTGTAATGTTGGATAATTAAAAATTGAACAATTTTATATAGATGTGTATACTGCTCTTAAATAGGTATAAAGAAAGTATTAAGACAAATTTACCGCATAAAATTTTATCTCCATGACCATTATTTAGGAGTAATTAGTGGCTAAAAAATAAAATATAAACTTTTTTCTAATATTAAATATGTAGAATTAAAGTTTATGTGATTTATGATGTATTGCATGTTGTTTAAATGATGTGCTTTCATAGGTTGGTTTTAGTGAATTAAAATTTATATGGTTTATGGCATATTGCATGGTCTTTATGGGCCATTAATTTTGATACTTCATGAATGGTGTCTCATATCCAAGATTATAGCCACGGATTGACAATCCGGATTCATTAGTCAATAATTCACGGTAAAAATCAATTTTATGTCGAAGAAAAATTAATTAATTGATCACAAATATGTAATAAGTGCATAGTCATGATTAGTCAACATAATATAGATCAACGAATTAAATGAGAAATGCAAGTAAAAAAGAATTGACAAATTAAAAAGTTTATAATTCATGTTAAAGTTAATGTTCCAAACCACTTTAATCAAACATAACTAAATTGTTACAGTGAGAGTTAAGCTATGACAGTAAAAACTATTCAATGGATCATCGCAAACATATTATCACAAATCCTACTAAAAGTGAAACGAAAAAATCATTAGAAAAATTGAAATAATATTTTACCTATTTGTTGACTTGCAATACCGACCTGCAAAAAGAACTAATATAAAAGTTTATTGGTAGGCGGAAGATGAAGAGCCTTTGACAAAGAGAGAAACGAAAGAGTTCGAAAAGAAAAATTATGAGTCATATCCTAGAACAAAAGCAGAGAGAAAACGTTTTAGAGGAAAACGAAAGGATAAAGTGAATCTTGATAACTTTTTAGTCATAGCCACACAATCAAGCATTTTTCAGAATTAGAAAAAAAAAATAGATTGAACACATTTAAGTGGATATCACATTTTAAAATGGATGTAATAACAATGAATATAATTAATGCACAACAAAGTTGATATTAGAAAGAAAAAAATTGTCCATTTAGTACAGTGATCTAACCTACAAAATAAAATAAAAGATACATGATTTATAAATAGAAAAAAAGATTACTGAAATCATTCACATAGAAGAACATGAAAAAAAACGTGAAACTGAAATCTATAGTGGGTCTGCAATTGAAAGAGCTGATGAATAATCCAAATTGTTAATTTGGTTCACCCGCACAAATTATTCATTCCATCTTTCTCATAATTAATGCTTACCAGGTTATAAATAAAATCTTTTTCATTTATCTATTCTTTTCATTAAAAAATAAAATAAATGAATCCCTCAATACTGTACAAAAAAGCGAAAAAGTTAAAAATGGTGACATTTTATTTGGAAAAGCAAGGACCCCTAAACTAATTCTTGTGTCAATAATAAAGACAACTTCACAAACAATGCTGCATTTTTCTGTGAGCAACTATTAATTTTGGGGCCAATGCCCATTTCAAATTGGCCAACTTGTTGAACATCATCCTTAACATTTTGAATTTTTGACGATCACATTTCCTTCAGCAAGATTTTGTATGTATATGTATTGTATTCTTGTCCACTCTTTAATTTCATCTTTCATTTTTTTTTCCTATTTTTGTTTGCTTTAACACTAGAAAATATTATTTTATGCAAATTCTCCAAGATGCATAATACCATTCAATCATCTTTATATATTTTGCTCACAGTTTTGGTCCTTTTGGACCAAAAATGAATGAGAAAAAGTAAACATGGACTGAAATTGAAAATCATAAAAGAATAAAAATGACACCAAAAATTGCTTCAAATTCTTTAGAAAATCGTGAGTTAAAATATTTAACATTAAAATGAATATTGCTAGCTTTTTTAAAACATAGCATCATAATCAAGCTTTTTTAAAATTATAAAAATGCCAAATTGAACTGATTTATGTGAGTATCACACACCAATAGTGGATAGAAATGCACCACAAAATGATATTAGGCGGTAAGAAATTGTCCAATTTGTACGCTGATCTAACCTACAAAATAAAACCATAAATAAGAAGACAATTGAAATCATCCACAAAGAAGAACATGAAAAACATAAAACTGACATCTGTAATGCATTTGTAATTAAAAGAGCTGATGGATAATCCAAATTCTCAATTTGATTATAACCACAAATTTGGTGATATTCCAAATATGATTGATAAAGACAACATGCTAAACATAATGCATAACTTAAGACTACACTAAACATAGAGATTATATAAAATGACATATTATTTATTATATTGTATTTTATAATAGATAATAAACAATCTATTCACCTATAAAATCACCTCAATTATAATCACACGTCAATTTAATCACAAATGGTTGTACAATCAAATATATAATATAGACAATGTAGTGTTTTAGATAGAGAAATAAAATCTTAAGTGTATGTTACCAAAATTTTAAGTGTTTTGTTTAAGATAGAGAATTAAAAACTCAAATATATAATATAAACAATATAGTGTTTTAAAATTATTTATATTGATATAAAATAGTATTAAGACATCTTTTGATTAAACAATTAAATAAAAGAAAAGTTGAAAATTAATTTAATATACATACTCTAAAGGAGTTTTGACAAAAAAAACCATGAACACAAAAGCATACATATTATATTAGACTAACTATAACTTAGACATAAATAATGAAATTTATAACAAATTAGCCTAAACTTTAATATAATTAATCTCATAATTATTCTTACATATTGTAACACATTATTTTAATTCACTTAAAAGTAAATAATCTAACAAAATCCTTTTTAAAATGAACAAAGGCGACATCGAATAGAACTCCAACAAATGCAAGACCAAATGTCGATGCTACCAGAAAATTCAAAATATTATAAAGATAATCACCAAAAAATGTATCCGTTGTCGTGATGTATCTTCCATAAATTGTAGATTCTTCATTTCGTCGAGGAGATTTCTGAAACAAAGTGTTTGATGGACAAACCAAATCAAGAAGTAAATCCACATAATCCGTCAACCCAAACCGTTCAACCCGCAAATTAAGTTCGCCGAAAGAATAAATCCAATAGCCAAAAAAAAATCCAATCGAATTATTAACGAAATAAATCGCAAAATAAACGTCGAATTCTGAAAAGAAAATCAATCAACAAAATAGAAATTGGACGCATTACCAACAAAAAATCTGAATCAATGAATAAACTAATAACAAAAAAATCTAAATAAGCAAAAACACAAGAAATCTAAATAAGCAAAAACACAAGAAATCATAATGATAACAAAAAATTAATATACACAATAAATCTAAACAAAAAAAAAATTCCAAGAATCCTATAAATGAGATGAACTGGATTGAAACTCACTCACACTCTCCATGGGTATTTATAAGGATTAAATTGGGTGAAAAATCGTGAATTAATTGCAGGAAAACAAAATTAAGGGAGAGAATTAGGAAAGAAAAAACATAATGTAGCACAAAATTAATTTAGAGAATTAAAATAATATTTAATTTGGTTGAAAATTATCAAACATCCTTAAATAAAACTAATGGATGAGATTGATTAAGAGAAAGAGATCAATGGTCATAAAAAAAGGGCGGGAAAACCAATAAGAAAATCTGTAGGTGTATTATATAGTTATACATTATGAGACCGTTAATATTTTATTAAAAAAAATAGTAGAATTACTGAATAAATGAGTAAATATGTGTTTAATGTAACTCCGCCCACTCAAGAATTTCTCATTGATAATAAATAATTGTAAATTCTTTACAAACTCCTTAAAATAGGGATGTAATTGTGCAACAGTTCAGTTATAGCCCGAACTGGTGTATATTGTGTAAACGTCAAGATTTAATTCAAGTAAATTGTATCAGAGCTCTGCTTTCCAATTTTGTATTCATGCCTTCAACTCTGATTAATCTCGAGTACATATATATATATTCATGCATGACATATAAAAATATAAATTCAGGACATTATTGGAAACCATTTTTGCTTAATTAAGTTCCTTTTTGACAAGTTACCGAAGCTTCTTCTGGCTGGGATGGGAAGCCGGAAAAACAGAAAATCAGCGTACTAACGGCGTGTTTTGAAACACTTAGGGGTGTTTTGAACCACATTTTTAATAGTGAGAAACACTTTTTTTTTTAAGTTGGTGTGACTCAACTTTAAAAAAAAAAAAAAAAAAGTGCTTCTTGGATGCTAAATGAGTTCTAAAATAGCCCATTAAAACAGTTTTTAGAAGCACTTATTTTAAGTGTGCTACATTTTTTGAAAATAAACGCATGTGAAAAATGTTTTAAGTGTTTCAAAACATACCTTAAATAGACCAATATTTGCACTAATAGTTTTCTACTGAAATTTATTAATAATATGAAATTTATATCAATTTAATATTATAAATAAATTTGACGAGTTTGTATTTTCTATTATAGTAGCTTTCCAAAATGCCTTTATTTTTAAAGAAATGATATGATTGGAAATAACGTTTTATTTCAATTGATATCAGATTTCAATTTTAACAATTTTCATTGAAGGCTTTTACTACAATTTTCCAAAAAATAAAAAATTAAACACCATCCATTCATTCCTAATCCTAGGATAAAATCTCAGTTTAATGTTATTTATTGTGTCTCAAGAAACCATCAAAAGTGAAAGAAAAAAAAAACGTTCAAATAAATAAATAAAAGCAAACACCAAATATAACGAAGGTTTAATTTTATTATAAAAAGTTAATATTTCACCACCATCTCAGGCCACACCTGAGACAACAGAGACTACAATAATGGCAGAAAAATCCACCATTTTTTTCCTTCAAAAAAAAGAATACAAGCCTTCCACCCTATCAGATCCGGATCCAATAAAACCGGGTTTCATAAAGCCCGTTTTCATAAATCCCATTTATTATTTCCTAATTTTGGTCTTAAGGAGCATTGCCCTAAGCTCCGCCGGGTCAACTTCCTTCGCCATATTCTCGGGTCGGTAGTGTCCGGTAACCGGGTCGGGCACCCACGCGGTCTTTCCGGATTCTTCGGTTCCTTTCTTCATCATCATTTTTGGAGCCCCGACCCGCCCGGTGCCGGTCACAACGCCCTGCGACGCAGCAGAGTACCCCCTCCTACATTAACAAAAAAATTCAAAACCAATCAATAATAATAAAAGCGAAAATCAAATTCGAAAAATTTGAAATAAGATCTGCAATTAAATTTAAACTAACCTGGAGATTTGGTTGGCGATGAAAGCAGAGACATTCTTGACGGTGGAGAAAGAGCGAGCCATTTTTAATTATTGCAGCTTACAGAAAATATTATTGTTAGTAATATTTTCTGGAAATTGGGAAATTGAAAATGTGCTGCGGCGAAAATGAGCTTAGTGGGGGATTGTGTATTAATAGTGGTAATCTAGTCTAGGGTTAAGAAAATATGAGATGGAGAAAAATAGGAAATATGCGGCCTTATTTATAGGCGTGAAATGAGGGACGTGTGAATTATTTAAAAAAGAAAAAGTAAATGGAAAAATCGAAAATGGATAGTTGCATTTGCACATTTCCTATTCGGACTGGGTGGGGCCCACACGGTCAGCATTGAATGTGTCCTATTAAATATTAATATAGAAATTACTCGATTTTAATATTTATTTATTGCAACTGAAAATTAAAAGAAAAATTCAAATATCGAAACTGAAATTCATTTCAGGTATGGTGCCGTTCTCTTGTGCAAGACACTGCGTTTTACGTGAGTGTTATTTTTTTAAATTAAATATTAATAGTAGTAATCCTAATTCATTAGGGAGGTCATGTACGAACATATAGAAATACGTACGGAATGAATTCTATTAAAATTCAATATAGATATTTTTCCAATCAGGACGTGAATAATCTACGTTAAAAATTCCCATCATAATGAATTACAATTACATTAATTTGCCTTCGACCATTTATGGTCTTAGGTCGGACGATTTATGACTATGAGGCGAATATTTCAATTCAAATATTCATTCTAAAGTTTTACACTCAATAAATTGATTTGATTGTTTTAAAAAAAAATTGATTTGATTTGAGTTATTTTGTCCAAGGTCTCAAAACAAAAACTATAAAATGGATCTCTTATACACCAGATGTATTGGCAGTACTGTGCACAATATAATGTATTTTAATAATATATATGTTATTTACACTTAAATGTGCAATTTATTTATTTATTTGAGTGGTACTCTTTGCGTTTGGAGTACTGTTTTTCTTCTATTATAAGTTCTTTTGCAGTCTCTTTGTAAGTTTGTTGAAGTCATTTTTCAGCTCTAGCAGATTCATAAATTAGCTTAAATTCTTTTGACCACTAAATGTCAACCCAATGCCATTTATAACCATTAATGTAATAGCTTGCTTGGATCTGTATTATCACCCACTTGATACATTAATTATTTAAAACATAATACGTAGTTGACTATTTAACTCATAACATTATTTAAGCATTTGAATTCTATTAAAAAGTTAAATATTTGAATTATTTCAACACTAGTACATATCATATTATGTTGAATCCAATGGCTTATCTGTTGTATTATAAAGGACTTTAATTCTAAAATTAATGATTTGGGATTGTTATGAGTATTAAAAAGGACTTTAATTCACATTTAATTGATCACAATCGTTGAAGGCTCGACTCAACAACGAGGTTTTAGCAGAAACCAAACCACCCTAAACTAATGATGATCCAAACGTGATCACGGGATTGAGAAATTATTGATAGTATAAATGGTTCTTGGAGTAGAATAAAAATCAAATACTGTCGTCCTCTCTCTTTTGCTCTCCGATTTTATCTTCTCCAGTGAGTTTTTTGTTAAATCAATATATAAAATAAATAATGTTGTATTATTATTGAGTGAGATTATAAAATGGTTGTGTAAGGATTAAAGTTTATAGATTAGTAGAGGTAATTTTTATAAAATCAATTTATAAAATTTCAAAAAATAAAATCAATTTAGAATTTAAAAATCTAAAACCTAAACAAAACAAACCCCAAGACAAATTTAAATATGGGTTGAATATGAAAATCCAACGGTTGATAGGGTGATTGAGATTAAGTAAACCGGTTTTCCTCATGCACCAATCGCAATAGTCAAGTCGGTAAAATCAACGGCTATTATTTTGTGTTCGTTACGCCACGTGGCCCAATGGGATGTGGAGGCGTCTGAGTTTTGTTCTAGACCCGTTGTACTGTAGTCGTGCTCAGTCAATGCCGGCCCGCATCCTGGAATTTGTCCGCTCGACCTTTCTTCTAATTTCAACGTCATAAAGAAAAGTAGTACTTTCACAATTAAAGTGCAAATTTATAAAATTATATTCGTACTAGTATAATTCAATTCAATATATCACGATGCCTATTCCCAACTTCAGATAAGTCATAATAATAATTAATCCATACTAGTAATTTTTGTGGACTAAATTAATTAATTGTGGTACAAAATGTAATATTATGGTAAATAGCACGATTCTTTGCATGGATATTATGGTAAATTGTGGACTAAATGTAATTAATTTCTTCCTAATTTTTTCAGTAGGTGAACTGATGTTTCACCAAAAAGCCAAAATGTACACGAAATTGTGCCCAACTTTTTCACGTACCTGAATTTACGTCCATATATACTTTACGTTAGCTATTTGATTTTGGAAACTAATTTTGGTTAATAAAAACGCGGCAATTATAATTTATAACTTCTAGAATAAAATCATCACGATAATGATGAGATTTAATATTTCTGTAAATTTTTTATGACATTTTTATTTTTAAAAGTATTGCAAATCCGTTCATGCACCGCCTTCGAGCCATTTGATAGTTTGTTTTGATCTATTTGTAGTAAATATTAATACAATCCAAATATATATTTTAAATGATATTAAACGCGTGTGGATATATTTTTAAAATTTTTCCATTTGATAATTTGTTTTGATCTATTTTAAAAATTCTTAAAAATAACTCCGTAATGATGAAAAATGTTCCCATTAATTGTTACATGAGCTATAACTCATTCGTTCTTATATTTATTTCCAATTGGTTATGACATTACAATGTCAGTGACTCAGTACTCCCCTTTCTAAAAATAGAAACTGAATGCAGATGTAAGAAACAGCGGCGCTCCTCAAACAAGCAGCAAATCTAGTACAACAAGATAAACATGTAATTTAAGTATATTTTTATTTTATAGTTCGTTAGTGACCCATTTAGTTCCGGAACCATTAGCATTAAAGTTAGATCCCAATTATTAATAATTAATTTATCGTGAACCAGTAAAGTCCTCCACGTACGACTGATCCTAATGGGTTAGGGCCGACACGTTACATCTCAAATTTTGATGTGTTCGAAAATTTAATAATGCCTCTGACCCCTTGGAACTCCCGAACATAGAAGTTGTTGCAAGTTGTAAATTTTTAATCCAAAACCGTACATAGAATGAAATATTTTGGTGGGCACCGCCACCAATACATGCCTCAAGTGTATTTAAATTTTGATGAAATAGGTGATCATCAAATAGTAGTAAAATTTATTTATTTTTATATCTTTTCGGGTGAATTCTTTTCACAGGCTGATCTTATGTGGTTTAATCCTGGAGTATTTAGGTGTGTTCGTAATTTTTAGTATTTTTTTTTAACTATAATTGAATTACGTGTCATATAGTAAATAAAATGAAAGTTATAGGAGTATTAGTTTGGAATTAAGTAAAAGTAGTTAGTTAAAGGCGATTAAAGAATATTTCTAGTCATTTTAATTGCTGGGTCCAACCTACTCATGTGCTTGATATTAATTGGATTTATAATGTGCTTTGTGAACTTGAAAAGCTTAAGAAAAAGAAAAGTTCGAGTAATTTAGCTTTTTAGACAACCAAGAGACCTGGTTCTAATTTTTTTAAAATCAGGATGTGTGGTTCTAACTTCTAACTTCCAATGCCCCTTTCTTATTTCCATCCTCTGAACTTGCGTCAAGCAATTTAATTCTCTTACACAATTTTAAAAGGAGGGCACACTTGCATAACACAATTTCACAGTGAAATGAGACATAATTTGAGCATTGGAGCTTTAAAATATTAATTTGTACTAAATTGTATCTCGTATCATACGAATTTGTCTTTCCAAGAATTGTCATTCATATCGTGTCAATTTTATACTATCATTTTAAAATTGTGAACGTATATGGTTGAGAATAATGATATCCGTTACGCCATTTATGTATACACGTTGTTAAAATGAGGCTTTGCACATGTTAGACTAAAAAGAAAATTTCTCAACACCATCATATGAATATGAGCATATATATATAGAGTCAACCTGGTATGAAACTCAATGGTGGGTTTTTTATGGAGCTCTTGTTTGTACAAGTTTTTCTGATTTTTCTAGATCTTCCAACTATTTAAATTGAATTGTCGAAATATGATGCTCCAAGAATTTTCTATCAAATACAACATTATTTACATCAACATGTAAGGGAAAAGAAGATACAAACTATTTAGCACTTTCTTTAATTATTGATTTAAATTGCATTAATGTTTCAGAAGAATAAATTATTGAAGACAAATAGACCAATAAAACGACGATAATATTAATTTCTTGCTGTCATCACATGTACTAGCTACTACTATTATCTATTGACTGGCTTAATATGTACTTTATATATAATGAACTTAAAACCTAATAAAAATTCTATGTCAACTTGAGAAGTTTAAGTAAAATATAGAGGGTGAGAGTTGGTCTTTTCAGACTGTAAAGAGACATCATTCATTCCAATAAAATCCAACTCCTATGATAAATTGTGATAATTAGGATGAAGAAGACTGAACTCTGAGAAATTCATTTTCAGTATAGTAAGTAAAATCTCAAGTCTTCTAACAAGGATTGACAATATATCTTTCGTTTTCTCAACTAGTTATCTTCGACATCCTGGGACTCAGATCTGGTTTTCTGTATCGCTATTTTAGGTATTTATGCAACTCGCTAAAAACGTGTCATACATAAACCCATCATAAACCGCATCAACCACATTCCAACTCTAATATGAGTACAAAACTCTTATATGATTTTCCAGGTTTCCAACAGAACACACACACACAGGAAGCTCTTCAAAGTTCAAACTAAGGCGTGTTTGCATACTATAAAAACAACTTCTACAAAAAGCTTTTGAAAATAAGTGATCTTTCGCCCTTTACTAGAGTTTGCAAACACCACCTACATTAAAAAAAAAAAAGGCATATACAACAACATCAACATAGCCTGCAAAATTATACTTTGAAACAAATAAGCAGCAGCTTATAATAGCAAAGGCCGGAAATTACAATACCAACAGAGACGTGAGCGTGTTCTGCGCATCAGAAATTCCACAGTGCATAATTCCAGGGGAAGCTGCATAAAACATTGGGACGAAATAAATAGTAATATAAGCACAAATAGATGCATCTGAATGTATCAGAGAACCACAGCCTCAAATACCACAAACTAAATCGAACTGAATCAAATTGGACATTAGTTAATTAAAGAAAAAATTGTATAAGCACAGCCACAAATCCCAGCAAAGACACCGAATGTGCAAGTTTGTGTCCATGAACAAAAAACTCTTGAAACAGAAGAAACCCAAGCTAGAAAAAGAAGAAACGTCACAAAATTTAGCAGTATAGCGTTGCACGAATCCAAGTCCCACTCCAAATACATTGTGAATTGCCATTCACAACATCAGAGGAGCAAGAGGGATACTGCATCATCAACTTCCATTCCCACTACTTGTGGAGTCTGCTACACAGATACTGCACCAATGTATAACATCAATATATAAACCTTCAGAAGTAAGCATGCCAATATAAGAAGCTTTAACAAGTTTAAACAACCATCGTAATTATGAATAACAATAACAGAGAAAAAGGGTCACTGCAAACATCATAAGTTTAAAGTACTGCAAAGGCAGCTTGAACCACCTTTTACAAGTAATATTACGGTGTAATGTAGCTCATCTCTTTCTACCACCACGTTCTCTAAGGGAAATAGAAAGTGTCTCTCCAGGTCCAACATTGTAATAAGCAAGAGATAAATTGTCCTTGAGAAAACCAGACTTCCCACTCAGTTTCTGCTTGTTCGCAGGAAGCTGTGTCGTGCCTGCGATTTTCTCTTTCAAACTGCCAACTGTTTCAGACAAGGATTGCACAGCAATCTCGAGCACTTGCCCTTTGAGATTCCCTTCATCCACATTAGGAACCGATATACTGACACGAGAAGGCCCCTGCAACCATCACCATATCATGATAAACATCTTATTAAACATAATTTCATAACTACATCTAAAACCAATTCTTGATATAAAAATAAGGGAGACAAGAAGCACAATACCGAATGCTGTGCCAGAAATTGATCTTCAGGAATAAGCATAGAGTCATCAAGCCTTTGTCTCTTGGGTTCAGGTTCCTCAGGCAGGGGTGGGGGAGCCTCCTCAGGTGGAGGTGGTGGAGGCATGCTACCCTGCGGCATAGGTGGTGGAGGAACCATAGGCATGGGAGCATAAGGTCGAGGGCCTCCCAAAGGGGTATATTGTGCTCCTGGTGGGGGTGGAACAGGGACATTAGGTGAATTCTGAGGCATAGATGGCGGCATTAGAGGGCGGTTACCCATAAAATGTTGCCCATGATGCATCATATTCATCTGCATCGAAGGAGGTGGGGGCCGCATAGAAGGAATCATGTTGACCAAAGGAGGCCCAGGCGGCGGTGGTGGTTGACCACCAGCGCTAGTAGGGATCGAGTATTGGACCAAATGAGGAGGCCTAGGGATATTCAAGGCAAGCCCAGGTGGTGGAGGAAGTGGTCTGATGGATGACATAGGGTGCGGGGGTGCGGGACCTGCAAGGTTTCTACCATCATTGTTCATTGCATCAATCATTTCCTCACCACTATTCTGAGACATAGCCTGACTAGCTGTTCGACCGATACTTCCCGTGTGACCATCCCATATGACCTGTTTTGGTTGCTCGTCTTTCTTCTTTTCAATCTCGGCCTTCACAGCATTAGAGACTTCTTCTTCTGTGGTGCCAAATATATCAGGACGGAGTCTTGCAAGCCCCACAATATTCTTGGAAATCTCATCATCTTGTGCAAGGGTAGTCTCTCTAATCTTAGCAAACATCCTGTCCTTCTGCTCCTTGTACTTGGGATCAATCAGAGAAATCCTCATGTGCTCCGACATCTCATTAATGGGAATTATTTCACCAGTAATTGGAGAGACGACGTATTTCGTAGGATCTCGTTCAACTGGAACTCTATCCTCGGGCCTCTTCCAGTTTTTCACAATTCTCATGGGAGCTTCCTGTTCCTCATGCGGAGAAGCCTTCACCTCATTATTCGTTGCATCACCCCCATTCTCTTCCAAACTAGCCGCCTTCATGCCCTCCTCAACCATTTGTATCTCTTCTTCGTCCATATCCATTTCTACCTCCTTACTAGGCTCAACAACATCTTCTTCTTCCATAGCAGAAACCTTGCTTCTCCTTATCACTTCCTCCAAAGTCATCGGAGGAGGTAAGTCATCATCCTCATCATCAACAAAGTCAATTGACTCAACCACAACAAAATCATGCCAATCAATCATAGCCATCTGTATTCGCTCCTGCTCTATCTCATCTTCAGCTTTCTGCCTCGCCTGTTCCTGAGACCGTTCCCATTCAAGGCGATGCAAGCATCGTTCAAGGACAGTTGTCATATCAGCAACACTGTTTTTCAGCTTATCAGTCAGCCCTTTAGGAGGCATCAACACCTTGGAATATGCATCAGCAAGAAACGTAAAGAACATGAACATACTGTGCGTTGGCCTCAGAAAATGAAACTGGGGATTATTCCCCTCTCTACTAGTCAAACCAGTTAAAAATGACTTCCCATTCCGTGCAACAAACTGCGCAGTGAGCTTAATCATATCCAGTTCCTCCCCCGTGATCCCCTCAGGAAGACGAACAGTGTACTGCTCGGCCTCAGGAGGCTCGAGAACCTTACGAACAGGTCTGAATTGCGCAGACGGATCAGGCTTCGCTGAAGCATCAGTCGCATCAGCACCAAGAGAAGCTGATTCAGGAACCGCGTCAGCTGACTGTACAGGCTGTTGGCCCGAAGATTGATTCTGCGCTCGAGCTTCAGCCAGGCGGTGCTGATAGTAAGCGTGGTAAGGATCGGAGGAGCGCAAGAAGTTGAATTTAGGGTTTCCTTCATTGTTTGCAATAATTCTCTTCTCAAATTCGGGTCCATTCTTAGCCACAAACTGAGAAGTTTTGTCTACAATGTTTCTAATATCTGGAGGTGGGTATATAATTCCTATAGTTCTAGTATGGGTCGCTACAGATGCTGGAACTATTTTATCATCAGCCTCGTCAATCTTTCTCTCATCGTCGGAATTAGAGTCCACCACTTGAGCGAGCGGTAAGGGACCGAGGTTCCCATCAACAGGGGGCGCGGGGAGAGGCAATATTGGCAATGAACCCAACATTTTTCAATCTGTAAGTTATGCTAATCGATGAACTAATCAATTTACCATCGCATTTCACCGGAAATTTAAACAAGATAAACCAGACAAAGGAAAAAAAAAGGCTTACCTTTAAGTTAAATCGCGCAAATGTTGATGTCGATTGTTGCCCTAACTTTTTGGTATCAGTTGACGCCTCCTTAGTTCGCCGGAAACCTAGCCATAAATTGAAGGTGGAGAGGAGAAATTCGAGGAACAGGGTGAGTTCGCTAAAGCGTTGTTTGCCCTAGATTTTGATTCTTTCCCTAAATTCTCTGGTGGGTCAGATGGGCTTCAGATAAATATATGGGCATCAGGGCATGGGCCTTGCAGGTGGTGGGTCAGATGGGCTTCACATATATATATTGGCATCAAGGCATGGGCCTTGCAGGTAAACGTTTCGGTCAAGCCCATATTATGAATCTATACTATGATCCAAAAACATATTAGACCCAAACCTCATTGTACTTGGAAAAATGAAATGATTGCTTTCTATTTTAACTTGAAAATGAGACTATTAAAAAGGAAAAAACTATTATAGACACTATTTTCATTATGAGTAACACATCTATAAATCAGGTTCAATCTATTTTGAAGGATGAGTTGACCTTGATTTTCGCCCAATCCATTCATCTCAATTTTCGCCAAACGATAACTTCCATTCTAGACTTACACTCACGTCACCGCCCCGCGCCGCCGCATCGCGCATCATTGATCTTGATTATACTCCCTAATATCTCCAAAAGCTTCCCAATTCTGTTGTGTCTCTGCGGAGTTTTGGCGTTTCATATATGAACATGTAGAAGATATTGTTTATGGCACTACGATTGTGAAAAATTCACTTTTACTCAGAAAAACTCTCACAGTTATTCAAAAAAACTTTCACTGTTATTTAGAAAAACTTCCACTCCTATTCAAATTAACTCTCACTGTTAGGAAAAAAACTATCACTGTTATGAGAAAACACATTGTTCAGAAAAACTCTCACTTTTACCCAGAAAAACTCTCACTATAAGGTAATAAAACTATCACTGTTACGTTATAAAACTATCAAAGTTATTCAAAAAAACTCTCACTGTTATTCAGGAAAACTCTCTCTCTTATTCAGTAAAACTCTCACTTTTATTCAGAAAAACTCTCACTATTATTTAGAAAAACTCTCACCGTTATTCAGTAAAACTCTCACTTTTATTCAGAAAAACTCTCACTGTTATTCAGTAAAACTCTCACTGTTATTCAAACTAACTATCACTGTTACTTAGTAAAACTCTCATTATTATTCAAATAAAATCTCACCATTATTCATAAAAACTCCCACGGTTATTCAAAAAAATCCCAAAATCGCAAGAAATCAATCCTTAGAAACCCAAATGCTATTGCACTATGCTTAATCGCGTCGTTCGTGTGAGATCGCCATAAATGATGTTGGATACACTACATTCTACACACCCGTCTCTTTCTCTCTAAATTCCTCCGTTTTGCTGGTGCATTTACCATGACAATTGGTTCAATTTCAGTCATCCGCCTAAAATTACCGTCGTCTCTGTCCACCGCATTCATCTGCCTCCAACGATTGCACATAGTTGTTAAAGGGTGGAGAAGTGGCAGAGGTCGGCGGAGGCAGAGCGGAGGGAGGCGTTTGGGACAACGAGGAAGGTGAGGGAGGAGTGGCAGAGAGATTGGTGGTGGCGCCCGGTGATGTTGAAGGAGGAAATGGGGAGGGGGAAGGAGGAGATGCGTGAAAGAAAGAATAACCCAAATAATTTATATCTGACCCGCTTTATAGTGTTGGGTCAGATTTGACCCGGGTTCATAGCATGAACCAGGTCTACACAAGTTTTTGTCTTTCATTATTATTGTTGGTAAAAATTAATACTGTGAAAATAAAATATTAATCATTACAAATAATTATAATAATGATTTACGGTGAACATAATGCATATAATACCTCCTCAAAAAAGGATATAATCATTATTTTACCATACAGGCTAATTTCCAGTACATAATATCAATACACTCCCCCCGATTTTCCCAAAATACCCTAATTTATACTTTCTTATACACTCCCCCTCATTTTTTCACATGTAAAATTTTGGAAAAAAAAAATTCTGAATTAAGTACATGAATTCAAATTTTTTTCTCTAACTTACTATAAAAATTCGAAAAATATTTCTGAACAGTAGAATCAATATTTCATATGTAAACCGACGAAAAATCTTTTTAAAGTTAGTATAATAATTAAAAAATATTTCTCGAATAATATGAAAAATCTCGAAAACTATTTTCAACCAAAATGATCATTTTTTTACATGTAAAATTTCGAGAAAAAAATCTGAATTATGTACATGAATTCGGAAAATTATTTCGAACTTTCCATAAATAATTAAAAAATATTTTTGAATAGCAGGATCAATATTTCACATGTAAACCGATGAAAATGGTAGTTTTGACATTTTATGTGTCTATTTAAAAATAAAATGACAAAAAGGTGTATTCCCTAAAATTGTAGATGTGAGTAACCTGAGCCTACAAGTTTTAGGCTTCTTGGCAAATTAAAGCCCATAAGGCAGCCCAAAAACTTGAAGGCCCATATATCTAAACCCAGCGGCTACTCCATCTTCGAAAATCGAACTTCGACGCATTCTGTTGCCGCTGCAAAAGAACTCGATTGTCGGAAAACCAGTATCTATGGAGGAGGCTACCCCTACCGGCGGCGCAGAGGCTACTCCGAATAATACCATTTACATTAATAATATCAACGAGAAAATCAAGCTCGACGGTATATTTCTAAAGGCATTGATTTTATTTTTTTTTGGTGAAATATTTGCAATTGTTCTTGTTTTGGTTAATTTCCGCTACTTATGTTTGTAGAATTGAAGAAATCGCTCACCGCGGTGTTTTCGCAATTCGGGAAAATACTGGAGGTTTTGGCGTTCAAAACCCTAAAGCACAAGGGCCAAGCATGGGTTGTATTTGAGGAGGTTTCTTCGGCTACTAATGCGCTTCGTAATTTGCAGGGATTTCCATTCTACGATAAACCGATGGTATTTTGTTAATCACTTATGTTTCTCTCTTAGAACTTTAGTGGCTGCTTGGTTGGGGGGAATGGAAGTGGGTAATGGTAATTAATCTCATTAATCCTGCTTGGCAATTTTATTTTAGATCCCTCAATGCAATCGACCAAGAACCAATAATACAATCAATATGTCCATGGTAATTGACCCTTCAATGATACCCATTACCATTGGCATTCCCCACCCATACCAAGCGGCCCTTAATTTTGAGTTGGTGTTCTTCTGTGACTTATATATTTACCATATCAGAATTTGGTTTGTATTATGTTATAATTGTTTGACCATGACCATGCTCTTGCAGTATTTTTTTCTCTAGTGTTGTTATGGCTCAGAATCCGTATCACTCCGAATTGTTGTTATAACTTGAGGTTCAAAATTAGGTGTGACTAAGTAAAGTTCCAGTTTAGTAGGCAACATTGCAAGGAAACCTGAACTAGAAATAGATACTGACATGGTGAGAATTAGTTGTTGGTTTTTGAGAATATGTTCATCAAAATGTCAAAAATTTATTTATTTGTTGTTGAAGTTATGTTCATTAGTTGCATTATGGTGGACGATACTGTTAAATTCAAGTGACCTTTTGATAGCAGCTCTTAAAATTAGTTGCTCGCAATGTTTTTTTAAGGTTAGAGATTGGAGCATAGCCACTTAAGGGTTGTAATATATTATTCAACTATTGGTTAGTGTCTTAGTGAAGAACATGTTATACTTGAGCAGATGTTAAGTAGACTCATAGAGTTATGAGCTCTCTAAAAAACAATGCTATGGCTGTCATCTTAGTAGTCTTCTTACTTTGGGTTACACTGAAGTCCCTCTATATAATATAGAAAAAATCAAAGATGGTAGTTTGACAATCTCAGCTTTGACAATTGACACCAGTGATAGAAGTGGTGTAAGCATGTAACTAATAATAAGGATGTGGAAATTATAGATGAGTTCGTATATACGACTTAATTGAAGGATTTTGGTTTTGACTTTAGAATATGTCCTCTGGAAGATAGAAAATGAATAGATATAAATTTAACTAATACAATGACTTTTTTAAGTAAATTGTAAAAGTGATAAAAAAAAAAAAGTAACTGTTTATCAAGTTCTTCTCCTCTCTATATGTTGTTTTAACTGGGTTTAAATGATTCTGAGTATGTGCATTACAATATCAAACCATCAATAGATTATGAACTAATTATTTGAGTCCACTTCTCTCTCTCCTTGTTTTCATATGATATTTCTCAGTTGTATGTGTGGGGTTTCTCTGCAAATACGTAACAGTGGGTCTCCTCAGACTTGAGCAGTAAATTAGGGTGATGAGTGAAATTAAGGCTTCAAATATTCAGTTTCTCGCTCGTATTGTTTTTCTGTTAGGATGGTGTTGGTCTTTGGAGGATCATTTAATATCAATACTGGCTACACTTCACATTTCTGAAACATTACATTTTCCTTTTTCACTGTACTGGTAAAGTTTTCATAAGTTATGCAGACCTCTGGTTTTTGGGTTTAAAAGTATGTACATTATGCTTATTGCAGCGAATACAATATGCGAAAACAAAATCTGATATCAGAGCGAAGGCAGATGGTACTTTCGTACCTCGAGAAAAAAGAAAGAGGCACGATGACAGAGGTAAGGCATCTTTCTATGTTTCATTCATTTGACATATCAAAAGGGAAAGCATGAGCCTTCTTTCAGCATTGTGTATGCATGTCAACCAGCATAATATTTCTACCTTTATCTAGCAAAGTGACTCCTCTGGCCACAACCATATTGATGTCTCGCCAATTACCCCCATTTGCAAGTACCTTGATGATAACGAACTAGAGTTAATAATTTGAGTTGTCATGAATTCAAGTATATTTGGCACTAAAACTACATAATGCAATGAAATCTGTCGGTGCACGAATGCTATCTAATTAACTATGTTAAAGATTTTATATTAATAAATACTGCAATAGGAACAAACTTCAATAAATATAATTGATGTTGAAATCTAGTAATATATGGAACTGGAAATGGATCATTGCAATGAAGTTTGTCTATGCTTGAATGCTTCTAATGAACAGATTAAACTTGCTGCACTTATAAATGCTACAATGAACTAAATTGATGTTGATATCAACTAAATATATGGCAGTGATAATTACAATGTAATGTATATCATAAGAATACTTAATTAACTGTATCAAAGTTTTCAAACTCTTGATAGGAAGATCAAAATTTTCATCATAACTGAAAGTAAAAACCTCAAAACTCAAAATGTTAGTTATCATCTGATTGTTCGCTTCATTATCAAACCAGGTGTCAACGCCTCTAAACTTAACAACCATTTTGTTCTAAACTTATGGGTGATTTTAATTAAGTAGTATATGATATTGCAGATAGGAAAACGAAACCTTACTCATGTATTCATATCTACTGCACTCATTGTTCCTGCTGCTTTTTTCTTTGTGTGGTTATATTACAGGAAGAAAGAAAAAGGAGCAGCACGATGCTAACCATGCAGCAGCGGGTCTAAATCCCGCATATGCCGGTGCCTACGGTGGAGCTCCTCCTGTAAGTTTTTTAATCAAGGACAAATCATAATCTATATCCTATAAGATTTTAATAAATATTTATCGGCTTATGTTGAAATCCATTGTACCAATTAATTTTCCAATATATTTGATTATTAAGCACCGTTTATCATACTTTGTGTGTGGTGCAGCTATCTCAAATACCATACTCGGGTGGTAGGGCGGTCCCAGAGGCTCCGGCCCCACCAAATAACATCTTGTTCATCCAAAATCTTCCTCACCAAACAACTTCTATGATGCTGCAAATGCTCTTCAGTCAGTGTCCTGGATTTAAGGAAGTTAGGATGATAGAAGCAAAGCCAGGAATTGCATTCGTAGAATATGAAAACGAGATGCAGTCAACTGTTGCAATGCAGGGGCTTCAAGGATTTAAGATTACCGAAGATAATCCAATGTTGATTACCTATGCAAAGAAGTAGTAAGATGAATCTCTCGTGTTTTTGCGGATAATGGATTGAGATTTTTAACCCGGATCTAGCTAGGGTTCCAGTTGTACCAGTGTAACCTTAGTGTAATTACTTGGTATAAACTACCGTCTATTTTGATTTTATCACAAATTCTAGTTATGATCACTTATGAATTCCAAGTACTTCGTATTTGTATGCCTAAATTATTCCTCCTAGTACTTGGAGCTTGGTTTTATGAAGATTTTTTTGCATCCTCTGACGTTTTTCTTGCACCAACTTCTTTTTTGCAATCCTAATTTAGTAATTTACATCTCCTGTTAGTTGAAGCCAGACTTTTGCATTTTTTTTACATTGAATATTCTTTTAAAATTCACGTGTTTAATCAAATTCTGATTTAACACCTTAAACCATGCTGCGAATTTAAAATTTGATAAAACCTGCAATGGATCAGGTTCACAGAAATTTTACTGTGAATTAGTCAATACATAAATACTTTGTATTCTAAAATGTACGGTATTACTTTGAAAAGTAACGTTCACGTGAGCCTGATTAACAAGAAAAACATACACTTAAAATTGAAGTCATGACTTGGACACATAACATTTTCTAGAGGTTAATCACCTATAGAATCAGCTAAAAGTGAGCCCCAACTTTTACACAATCTGTAAAACAGTTCATCTTCAAAACCAATTTCTTATCAACAACAAATCTACATGGTATGATGGTACTCATCCATCAAAGATCAATGTTGCCTGCTAAAACTGTCTGGTCATGAAAGTGTCAATATTTCTATCTTCTAGCCTGACGAACATGTCAACAATACTCAATTGTGCACACCGGAATTAAAAGAACATCAAAATACAAAAGCTTAGTCCTACATTCATCCCATTACACCTTTTCCAACTCAACATTGTGTTTCTCTAATTGGTTTTCCAACTCGATTCTCCATCCTTGTATCAGTCCCTCTTGCTTTCTGATAAGCTCGGACTTTACTTTCAGCTCTTCTTCCATCATAGCAATCTCCTGAAGAAGAAGATGCAGCGTGGATTTGCAAAGTTATCAGCATCTGATATAAATTTAATAAGCTAATCAATATACCATGCTAATCAAGATTAATCTGTGGATCACCTTCTGTAGGGTTTCTGCTCTGGTCGGTTGATCCTCTCGTTGCAAACTAATGAAATAGAGTTGAAGCTTTTTAGCGGCCTCCATGAAGTCTCTAGCATGCCTCTCAACATCAACTAACGCAATTAAAAATAAGTCAGGTCTTCAAATAGTTGGATAAACTCCTGTAGTTTACTAACATTTTCAAAATTTCGGGATGGAAAGTTATTAAACAACAAATAAAGCATATATAAACAGTTTACATTTCACTAGGGGCAGGTGAAATAAAATGTGTCTTACCTCAAAAACTTGAATAAGATACACATAGGCCGAAATCACATCTAAGGGGAAATTGAGCCAAATGTACTAGTCAAACTGATATATAGTTATATACAGATAGAATTTCCTGCTCAAGATAACTCCAAACAAAACAAGACATATATTTGTTCACCACAAATTACTTTGAGTTTTTCCACCTGTAACGTTTAAGACGTTTCAAAGGTTATAAAAGAAACTAGTACCAAAACCACAAACAAGGTATATACGCAAAGTGTTACTCACTTTGATGAGAAGGATGGGGAGAACGGTCAATCGCTTGAAGTTCTCTTGCAGGCAAGCAAGGTAACAGAGCAGTCTCCAATGCCACAACGTACGAGATCATGTCTTCTTGTGAAGGTGAAGAAGAATGAGATTGCGGATCATGTTCCGACATATTTGAACCTTGCAAGAAAGATTCCGAGTCTCAATGCACAAACTAAAGGGAAACATAACATGCCTCATGAGAAAAGATCAAATGCTAGAATTTAATTTGAAATAGTTAATGTATGTTTACAAAATGCAACTAGCTAAATGCAAGCAAGAGTGTTCTTGTAGATACAATTCTTGCTTGTAAACTCAAATGATATTCTAATTCGGATTTCTAAACACAATCACAGAGTACCCTGCCCACTAATTCAAAACAGGCAATAAGAATGTGGCATTACAAAGCAACACAAAAATCCATTTGGGATTGAAATCTAGCATTTTTTTGATGAATCATGGAGAAGATCTCATAATTGAAACAGTAAACGTTTTTAAGAAGGCGTAATGGGAAAATAATTATGATAAACCATTCAACAAACACCTGGTGTGCATTAAAGGCAAATTCCGGGCCAAGAAAAACCCAACTGCGAGGAAACTCAGTTCTGTATATATCCCTTCAAACCCCACAGAGGACCTCTCTCCTTAACTCATTTATAGTAATCATTCTCCGAAATAACAAAAGATGATAGAATTCACCAAACAATAATTGGATTCCAAAATTTTAGAGTTGTGAAAATACCTGATCAAGACGGCCCCTGCGTAAATCGAGGGTTAATGGGATTGAGGAGATGTAAACCTCCACTCTAAAGCAAGCAAGAAGCAGCAACCAAGCTCTTTCCGGAAGCACGGGAGTAGAGAGGAGGTAATGTTCAAGAAAAAGAGAAAAAAAGGAAACAATGCGAATCCATTTGCACCACCAATTTTGAATTTGTGCAATTGGATCTCAATTAAAAAAAAAAAACTTAATTTTTTTTATCAGTTCTGTTTTTTTCTTTTTTTGGGCTCGGCCATGCTTCGAACCCGGACCGAGTGGTTCATAGTTCACTCAGCGCGAATGGTTCATGATTCACCCGGTCTGAATAAGTCATGATTTAGGGTTCATGATTAATGTTTATAGTATAGATGGTTCATTCAAATTAAAATTAAATTCAATTGCACCAATTGCATCTTGTGCAATTGATGCACACAAGCATCACTAAGAAAATAAAGATATATATACTCGTAACAAAATTTTATAATGATTGGGTTAATTTGAAATGAGTGTAATATTAATTTGAGTAGGTATCGTGTCATCATGTGTAATTCGTGCATTTTTTTTTAAATATAAAACATGTTGTATTGAAACATGCAATTTATTTATACTATAATATGCAATATGTATCAGTAAAAATAAATTGCATGTTTTAATATAAAAATTTGTGTGTTTTAGTGAAACAAGTTGCATGTTTAAGAAATGCACTTGTATTGCACATTGCAACTGGTGCGTACAAGACTTTGTCTATTAATGAGATCATAATATTTGAATTTTATAAAATCAAATCACATTCCTTCATATTTTACATTTATTCCACTATTTAAATATTTAATAGATATGATGTCATAATATTTTAGAAGAGTCGGTCATGAGTGAGACCGTTTCACGAATCTTATTTCGTGAGATAAATATACGTACTTGATTCATATAAGGTCTGAATCAGATCATAGTAAAATTACATGAGACGATCTTACAATTTTTTGTCATTTTATTGTTACGTTCTTATTACCCATTTGAACTTTTTGTGTAATGTGGTTACAAGATTTTGTCTTGAAAGAATTGTGCAACAAGAAAATTGCTCTTTGTTCACTTGTTGAGAAAGCATGGACGTGCTTTTATTTCTGGACGATTGATTCAAGAAAATCTCTCGACTGCTTTTGGGACTGCTTTCTGCACTCATCAACCGTGACAATGGATGTGGATGATTGTTTGCTCTTTTGTCGAACCACTTTTCAAAAATAAACAACTTGAACAGAAGTAGAAGAAAATGAAAACATGGAAACAAGAGCATATCCTTCTTATAATATCATCAAAAGATATGCAAATCACTGTAGCTAATGCTGCTGGCTACTAGCTAGGAATGAAAAGTATGGATTGGATACATTTCTCAAAATAAAAATTAAAGGATAAAAGCTTTATTTACCACAAAAGTATCAAAGATCCTTAAAAAAAGACAATAATTAGTGAATCCTATTCTCCAATATTATCACTTGTAGTTGAAGTTTACATGGACAAGATAACGCATTCTAATCTGCTCCACATTGTACACTATGAACTCATTGTAAAGCAAACAACCCTGCAGCACAAAACGCAAAACAAGTTTTCAGTCCCAAATCTAGTTTGCTTTCCAACCAAAACTTTGCCACATACATTGTACTTCCGCAGATTTTTATAATACTTTTGAAACTCGATTTTTGGAAGTAACAAGCCGATGCATCGATGATCTCATGCAAGGAAATATAATATAAGGAATTGCATGCTGGCATATTTTGCAAATGATAATTCAGAAAATAATAGTAAATGTAAAATGCACGACCTTGGACCGCCCTTGCTCTTTTGGTCTTCCCAAAGGAACAACGACACCATCTTCGAGTATTTGAGCCTCTTTAAAATCTGGGGCAGTGGAACCAACTCCTCTTGTGCTGTTCAAATTCGATTCCAACTCATTTTGGTATTTTTTTCTAATTGTTATAAAACTATCAACTTAGTCGTAACTTATAATTAGGTATAATTTGGATCAGTTTATTAGGATACATTTTAAGGCTATTTAGGCTAATAATGATACACCAAGTGAATTAAGAAATATTCATTGTCCACTACCCATATTCCATAAACATACAAATAAACACATATCCACATGTAAGCATGTACATATGTTTTACCGTGCCATTTACAAGATTCAGGCAAGTAAGATGATATGTAACTTGAATACATAAAACCAGAAGAATTTAACATTAAAATTTAAGGTGATATGTAACAGAAGAATTTAACATAACATCAAACCTGAGCTTTCCAGGAGGCAACTTGTCAGCATTATAGTTGCTTGATAGCAGCTCAGCCATGACTCCCAAAGCTACCTGCAGAGCGACTCATACAATTAGTACCATGAAAATTCTCGGTAGTATATCCATTGCCAAAAAGGAAAAAAAAAAATAAAGAGAAGATATTGAGATATGATATGCTCTTTGCATTCCCAAACAGTTTAAATCACCTCACATAAAAGCAGCACGCAATCAGTGGCAGATGTAGTCGAACAGCAATAGTTAGCACTTTTTGAGAACATGTCTGCAAAATAAACGCCTTTGCCAAACATGTAACCCGTTACGGGTGCTTCTGGAGGAGCAATACGCAAACCTGGAATTTTTTTATCCAAGATGAAATAAAACATTTTAATCATATAAACTGCAAGAATAAGTTATATGCAGAAATTACTGATGAATATGAGGGAACCAAACTAACCTTGTGACAAAATTCCAGCCCAGTTTGTGAGTCGGGAACCATGCCACAGAAGCATTCTGTTTTTTTCTTCTGAAAACTGCCAATTAGAATATGGGAAACTCATCACACTTCAATGAAGAATGATTAAAAGAAAATAAAAATATCAATACAAATGTAGATTGCGCAATGAGTTGTTCACCTTGCGAAAACGTTCAGCTTCACCCTCTCTTGACACCTTAAATATCTGAACAATATCAACACCATAACCCGAATGCGTCTTTGCATGAGTGTTCTTTGTGTATTTCTCTATCTGAGACACATAGATGTTTTGTCGTTATTTATGACACACTAAGCCAAACATTAAACAATTCTTTTGATAGTAAAAAGCGGGGAATAAGCGTCTGATTACCATGGAATATTCCTGAGAATGAACTTCGAGCGGCATAAGTTCACAATTAAGCCGCCGATAATGTGAATACAGGGGATCCTGAAAGACAGCAACGGTATCAAACAGATAGCTCCTTAAGATAACTTTAGATAATAGGTAAGCAGCTTAAATGCAATAAGGAGTGACAGAAGAAGTCACTCTTTAGTTATAGAGATGTTGACCTTGAGGTATTCACAATTAGAATAGTGATTAGATTGTGGATTATCAAATATATTAGATCATGTACCTCCACATCAGTATCATCTTTAATCAACTTCATTGCAACCTCGATTTCAGCGAGTGCTTCAACCTATTATTTTTGCAAGAATCAGATAGAAAAAAATTTCCAGCTTAAAATGTATCTGAAAGTTATAAATGGCATCAGGAGAAAGAATCACCATTTGCAATTTTCCCTTTAGCTTTTGAGGGGTGTCAATGATGAACAAACCTGTCAAATATAGCCATAATGCCATTTAGAAGTCTGACAAAAAAATCACCGGAAGTTCTCAAATTAAAGAAGAGATAAATTTTACTGGCTGTTTTTATATATATAATGTGTGTGTGTATAAAACAAGCCAGTTCAGCAATATAGCAAAAATATAACACTGAAGAACCCCAAGAATCATGTGAGAAGAAAGACAACTTACGTGTCTTTTGAAAATCAAAGTCATGGGGGATGACAGTGTAAAATTCCCTGCAAGTTAGGCAATAAAGCCAATGGATCATAATTAAGAATTGTCTTACATAAAGGTTACTTGCAATATTTGGTGCTTGTCACACTCATGCCAATTTTATATAAACCAGAAACTTAAATCAAAATTGATGGAAGAAATGTCTACCCGCTTAATTGCTCAAGTGTCTTCCTATCAGCTTGGCCAATCACATCAGAAATCCTTTTCAGTACATCATAACCCTATATTGATCAGATGAATGCAATAGAAATGTTAAGCAAATGAAAGAGGCCACATAATTTTATATTTTGCATTCTCAAGACAATTAATGAGACATGAAGAGGAAGAGAAAAAAAGTTCAGCCAAAGAAAAATGCATATAACGTGTACTTAAAAATAATATTGCAAGAGATACTGGGACAAAATTACAATCTACAAAATTGCAAAATGGTGTTGAGACATTAAGAAATATTTCAAAAAGAAACAAGTACTGAACCTCCATAGATGTAAAGAGCCTGTCAAGCCCAACAAATAAAATAACCAAATATAACCATAAATAAATATCATGCCATCTAGCTTACTTTTCTGGTTTATTACAACACATCAATAAGTTTCAAGCATAAGTGTTCCTGTTCTGTGACTATGCAAATCAGGAAGAAGAAGAAGAAAAATGATTCTGAGTAACATCCATCACTCACCTTTAAAATTGTTGATTTGCTCAATTTACCCAATGGTAATTTGTCAGCATTGTACCCTATTACAAGATCAATCAAGTATTAAAATCAAACTAATTGAAACATAAAATAGTCAATAAAACAATTATAACTCTTGCAGCCCTCAAAATAAAAATTGAGGTTGCAGAACATGGATTGGTTTCAACCTGCATATTCTTTTTTGTAAATGCTCAGGAAACATTTAAAAACAAGTAGGGGGGCATAGGTGGAATCAACTTAGGATTGAAAAGAGGACTTGCAGGGTCATTTCCAGTATCGATTTATTCTACTTATAACGATTAATCTACAAAAAACATTAAATGAACAGTTAAGGAGGATGATACATATGAATACAACAGTTCCTTTTACAAAAATGAAAAAGTACAAACCTATTTCCATCATCTGTTGCCTCATCATGCTGATATTACAAATAAGGGAGATGAACTTTGCAATACGAGCTTCAAGCTTCGATTCTACAGGTTTTGTTAAAGCTGTAGGTTCTTGCTTCTTTTGAACCTAAAAATGATTTTTAATAATTAAGGCAAACTCCAAGAAGTACTTCAGGCATTATAAATACGGGAAGAATTATGTTTTGATTACCTGTTCTTTTTTAAACAAGCTATTCTACAGTATTGATGCATAAGTAACACAAGTCTTACATAAAAGTTAAAACAGACTGAAAGAACTTGAACTGTGCAGGAGAGAGATTGTTTAGAGAAATGCTAAGACATAAACTTGCATTAGCCAACTCACCAATGGTTCATTGTTCTCACTATAATCCATTTCCAACCAAGTATAGCTTTTTGGATGACTAACAATTTTTTTCCTATTGAACCACTGGTTCTTTGTCTGTCAGAGAATTTTTTCTCAAACATATCGATAGCAGTTTGCTGTGAGGAGTATGGCCCATTCAACTTATCTTGACCCTTCACGCCAACTCTTCCCCATCTGAAATAGACCATGAATTTACCGCCATCATCCGATTCTGCAATTAGAAGTTTCAGGAAAGAATAAGAAAAATAATTTTATAACATGTGTAAGGCCTTAAGAAAATGACAATTATTGTTATCCATTCATATCCAACTGACTTTTGATTACACACAAAGCTAGAAGATAGAAGTCTATTATGCACTGGTTAGTCTCAACTGAACTGATTTTCAAGTGTATTATCTCCATAAAACAGAAATGGAAGTCTAACCTAGAACTTGAATGACAAAGAATTTGTTATTGTTCTCCCCAATATTTGTTTGATTCAACATGGCATCATAAACTTCACCACCCTGCACAGAAAATAAAAAAGTCGAGACCACATAAAAATACAATAATTCTCTACTTTTCTTCCTTTACTAAAGAACACATTTTGAATTACCACTTGCAGAACATGATACTGAGCCTTGATATGATCAGGCAGGCATTTGTCCAAGACGGCAGAACCTTTCTTCACAGCTGTAACAATTTTCTCCACCTTTGTTTCCTCTTTCACTAACATATTTCCATATACAGTAACAGTAGAAATATATTTCAGGTAATATATATAAGGTGGCATGATTGATATATAAAACATGAGATAACTCATGACTCACAAAAAATCAGTATTATTATAATTATATATTGAGACTTGAGAGTTTATTCTGCACCATATCAGAGCTATCATACACGGTATAAGTATTTATTACATACAGCAACTAGTCAACTACATGTGACAATTGACTTGTGTAACCAATTTTACTAATTGCTGAAAAAGCATACATGAAAATGGATATTTTCTTGTGAATAATATCTAAAATTTGATAAACCACACAAATTTTTTGGAAATTGATGTAAAAACGATTTCCCGAAAGGTAAAGAAAGACAAATGGTTCAATTACCTGGAACATTGTCCCTTGAAACATTGTCATTATTGGCGCAAAGCCTCTCCAGAAGCTCTTTCTTTGTGCAAGAGGCAGAAATTCCTCTCGTAGCAGCCTCTTCTCGAAGCTGTTTTACAGTCATTCTTTGCAATTCATCTACAGCCTTGACTTTCTGCGGTACATTTGAGTCCACATTCTCCCCGCTTTCCTCCTCCACTACTACACAAGGGTCCCATAAAAATCAGATTCCTTCTCAAACACAGGTTAAAACAATAGCAAGCAATTTTATATGCATGATGACAGCCATTCCTGAAGATTCATGAAATCACCGTGTATCACACGGACTTAAGACTATGATTATATTACCGTCATGAAAGTAACTTCTCTATTATAAGCGACGACTGCATCTGGTTAGTGATGTGCACAAAATAAATATGATTAAAGTAGCTCTGTGGCTAACTGGCTATAGAGTTCTCTATTTTCTACCCCACAAGTTTGGGGGAATCTATAACTAATTGTTGTGCTACACTACCATTAATCCAATGAATCCAATCAAACAAATTTTCAGGCAAAAGTTATTCAGTTATCCTGATCATTGTTGCATAGGACGTTCTCGTATATAATATCTAATACTCCCTCCGTCCATCAAAATTGTGTTCATTTCGTTTTGACATGTTGTACGGGAAGGTAAAGTAAGTCCATTTATGAATAACATAATTGATTGTGAGTAAAGTATAATGATAACTTGAATAATTAAATGATTGTTGGACGATGAAGATAAAAAAATTTGTGTCCATAAACGTACTTAATTTACCTTTTCATACAACATGTCAAAACGAAATGAGCACTGTTTTGGTGGAAGGAGGGAGTATTTGATAAGCCGCGCTAAAAAATGGAAATTGGATGAAGAAATGATTTTCCAAAAAGGTAAAGAAAGGCGAAATATTCAATTACCTGGACCATTGTCGCTTGAAACGTCGTAATTATTGGCACAAAGCCTGTCGAGAAGCTCTTTCTTTGTGCCGGAGGCAGAAATTCCTCTTATAGCAGCCTCTTCCCGGAGCTGTTTTATAGTCATACTTTGCAATTCATCTATGGCCTTGACTTTCTGCGGTCCATTTGAGTCCACATTCTCTTTTCTTTCCTCCTCCACTACAAAAGGCTCCCATAAATTCAGATTTTTCTCAAACACAGGTTGAAACAGTACCAAGCAACTACATATGCATGATGAGTGTCATTCCTGAAGATTCATGAAAGTGGTGTAATCTGTCATGGAAGTATCACATCACAAGGACTTAGCCTCTAAAACATTGCTGTCATGAAATAACTGCTCCATTACACATGACAGCTGCATCTGGACTGGATAGCGATGAGTACAAAAAATGAAATATGATTTAAGTAGCTACGTGGCTATCAAATTCTCTATTTTCTATCCCGCGAGTTGGCGTAATTTATAACTAATTGAGGTGCTACACTACAAATTAATCCAATCAAACAATTTTTCAGGAAAGTGATTCAGTTACCCTTATCAATGTCGCTAGGGACGTCGTCTTCATCAGCACAAAGCCTCTCCAGAAGCTCTTGCTTAGTTCCAGAAGTAGAAACCCCTCGTTCTGAGGCCTTTTCTCGAAGCTGCTTCACAGTCATGGTACGCAACTCATCAATGGCCTTGACTTTCCGCGGCGCTTCTGAATCGCCATCGTCAGCATTAGAATCCCTAGGCCTTTTGCGACCTTTCGAATCGTTCAATTTCTCACTGTCTTCTCGGATAGTGGCTTCAAGCCTACGAACCTGCAAAAAGAAGAAACAAACACACGGAGCTCAAAATCAATGTGCAACATATACAGTCACTGAACAGGGAAATAAACAGTGAGAAACAGAAATTACCAGAGTAGGTCTTATTCCGGCGGTGCGAGGCACGATTTTTTTGGTGCGTCTCCTCTTCTGCTAATTTTTTAATTTTAAATTCTCTTTTCAATTTTTATTAAATATTATCCCTCCAATTTATGTTAATTTATTTTTGTAAAGAAATTTTTTATCTCTAAATAATTGTCATTATACATTAATTTTGAATAATTAAATATCATATTTTAATTATTTTCTTCTATTTATTTTTTGTGAGAGCATGAACTAACGATCATGTAAGTAAATAAAATGTAAAATGGTCACATTAGTCGTATACTTATTGTTATTTAATGACTTAACTAATTCGTGTGAATTTTTTTTAATGAACACTTCCGGTTGAGTTATAAACACTTTCTTATCAATGTTTCCATTGAGGAAATCTGTTTTGACATCCATCTGTCAAATCTCATAATCATAGTGTGCTGCTATCGCAAGTAAAATTCGAATGGACTTGATCTTTGCAACTTGTGAGAAGGTCTCATCATAGTCAATGTCTTCGCGTTGACTATAGCCCTTCGCCACCTTCCTAGCTTTGTAGGTTTGTACTTTGCTATTTGCATCAGTCTTACGCTTGAAGACCCAATCGCAACATATGGGTCTAACCCCTTTAGGAAACTCAACCAAGTCTCAGACTTGATTGGTGTACATCGAGTCCATCTCGGATTTCATGGCTTATCAAGTATTGAGATTTAACTCTCCATCGTTTGTGCTTAATGAACAGTTAAATTCTTAAAATGGTTTTTTAATAAAGTCTTCATGTTTAAAAGTCTAGGTTGATCTCAACTGATCAATTGAGGTTCCCTCAATTAATTACATGTAAGCAGAAAATCAAAAGTCAATTATCAAGACTGTTGATGTTGCACGGATGTTGTTCCAAATGTTGGACAACATTCTGCACAACATCTTAAATTTGCCCTTTCTCCTAACACTGATTTCGGTTTATTAGATGTGTTTTTCTATGTTTCCTACATTGCAGGTTGAAGACAATTTCGGACATTGTCAAGCGGTTGCAATAATGGAGTAAGAATAGAAAGATCATGGGTGGTTACACCAAGATCATGGAGATAGTGGATGAGATCTTCAAGGCTGTCCACACCAAGTGGATATGACAATGCAGTTGGTCTGAATGTCTATAAATAGACTGCATTGGTCGACATTCAAGTTTGAGTTAAAGTGAAATCCCATTTGCTCTACTCCAAACTTAAGATAGTAGCATCCGAGACACAACTGTGAGTGGAGTGTGAGGGTCGATGCTATGTCTATTTGTACTGGTCGGGTGTATACCAACATTTTTCATCAGTACTGTGTTTGTCTTAGTAGATCAAGTTTTAGGTTGAATAAGATCACTAGTTACTTGTTCGAATAGATTGATTTTTGGTGTGTGGTTTTTCACTACACCTTTTAGGATCTTGTAAGAGGTTCGTGTGTATCTCACTACTTGTTATAGTGATGTTT
Organism: Stenogyne calaminthoides; assembly: GCA_037126765.1. NCBI lineage: Eukaryota > Viridiplantae > Streptophyta > Magnoliopsida > Lamiales > Lamiaceae > Stenogyne > Stenogyne calaminthoides. The sequence continues at coordinate 13,019,994 of JBBCBC010000021.1, read as the reverse complement.
TTAACCATGAGGTTCATATAGACTTATTATAGACTATACACAATTTTGGAAAATCCTTTGCACTGCGTTTTTATACTTCCGCTGTCATATGTTGTTTTATATGTTTCACAACATTTTCAACAACACTCTGAAAATACACGCACACACACTTTCAGTTGGCACCAGAGCCATAAACTTGATACACTAAGTTAAAGGACCTGTGTTTAAAGTGTGTTTTTGCAATGGAATATCCACTAACTCCTTCTTTAAAACCTCCAATTTTGGATGGATCAAATTATCCCTATTGGAAACCCAAAATGCGCATGTATACTAAGTCTATAGATGAGAGAGCATGGCGTAGTGTGTTGTCTGGTTGGAATCCTCCAAAAATAGTGGGTGATATTGATGAAGAATTGCAAGTCAAAAAGGAGATTGATTGGTTCAATGATGAATGCACATCGGCCAATTTCAATTCTAAAGCCCTCAATGCGATTTTTACTGCTACTGATGTTTCTATGTTTAAACTGATATCTAACTGTGTTTCTTCTAAGGATGCATGGGATATATTGCAGGAACATTGTGAAGGATCAGAAAGTGTTCGAAGAACTAGACTCAGAATGTTGGGAACCAAGTTTGAAAACTTGAAGATGAAAGATGATGAGAACATTTCATCATACAATGAAAGGATAAGTGAGATTGCTAATGAGTCGCACTCACTCGGTGATCCAATTTCCAACACTCGGTTAGTTAATAAGATACTTAGAACTATTCCTAAATGATTTGATGCAAAAATATGTGCAATAGAAGAGGCTAAAAACACTGATTTATTGAGTCAAAATGAGTTGATAAGTATTTTGAAAACTTATGAGATTAACTCAAATATGTTAGATGATGATAAACATGAGAAAGATAAAGACAAGAAAGTACTTGCTTTTAGAGGTGAAACTTCTGATAATGTTGGTAAACATCCTTATGTGACTGAAGTTGATTCTGATGATGATGTTTCTGATATATGTGATGAAAATGTTTCTGAACAATTTGCTCTTATCACTAAGCAATTCAAATCTTTTCTAAAAGGAAAGTTCAGAAGACCAAATGGTCAACTTCAATCAAAGGATAAGTTTAACCAAAACTCTTCTCCCTCTGATAAAAAGCTTGTTCCAAGTCAGTCTTCCAGTTTCAATCAACCTAGACAATTCAATAAGGATAACAAGTTCAAATATGATCCTGAGTACAGAAAAAAGGTTAAATGTGATGCATGTTCTGGATATGGTCATCATGCTAATGAATGTGCTAATACCATGCTTATGAAGAAAATGAACTTTAATGCTACCTTAAGTGAAGCATCTGATGATGAAACTGATTTTGGTAAATGTGAGCTAAGTGCTATGTCTGCTATAATAGTTTATGATGATACAATTGATGATGATCTCGATGATTATTGGTCTGAAGCAGATTCAGATGTTCATACAACATCTAAAATAACATTCAGTCAATATAACTCTGAGATTAACTGTTTTACTAGAACTATTCTGAATGCTGAAACATCAAAATCTGCTAATTGTGACTCTGAATATCTGAAGTTTAAAACTGATTTAGAAACTCAAAAACAGGTGTTGAGTTCCTTATCTTTAGAAAATTCAGATTTGAAAGAAAATCTTTTGAAGCTTGAAGTTCTTTTAACTAAAAAAGATGTGGAAATTTCTTCTTTGAAAGATGAACTTAAGTGCACTACTCTAAGTTTTAAAAAGTTTTCTGCAAGCACTACTGAATTAAATGAGACATAAATGATTGGTAGATCTGATAATGCTGGACTTGGTTTTGTGAAAACTTCTGAGAATACTCCTTTATCCTGTGAACCTATTTCTTTTGTAAAAGCTGGAACTTCTTTGCCTAAATCTTTGAAAGGTAAACAAAAGAAATCTGATGGTTTGTTTAAAGAGTATGTCTGTTTTTATTGTGCTGGAGTAGGTCATATTCGTCCATATTGTTCTAAGTTAAGAAGAGACTTAAAAGCTGTAATTGTTTTACTTGATAATATTGAATACCCTATAAAACAGGTTAACAACACTAAAAAGTTGATTCATAAGAACATGTCATGTAATGTTGTGTATACATCTTTGAAAACCTGTGTTCCTGGATCTTGGTACTTTGATAGTGGTTGTTCTAGACACATGACTGGTCAACTTAATTATTTATCTGATTATACATCATGTAATGGTGGTCATGTTACATATGATGGTGGTTCAAAAGGTAAAGTTGTTGGTAAAGGAACCTTGAATGTTCCTGGATTTCCAAAGTTGAAAAATGTATTACATGTAAAAGGTTTACTTGCTAATCTGATTAGTATTAGTCAGTTATGTGATGATGATTTACATGTGAAATTTGACAAGAATTCATGCTATGTGTTTGATAAAAATGATGATTTCTTAATGACTGGCAAAAGATCTGCTGATAATTGCTATTTGATTGGTTCAAATCATGCTTGTAAAAGTGCTAAAGCAGATGATATTTTCTTGTGGTATCAAAAACTTGGTCATGCTAATTACAGAAGTATTCAGAAATTGCATAGACTAGGTGCTGCTGTTGGTTTACCTGATCTTAACTTTGAAAAAGGAAAAATCTGTGGACCATGCCAGAAAGGTAAGCAAGTGAGAACAACACATCAAATGTTGTCAGCATGTACAACAAACAGGTGTTGTGAATTGATTCATATGAATCTAATGGGTCCTATGGAATCTAAAAGTTTAGGTGAAAAGAGGTATTCATATGTTCTTGTAGATGATTTTTCTAGATATACTTGAGTTATTTTTCTAAAAGAAAAATCAGATACCTTTTCTGAGTTCAAAATTCTTTACAAAAGGTTTAAAACTGTCTTATGTTTAAAGATCAGTAGGATAAGGTCTGATCATGGAAGAGAATTTGAAAACAGTTTGTTTACTAATTTTTGTGAAAAGAAAAGTATTTTGTAAGAGTTTTCTTCACCTAAAACTCCTCAACAAAATGGAATTGCTGAAAGAAAGAATAGAACTTTGCAAGAAATGGCAAGAGTTATGCTAACCTCAAAAAGTCTTTCTAAGAAATTCTGGGCTGAAGCTTTGAATACTGCTTGTCACATTGTGAATATAGTCTATATTCATTCTGGTAGTAATTGTACTCCCTATGAGATTATGAATAACAAGAAACCAAATTTGAAATACTTTCATGTGTTTGGTTGTGTTTGTTACATTTTGAATGATAGAGATCAGTTGCACAAGTTTGATTCTAAGAGTGATAAAGGATTTTTCTTAGGATACTCTAAGAATAGCAAGACATATATAATCTATAACTTGAGAACTGATACAACGCAAGAATCTGTAAATGTGGTATTTGATGAACTTGCAAGTCTTGCAGGTAAAAGTGCTGAAGATAATGTATCAGATTTGATAGAAGTACCCAGAAATACTGATGACACTGAAGACAGTAACAATGTTGATCAGAATCAGAATGTTCCTTCAGCATCTGATGCAACATTACCCAAAAGTTCAAATACTGAAAATCTGTCACACGATTCACAGTATCCAAAACTTTTGGTTCCCTCAACAAAGATAATGAAAAATCATCCATCAGATCAGATCATTGGAGAAGCTACCACTGGTGTACAAACTAGAAGAAGAATGTGTATTCATATCAATAACCTTGTAAGATCAGTTTGCATGTCATCCATATGCAATCAGGTAACCTTTGAGTGTTATCATTCTGAAATTGAGCCTAAAAATGTGAAAGAAGCTCTTGATGATGAAAATTGGATAAATGATATGCATGAAGAGCTTAATCAGTTATTCAGTTTGAAAGAAATGATGTTTGGACACTTGTACCTAGACCTAATTCTGATAATAATGTCATAGGAACAAAGTGGATTTTCAAGAACAAAACTGATGAATCTGGTAATATTGTGAGAAATAAGGCTAGATTGGTTGCTCAAGGATATACTCAGATTGAAGGAATAGACTTTGATGAAACATTTGCTCGTATTGCTAGAATTGAATCTATTAGATTACTTCTTGCTATTGCATGTTTCATTAACATTAACTTGCATCAAATGGATGTTAAAACTGTCTTCTTAAATGGTATTCTGGATGATGAAGCTTATGTTGAACAACCTAAAGGTTTTGAAAATCTAGAATTTCCTGATCATGTTTACAAGTTAAAGAAAGCTTTGTATGGTCTAAAACAAGCACCTAGAGCTTGGTATGGTAGACTTACTGATTTCTTACTTGAGTTTAGATTTTTGAGAGGTGAAGCTGATAGAACCTTGTTCATTAAAAATTATGAGAATGATATCATGGCTGCTCAAATATATGTTGATGGTGAGAAATGATTGTGAATATGCGATGAAAAAACTAAGTATTTAAAATTAGATGATATGGTGAAAGAAAGAGCGAATAGATTTCATCCATTATGGATGCTCTCAATGAGTATGCAAACCAAGAGTGTAGAAGTCGAAAATTGCTAAGCGGGCGGATACTGGCAGCCTAGCGCCTAGGCCGCTTAAGCGCCGCCTAGAAGATTGATTTTTTTTTAAATCATTAATAATAAAAATTATTTAATATAATTGTAATAGAAATAAAGGGATAGAGAGTATAACGTACGCGAAAACTCATTCAACCAAAATGGTCCAAATCCCATGACTCATCCAACCAAATCATCCTTATTTGTCGGTCCAAATATATTAATGACTCGTTTGGTAAGGGTTATTAGTGTGTAATAGATACACTAACATGCATAATATTATATATGGTAGGGGTTATATATTAACATATGAGCCCTTTAAAAAATGAAGGCCCGATCCCCACTGAACTAAACTCATATGATACTGGATCCGTTCTCTGGATGTGGTATTCATAAAACTACCAATTTTTATTAAAAAAAATCCAAATTTAACCCCCACTTATCCACGTACTAATCGTGTAAATTGACAGTTCTCTTCTATTCCTAAAATTAGAAAAAATTATATGAAAATCCCGTCCATATATGAAATTAGTTAATTAGGCGAAGTTGAAGTTCTCTTCAATTCCTAAATTTAGGAAAAAATATATGAAAATCCCGTCCATATGAGATTATTAATCGAAGTCATGAGTTTCTCAAACATTTCCGTCTTGCGTTAATAATTCCTTCCATAGGCGAAATCGAAGTCAATTTCTCAAACATTCGACCTCTGAAGAAATTCGTAAAATCAACGAACTCGAAGTCAGTTTCTTAAACATTCAATTTGTAAATTCGTTATTTCCTTTTATTCAATGATTTGCTCGGTTATTACATGAAGTTTTCCGAATCAGTTTCAGGCGATTCCGGGTGAAGGTTGCAGGCAGTGTTGAAAGAGGTAAACAACATTTATTTTTTTGAAATTAATTTTGGCGTCCTAATATTGTTGCAAGGGATTGCTCTGTGTCCAGGTTAGATATGCTTCATGTTCCGGAAAAGATACAAGACCTGCTGGAAAGCAAGAAATGAGACTATCTTCAACGAAACTAAAGCAGAGGTGACAAAGATTTGGGAAAAGGCCAAGGCGAGGACATTTTCGTGGATATTGGAAAAGGACAGCAAGACGCGCAAAATTCCTTTTCCTCGATGGTCGAAAAATCCCAGAGGATTGAGCGACTGCGAGGCGATATTGTAATCTCTTAACAAGATTGTGTAGTTTGTTTTGGGCTATGTGTAATTATGTGTTACCTTCAATTCTGTTTGAACTTGAACTCTTGATAACTCTACGGTCTGGGGTGGAGCCAGGATATGAGATCGAGGGGGTCAGTTGATAAATAAAGGAAATGACACTTTATTAATAAATCATGTTAGAAAAGAATAAATCTCCTTTAAACCCGAATTCGCGGTAAACTTTGTCGTTGTTATGCTTATTACTGTTTTGTTTATGTACTAACATTGTTTAAAAAATGTACAGAACAATAATATTTGGAAAAAGAAAAAAAAAGAGTTTATCGTTCACACAAAATTTTATTGTTAAAAAATGTAAAAAATAATAAATCATTTCATTTTACTTATACAAATAAAATTAATTAGATAAAATATATTAATCATAACAATCAAATAACAAGTAATTTCACTCAAAGAAAATTTTATTGTGGAAGTTATTAATAATATAAATAATTATTAATTATCAATTAAAGAGTTAAAGAAAATGGTCATAACATATATAAATGATTAAATAAGTAATCCTTTAAAATAATAACAGATATTGGCCAACATAAAATGTCTGCTAAAAAGATAGGTAGGTAGAAAGGGAAATAATAAAAAAAGAGAAAAAGTTAGAATATGTGTGTGAATTGTATCGTGGGTGTGAGATTATGCCAAGAATTAATATAAACTTAGGTTATATATGTTGGAGAATTAATTGACCGGATCTATTCGGGATGAATATTTAAATACAAATTTAATTCTAACAATTAATACTAGCATGAATTAATCCTATATTAATTCAAATAATAATTCAACAACAAATTATGCATATAAACAGTTCACATAAATCATACACATGTTGAATTGCTACGGGTTACGTGAACTAACCTCTCGGAGTGACAACCGTTGAGAAGATGGATCCCGTTCACACGAACACACCAAAAGACCTTCTCAAGTATTCCCTTATCCTCGTTCAACAATCCGGTGGTAGGAACTTGCGAACAATTTAACAAAAGGAAAAATAAAATTATATTGCACCACCTTTGTGGATTTCTAATTTTTCCAACACATGAAATTGCACTTGGGGATGAAAAACTCATCCCCTATTTATAAGAGGTGGTGACCGATTTTTGCTAGGAAAAAGGGAGAGAAAATCTATTTCTTGATCTCCAAGAAATCTTGAATATATATCCAATATATTCTTTTCTCCATAATTAAAATATTCCATAAAATCCCACTCTCTTATTGTTATGGTATTTTCGAAATATAGGATAAAGATTCCAAGATTTGAATCTTCTTGAATTTATGAGATATACTTGTATTCCAAGAATACATATCTTCCATAATATCTTTTCAAGAAAATCAAGAAAATCTTTCTTTCCCTTTATTTCTCATTATTTTATAAAATTTCCAACAAACATCCAAGTGGGAGATTTCTTGAATTTAATGATATAATCTTGTATTCCAAGAATACATATCCTCATTCCATAACAAAATTTAAAGAAAATCTTTCTCCCTCTTTTATTTGTATTTTTCGAAAAAATTGAAAAAATAAGCAACCATAATTTATTTTATTTTTAAACACCTTTTTTTCAGTTATTGGACATTATGTTTGGGCTACTTGAGGGACCTTTAGGAGAATTAAGATTGGACATTCTAATGGACTTTGAATATCTAATATTGAGCCACAATATTATTCAAGTCCATAAATATTAATTAATCTCACTACATAATTAGTATTGCACTATCCATCTTAACCCATATTACTGTTAATATGACTCCCGGTTATTATTTCTCGTGTTTAAGATTATCTAGCCCATTAATTAATTCAAGCCACTGAAATAGCTTTCCATTAATTAATATCTTTTTTTCTTGGTCAAGGAACGGTTCAACATTATTATTCATACCGGAAACTAATTCCACTTGCAAGATTTGGTATGATAAATCTTATGAACCTCCCAAGGGGGCAAATCGAACAAGCGTACTTGCACAGGATTCTTCGTATTAAATCTTAGCAATCGCATGTGACCAATAATATTGCCCAATATATAAAGTATTGAATCTCATTGATTCTCTACCCGTCATAAGTCAAAGCAATAATTACTAACCACACACGATCCTATTTAAGGGACGAAGATTAAGAAATAACGAACCACTGAGGTCTAATTCTTCCTAATTCAATGCTGAAGAATTTATCCTCCTATAGGTCCTATTCAGTGCATCAGTCATGCACTAGTGTAATCTCTTGGTCAAGACAAGCCAATCTGAGACTTACACTTCAACCTTTCACGATGGATTGTTCATTTCCATCTAGGTCGTGAACAACGTACTTTTAGTTATGCAGTAAATATATGTAACATTCAATGATATTTAAAGCATCAGTGATAAATAATTTATTTTAGTAAATAAGACAGAAATTCAGTTTGGTTATACAAAGTAAAAACATACTTTCCAGTATAACCCCAACAATCTCTCACTTATACTCAAAGTCTGCTTTTAAGTATACTATAGCATATCTCGTGTAGTTCCTAATACGTGACATCTAATGTCACCTACACAAACCTAATAATATTTCCCACTTATACTCAAAGCAGATTGACAACGGTCTTGACACCCATTCCTTCCACATGTCTCTCGAATGTGTTCTGAGGCAGACCCTTTGTGAATGGATCTGCTAGGTTGTCTTCTGACGCGACCTTTGCCACCTCTATATCTCATCTCTTAACGATTTCTCGTATAAGATGGTATTTCCTTTCAATGTGTTTGCTGACCTTGTGGGCTCTTGGTTCCCTTGAATTTGCAACTGCTCCGGCATTATCACAGTAAACAGTGATTGTGCTGGGCAAATTCGGAACTACATCCAAGTCCACTAGGAAGTTCTTGAGCCAAACCGCTTCTTTCGCTGCCTCGCAAGCAGCTACGTATTCGGCTTCCATGGTATAATCAGCAATGCATTTATGCTTAACGCTTCTCCATGTCATGGCTCCTCCCCCCATGCAAAACACACTACCGGAGGTAAATTTTCTGGAATCTAAGTCTAATTGGAAATCTGAGTCCGTGTAATCTATAGGGATTAGACTATCTGACTGATAAACTAACATTCTATCTCGAGTTCTTTTCAGATACTTCAGAATGTTCTTAACTGCCGTCCAATGCTCTTTTCCCGGATTACTTTGATATCTTGCTACCATGCCAACGACAAAGCAGATATCCGGTCTCGTGCACAGCATTGCATACACAAGGCTTCCGACAGCCGAAGCATAAGGAATGCCTTTCATGTCATCTATCACTTTTTGTGTCTTAGGGCACATTTCCTTGGATAGATGGATTCCATGTCTGAAAGGTACGAAACCTTTCTTGGAATCCTGCATGCTGAATCGCTTCAAGACAGTGTCTATATATGAAGCTTGCGATAAGCCTATCATCCTTTTCTTGCGATCTCGAGTGATCTTGATCCCAAGGATGTGCCCGGCTTCCCCTAAGTTCTTCATATCAAACTGTTTTGAAAGCCATGCCCTTACGTCTGACAACACTTTTACATCGTCCCCCATGAGTAGAATGTCATCTACGTATAGTACCAAGAATGCCAATGCAGTTTCGACACGCTTCTTGTACACACAACTTTCGTACTCATTTTGATCAAACCCATAAGACTTTATTACTTGATCAAAACATTGGTTTCAAGCTCTGGATGCTTGTTTTAGTCCATAAATGGACTTCTTGAGCTTACAAACTAGGTGTTCTTGGCCTTTTTCAATGAAGCCTTGGGGTTGTTGCATATAGATTTCCTCTTCAAGACTTCCGTTAAGGAAAGCCGTCTTGACATCCATTTGCCAGATTTCAAAGTCGAGATGCGCAGCAATCGACAAGAGGATTCGGATGGACTTGAGCAGTGCTATAGGTGAAAAGGTTTCCTCATAGTCAATCCCTTCTTTCTGAGTATAACCTTTCGCCACAAGCCTTGCCTTGAAGGTTTCCACCTTCCCGTCTGGTCCTCTTTTCCTCTTGTATACCCACTTGCAACCAATGGGTTTGACCCCATTAAGTGGTTCGACTAGCTCCCGCACTCTGTTATGATCCATATAACCCATTTCGTCTTCCATTGCTGTTTGCCAAGAAATCGCATCCTTGTCTTGGATTGCCTCGTCGTAAGTCCATGGGTCTGATTCATCTTGACTGGGCACTAAGTTCGAGGACTCTCCCACCCCCATGAATCTCTCGGGTTGTCTTACAACCCTCCCACTACGATGAGGTTCCAGTTGTGTAAGTATGTCGTTTGGTATGTCATCTTGTACAGTTGGCACTAAGGTTAGCCCCCTTAGCTCATTTAAGGTAATCTCACTTCTGGGCTTTCTTTCGTTCATATAGTCTTCTCAAAAATCTAAAGTGGGTGCTTATTACCACCTTTTGATCTTTGGGACCATAGAACAGACACCCTTTTGTTCTCTTGGGGTATCTTATAAACAACCTTAATTCTGATCGAGGATCCAATTTTCCGGCTTCCTTGTCCAACACGTAGGCCGGACACCCACAAATTCTCATGTGTCTCAAACTGGGCTTGCGCCCGGTCCACAATTCTTTGGGAGTTTTGGGAACCGATTTGGATGGCACCAAGTTCAGAATATAAGCCGCTGTTTCCAAGGCATGACCCCAGAACGACTTGGGTAGATCCGCATAACTCATCATTGATCTAACCATTTCTAAAAGAGTTCTGTTTCTTCGCTCTGCAACCCCGTTTTGTTGAGGGGTTCCGGGTGCCGTTAGCTGGGATACAATCCCTTCATCTGACAAGTAGTTCAAAAACTCATCGCTGAGGTACTCGCCTCCACGATCAGATCGTAGAGACTTGATACATTTTTTCCTATGATTCTCTGCTTGAGCCTTAAATTCTTTGAATTTGTCAAAGGTCTCAGATTTGTGCTTCATAAGGAAAATATAGTCGTACCTTGAGTAATCATCAATAAAGGTGACGAAATACTCATAATCTCCTCTTGCTTTGATTGACATTGGACCACATACGTCTGTGTGAACGATTTCTAACACTTCTTTGGCTCTATTCCCCTTGGCTCCGAATGCCCTCTTGGTCATTTTACCCTCCAAACATGATTCGCAAGTTGGGATTGGTTCAACCCGGAGAGACTCCAATGAACTATCTTCTACCAACCTTTGAATCCTTTTTGGATTAGTATGTTCCAATCTGAGATGCCATAGAAGTGTCTCGTTCACGTCTGATGAACGTTTTCTTTTATCGGAAATAGTTGATGTGTTATAGGATGCATTTCGTGAGTGGTGTGCACAGTTAATTGTATAGAGATTATTCGACAACGTTCCATGACAGATAAATTTATCATAAAGAGAAATAGTGACAACTTTATCAAAAGTAACCAAATATCCATCAAGATAAAGTTTAGAAACCGTAATTAAATTCTTTCTAAAACTAGGAACGTAAAGAACATCTCTTAAAATTAAAACTCTGTCTTCAAAAGGACAGGTGCACTTCTCACACTGCTTCAGCTGCCACTCTCGTAGCATCGCCCAGTGTGATGAGGATCTCACTCCCACTAAGTTGCCGGTCCGTTTGAACCCCTGTAAAGTGAAACAAACATGATCAGTGGATCTCGTATCCACCACCCACAAATGGGAGGCATACACCGCTAAACAAGTTTCAACAACTAGTGCGTGAGAATTACCTTTCTTTCCATTCTTAGAAGAATTGGAACAGGCCGCCCTCCAGTGTCCTACTCTGTCGCTCTCCAAAACTCTCCCCATGCTTGATTCCATGCTCTTATTCGATGTTGAGTCTGCTTGGTTTAACTTTCTTCTCTTTTCATCATTCTTACCACCATTTGACCTAGAATGAAGAGAAGATTTCTGTTTTCCCAAGTTCTTTTCCTCGCCCTCCATCTCCCTTTCAACCAAAGTGAGAGCATTTACAAGATCATCCACTGTAAAATCTAGATCTTCCAATATATACTCAATATAGTGGAGATAATAGCTCTTTGGCAAGGATTGAAGAATGAAATCAATCTTAGTCTTGAAATCACAATTTTTGCCGAGGATCTCAAGCTCCTCAAAGAGCACCATAACCCTAAGAACGTGCTCCCTTGCAGTAGTTCCTATTTCCATTTTTAATTCAGCCATTTCTTGCTTCAAACTTTGGACTGCCATACGGGCCGGATGTGCAAACATCGCTTCGAGATTCTGCAAGATGTCTGCAGCTGACTCATATCCTTGGTGAAGACGTTTTAACAAATCTGACAGATGTGCCAGAATTGTATCCTTCATCCATTCATTTGACAGCTCCCATTCACCATATTGCATCTCGTCCCATATTTCGGCATCCTTAGCTGGTTTTTCGGGTTTTGGTGTATCAAGTACCCATTTGGATGGTGATGCGGCTAGAACAAGTTTTAGTTTGTAAATCCAATCGATATAATTTTCACCAGTAAGCAAATTGTCTTTAAGTATATTAAACAGTGGATTAAAAGGTTGCGACATGCTGAACTGAAATAAATAATAATTTGTATAAGCACAAACATATCACAAGGTTCGATCACATGTATCATATTAAAATCTCAAAAAAATATGAACATGCATCAGCCAACATCTCAAAACAGTTTAAATAAGCCATGTGGGGTGGGTCATTATTTAAACACATTCAAGCAGGTTACAAACAAGAAAACAATTACAAACCTTTAATATCCAAATTAATAGTTGGCTCCCACTTGACCAATATAAAATTGACAGGGACTTCGGGGAAGTATATGCATATCAATTTTATACCTAAGTAATAACCATGATTAAATACAGAATTATTATTTTGTTTTGAACGAGCCTCGTGAGGAGGGTCGTCGTCGCCACTAATAATAACCCACAATCATCCTTTCGGAATTTATTCATGTGAAATCTATCTTTTGGCCGTCCCGTGGGGGGAATTTCTCCAAAAGAATCCACAAATAAATAAATCATGGAGGTCAAAATTAATTCAATTTTATTATCCGGAATAAAATTATCAATTAATTATTTAAACATACTTAGTAATTTTCGAAGGTGAGATTTTTCAAAACATTTTCTCATGCATCGCATATTTAAACACAATTTAAATAAGCATAAAATAATGCAAAATATCAAAACAAAAAATTAAACACGTTGGGCACATATATCCAATTGTCACGGTTAATTTTTGTCATGTCTTGATCTTGAGAAATCGTCTTCATAGCCTTCATCGTTCGTCTTGAAAAGCTCCCACTCGTCCGCAACATGTTCTTTAAAATGTCCTCCGTCTAGGTCCGAAACGACGTCCGACATTGGGTAGCTCATGGTCCGGAATACGTATCCGCATGCACGGAACCGGCCATCCCGCTCGTCGCTCGACAGCATAGGCAGCGAGGTGCATCACCCGGACGGATCCCGCGCGCGCTAGTTGCTGCGCATCTTCGCGCGCGCCAGCCTCCGCTTGCCCGTGCACGTGTCCGCGCGCGCACACGGCTTCTCGGACAAAGCTCCACCCGGAGCTCGGCCACGCCTGGGCTTGCGCCCTCGTGCACCGAGTGCCTCTCGGCCTGCCCCTTGCGCGACCGCCTAGCACTTCGTGCTTTGGCTCGCGTACGTCCGGGCACTTGGTCACCCGTCTTTAATTCTTCATCTTCGTTCTCGATCCGATTACAATTTATTTACAAAAAATAAATAAACCTAGATCTAGACTAGTCTATTACATTGAACGAATTAAACAAATCCTAATCTACTCGTGGATTTTCTCACGAGGCAAAACGAATTCGAACGAATCGAATTAAAAACCACAATTTATATGCATGCATAAATATAAACATTCATCAAATACCATGACAATTGGATACCTGCAAAAAAGATCTAGCAATTCTACTATCCAATTTCAAATTTAATAAAAACAAATTAAATTACAATTTAAAACTCAGAGCCCGAAACCGAGGCTCTGATACCAGTTGTTGGGGAATTAATTGCCCGGATCTATTCAGGATGAATATTTAAATACAAATTTAATTCTAACAATTATTACTAGCATGAATTAATCCTATATTAATTCAAATAATAATTCAACAACAAATCATGCATATAAACAGTTCACATAAATCCTACGCATGCGGAATTGCTACGGGTTTACGTGAACTAACCGCTCGGAGTGACAACCGTTGAGAAGATGGATTCCGTTCACACGAATACACCAAAATACCTTCTCAAGTATTCCCTTATCCTCGTTCAACAATCCGGTGGTAGGAACTCGCGAACAATTTAACAAAAGGAAAAATAAAATTATGTTGCACCACCTTTGTGGATTTCTAATTTTTCCAACACATGGAATTGCACTTGGAGATGAAAAACTCATCCCCTATTTATAAGAGGTGGTGGCCGATTTTTTGCTAGGAAAATGGGAGAGAAAATCTCTTTCTTGATCTCCAAGAAATCTTGAATATATATCCAATATATTATTTTCTCCATAATTAAAATATTCCATAAAATCCCACTCTCTTATTATTATGGTATTTTCGAAATATAGGATAAAGATTCTAAGATTTGGATCTTCTTGAATTTATGAGATATACTTGTATTCCAAGAATACATATCTTCCATAATATCTTTTCAAGAAAATCAAGAAAATCTTTCTTTCCCTTTATTTCTCATTATTTTCGAAAATTTCCAACAAACATCCAAGTGGGAGATTTCTTGAATTTAATGAGATAATCTTGTATTCCAAGAATACATATCCTCATTCCATAACAAAATTCAATGAAAATCTTTCTCCCTCTTTTATTTGTATTTTTCGAAAAAATTGAAAAAATAAGCAACCATAATTTATTTTATTTTTAAACACATTTTTCCAGTTATTGGACATTATGTTTGGGCTACTTGAGGAGCCTTTAGGAGAATTAAGATTGGACATTCTAATGGACTTTGAATATCTAATATTGAGCCACAATATTATTCAAGTCCATAAATATTAATTAATCACACTACATAATTAATATTGCATTATCCATCTTAACCCATATTACTGTTAATATGGCTCACGGTTATTATTTCCCGTGTTTAAGATTATCTAGCCCATTAATTAATTCAAGCCACTGAAATAGCTTTTCATTAATTAATATCTTTTGTCCTTGGTCAAGGAACTGTTCAACATTATTATCCATACCGGAAACTAATTCCACTTGCAAGATTTGGTATGATAAATCTTATGAACCTCCCAAGGGGGCAAATCTAACAAGCGTACTTGCACACGATTCTTCGTATTAAATCTTAGCAATCGCATGTGACCAATAATATTGCCCAAGATATAAAGTATTGAATCTCATTGATTCTCTACCCGTCATAAGTCAGAGCAATACTTACTAACCACACACGATCCTGTTTAAGGGACGAAGATTAAGAAATAACGAAGCACTGAGGTCTAATTCTTCCTAATTCAGTTCTAAAGAATTTATCCTCCTGTAGGTCCTATTCAGTGCATCAGTCATGCACCAGTGTAATCTCTTGGTCAAGACAAGCCAATCTGAGCCTTACACTTCAACCTTTCACGATGGATTGTTCATTTCCATCTAGGTCGTGAACAACGTACTTTTAGTTACAAGGGATTGTTAATTTAATCTTCTGTGATTTGGTATCACTAAATTAACTACAATGTAACACGTACTATTTATTGAGCAGTTATGCAGTAAATATATGTAACATTCAATGATATTTAAAGCATCAGTGATGAATAATTTATTTAAGTAAATAAGACAGAAATTCATTTTGATTATACAAAGTAAAATCATACTTTCCAGTATAACCCCAACAATATAATGGTATTTAGAGGCATGGGTTGGGGGGAGGGGGCATGGCCCCCCTAGTCAATACAGTGGCTCCGCCCCTGTCCACAGTGGCTGGAACATGGCTCATGTTCCATGCTCTGTTTTTTATTTTGGAGTATTACTAATGAATGAAAACCACTTTTCTCTGATTAATAATTAAAAAAAAACTTATTAATTAGATATTGATTCTTTGATATTTAACACCATAGTTCAGGAGGTGGAGTAAGAATCAATAGGGGTGGACGGTACGGCATACCGAAAATTTTCTCGCCATACCGTTACCGTACCGAAATTTTCGATACCGAAAAATTTCATACCGTTGTCGTACCGAAAATTCGGTATACCGAAATTTTCGGTATGCCGATATTACATACCGATACCGTACCAAAATTTCAATATATACCGGTATACCGAAATATTTTCGGTATACCGGTATATTTTTCCGGTATACCGGAATTTTTTCCGATATACCAAAAATATTTCGGTATACCGTAATATTTCGGTATTTCGGTATACCGAAATTTTCTATATTTTCATACCGTTATCGTACCGAAATTTTCGGTACGGTACCGAAAATTTCGGTATGCCCTCGATAAATTCGATATTTTTCGGTACGGTAAGTGCGGTATACCGGTATTTTCGGTATTTCCTCCAGCCCTAAGAATCAATGCCATAATAGAAGCAATAGGTGGCATTACCTCAGATCTTAGAAACAAATTAATCACTCGCAGTTGCGAGCAGGAGAGAAATTTGTTGCCCTTCTTACTTTGCGAGCGGGACGAGAGACCCTCATAGCTAATGAGGATGAAAATGTAAAATATGTTAAAATATTAAGGTTAATTATGACTATTTTATAATTATCAGTTAAATTAAAATGACTACCAAATAACATATAAAATACATCACTTAAATGATTAATGTGAACCAAATAAAAGATAGATACATAAAATTGTCTAATAAATCAATGTTATAGATATCTTCTCTTATCACATACACCCTACCAAACGAGCTCTAAGACTTATTCAACCACTAGCGTATTAGTCGGTGAATCCCCATCTCTGTTTCGGTGAATCCCCAATTCACGTGCAATCAACCCAATTAGAAATCAATTCCCCAACATATTTCAGGAAATAAATCAATCCAAATAGCAACACAATTAAGAAATCAACACAATTCGCGAGCTTACACGGAGGCCGGGAGCGGCAGGCGTTCGGAAGCCGGGGGACCGGTGGCTGCGCGAGGAGGTGAGTGCGCCGGCAGCACGGCGGTGAGTTTAGGGGCTAGGGTTTTCAAAATCTTTCTTTTCTTGTTCTGCTCGCGCGACGCTGCTATCTTCTGGTAATTTTTAATTGAATAAATAAATAAATAAATAAATAAAAAATTGACCGCCTAGGCGGCGCCTAGTTCGGGAAACAATTTGTTTGACCAATTTCTGTAAAGTCGGGGTGGGCGGCGGCCGCCTAGCCCGATTTCTGCACCCATGCTTATTCGCAAACACAAGTTATAACTTAAAAGCACTTATTTTTTAAACAAAGCAATTTTGAAGTATTTGCAAACTCAACAAACTACTTTGGCCCTGTTTTCAAACTCAACAAAATGGTCTAGAACCTATGTTGCATAGGTGCGGGAGCGATAAGATACGAGTACGGGGATACAAAATTTTAAAAAGATTAGGGTGCGATCAGGGACGGATCCAGAAATTTTTCATGGTGAGGGCACAAAATATATTGAGAAGTTTTTCACAATATAACAATCCAAGTCTATTAAAATTGAAATCTACTTACATTTTCATAGACTAAAATATTTAATTGATCGATTTATTATCAACACTATCAAAATTTTATTTATCAATATATGCTATCAAACTATTTTTCATCAATTTGATCTTTCATTCGATTGCGTAAAAGATCCTTAATATATACAATTAAGTTTTTGCTTATAAAAAATAGTACTCACAAGAAAACTAGATATCTTACACGTATTTTAGGTAAAAATAAAATTACTCTCTCCGACCAAATTATATAAACTTGTTTTCATTTTATAGATATCTCAAATATATAGACATGTTTCCACATGGAGTAACTTTGTCTAATTAATTTATTAATATAACACAATATATTAATTATGTTAGAAACTACATCAATCATTAAATAGGTCTATAATAGAAATTTATCTTTTTCAAAAAAAAATTAATCTATGTACAAAACTTAATCAATCTATATAACTGGGATAGACTGAGTAAATATTTTACACATATTTCAATTAGATATCACAATCGAATAGTAGTATATATGCACCACTTAGATATATATCTTACAATTATTTCATATACATTTTTTTTAGCGCAATTATTTTCTGTACATAAAAATTAGTAGTACTCATAATCAAATGCAATTATATTTAAAAAAAATCTTGTGGGGGCACGTGCCCCCATGGTGGATAACGTGCGTCCGTTATTGGGTGCGATACGACAATGATACGTGTTGGTCCCGTGAAAAATCCATGAAATGCGAAAAAATCATGTAGTGCATATAAAACAGGGGTGAGGGCAGAGTGATTCCAAATTTTGCTTTTAAAAACGATGTGTGTTTTGCTTATAATTAAATGCATATGACAAGAACATAAAGCAGTAGTGAACACACGATTTTATAGTGGTTCGGACAACTTGTCCTACGTCCACTCTTCCCTATCAGCAGGGGCACCAACTTAACCAACTGAACTTAGTTTTACGTGTTAGTCCAACACGATACAACAGATGTTTAATGAGTTCTCACTCTCTCGAGACTTATCACCCTCCACGGGATTGCCTACCCTCCCTCACGGGATTGCTTCGATGTTTAACGAGTTCCCACTCACATAACACATCTAGTACTTAATAACATAATCATTTTGAGTTTTAGTTCGGAAAAATTGCAAAAATAAACAAAAAAAAAGATTATTTTCTAAAAAAATAATCACTCACGCACCCTTCCCACAGCGGATATGCGTATCCGGCGTATCCGGCGTATCAGATTCACGTATTCTAATTTTTTTAAAAAATTTATTCATGGATTCGCCACCTGTGCGAATCCAACGCGAATCGCACCCACACCCGAAGCATATTCGATATTGCACCCTGATTTTTTTAGAAGAATCCGTACATCATAGTTTAGAACACTTATTTTTAAAACGGTTAGATATAATATTTAAAAAAAAAAGTAAGTGCTTTTAAATTTTGTGCCGAGTTTACAAAGAAGTACTATATTTAAGCTCTTAAAAGGCAGTTTCTTCAAAGCTACATGGTACCAACTTTTAACTGCTTAATTCTAATTCTATTTTTTTATTTAATATTATTACAATTTTCTCCTTATCTATTTTAACAAATTTTTAGATTAAAAATGTTAAATATACAAGGGTATTCTTTTTGTAAAGTTATAGAAAAATTAATTTGTTTTGTGGACACCCTTAAGTAAAATTGATCAAAAATATTTTATTTTAAAGCCCTACAAAAAAAGTAACACTCCTGTGAACCAGATTCACTTTATGAACTCTAATAATTCAATATGACCCATTTTGAGGATGGGTACACTCAAATTTTTGCTCCACTCGCGCGTTGACTCTCGTCATCGCATTTTAATTTTCTCGCGTCGTCACTGTTATGCTATAAAACTCTCACTGCTAAGCTATAAAACTATAACTATCATTCTATAAAACTCTCACTGTTACGCTAAAAAACTATCATTTTATAAAACTCTCACTATCATGTTAATAAACTATCACTGTTATTCTATAAAACTCTAACTGTTATTCAGAAAAAGTTTCACTGTTACACTATAAAACTATCATTCTATAAAACTCAATTTCATGTTATTAAACTATCACTTTTATTCAGAAAAACTTTCACTGTTATTCTATAATACTCTCACTGTTACGCTATAAAACTATCACTCTATAAAACTCTCACTATCATGTTATTAAACTATCACTTTTATTCTATAAAACTCTCACTCTTATTCAAAATACTATCACTGTTGTTCAGAAACCAATCAATTCTTCACCATCATTTCCCTCTTCACATTGTTTGTATCCAACGCCACCCATCACCACACCACTCTGTCACCGTTACACAACTTTCCTGTATCCCTAAACCCCAAGAACCCAAACTCCTTATTCTTGTTCACGCAGTTCAACATCTCCGTACAACTAAACGCGATATCCACAAAACAAAACGCCGTCGCCATAGCAGAGCCGCCATCGTCATAGCAGAGCCGTCATCACCGTTGCGTAGCAGAATCGCCGAGTCGCCGTCGTCACCGTTGCGTAGCAGAATCGCCGAGTCGCCGTCGCCTGAAGAGTTGCAGAGTAGTTTCGCTAGTAGTTTCTCACGGCGGTGGGGTGGGAGAGAGAAGAAAGGGAAATGAGCGCGATTTTTTGTAGCTAAAATGGATGTAAATGATTTATATCTAACCCGTTTTGTGTGTATGGGCCAGACTTGATCCTAGTTCATAGTATGAACCAAATCTACACAAGTTTTTTCCTACAAAAATTAATTTTACAGGTAAACAAAATTTAATAAAATATGAAAATAATATCTACTAGACAACCCTATTCCACGATTTCTACCCTATACACACCTTCCCTCCAAAACAAGTAAAACAAAATAAATAAAGATAGACTGATTAATTGGCAGTTAGGCGCATCGTTCAAAACCCAGCATAAAAACCCACCGGCCATTTCCATTCAAATCCAAAATACACTTCGACTCCCAATCAACATTTCTTACGAAAAATCCATAGAAATATCAACAATAATGGAGAAAATTCAACACAGGAATATCCAAACAAACGGCATAAACATCCACGTGGCCGAGATCGGCGACGGCCCCGCCGTCCTGTTCCTCCACGGCTTTCCGGAGCTCTGGTACTCGTGGCGCCACCAGATGCTATCCCTTTCCGCCAGGGGATACCGAGCGATAGCCCCCGACCTCCGCGGCTTCGGTGACTCCGACGCGCCGCCGTCCGCCTCCAGCTACACGGCTTTCCACGTCGTCGGCGATTTGGTGGGCGTGTTGGACGCGTTGGGATTGGATCGGGTTTTTTTGGTAGGGCACGATTGGGGAGCGGTTATGGCGTGGTATTTTTGCTTGTTCCAGCCTCAGAGGGTTAAGGCGCTGGTTAATATGAGCGTCGTGTTTCAGCCGAGGAATCCGAGGAGGAAGCCTCTGGAATCGATGAGGGCGAGTCTCGGTGACGATTATTATATCTGCAGATTTCAGGTACTGATTTCAGTTAGTCAATTTTTGGTATTTGGAAGTTTGTTTTTTCAATTATTTGTTGCGTGATGAATTGAATTTCTCTAGTGAGGAAGGGGAAAATTGATTCGTGTTTTCATCAGTTATAACTTTGAAATTATTGATTTGTATATTTGAGATGATGATTGAGTGAGTGAGAAATTGAGATTCAAAGGATGAGGGTTGGAATTTGTTGAGGAGAAGTAAGAGATTCCACTGATTGGGAAAATCCTGTTGTTCATAAATAAGTTGATTAGTGTTTCAAAGTTTTATAAAAATATGTTTATATAATTTTAAGTAACATTATTAGACAAGACTTGGTCATATTTCATTTACATATTCATAAGAAAATACCTAGTGAGTTCCTATTTTCATGGGTAGGAAGTTTTTCACTTCATTTTTGTAGCCAATCTCAAGATTATTGTTATGTGTAATGTTAAAAATAACCAACAATCAGTAAAAAAATGGGAGTGTAGGATGGATCTGACTTTTTCAATACTATAAATGGGAGAGTCTTGGTGTATTAGTTAAGATTTGATCTGATTACACACACTCTCGACATCTCTACATGCTATAAAAGGCCTAAAACAATCACCTTCCTTTCATATATATATATATCGATCGGGCAAATGGTGACTCGAACCCAGGACCTCACGGCATAGGTAGTGATGCTCTAACCACTGACCTTTCTTTCATATATTCTGATATATAGTAGCCGTGATACCTTCTGGCAGTTCAATCCACGGCGGTGGCGTGCATGGATTGCTTCATCCACACTTCCTCTGCCCCACCACCGCCGTGGATTAACTGCCAGAAGATATCTGGGCTAATATAAAACGGCTCGGAGCGGTAGAGATTATGTAAAGTACACAGAAAGTGTGTACTACCTGGCTAAAAGTTTTCGATGATCTAATGTGCCTTCAGGCAGGGATCATAGCAAGTGATAATTGGTCGATCTTACTCTTACTTATTTCTGAGATGATGAATGGATAAACTAGGTTACTTACTCGTACTGGTATATGTCTTTCATATCCAACACATGATATTTTAGGAAGAACTTTCGAAACCTGTCTTTTTCAGGAGATGTTTGTTAGTGATTGTGCTTTAGAAAAATTAATTTATGTAGGAAGATTGAAAGGACAGTGTTTGAAGTTGCCAATACCCGTAGTGCCTAAGGATATGTTTGTTTCGGGCTTATAGTGGCGTGGGAAATCCAGGACTTTGAAGTCCTAGGATTTTAAAATCTTGATGAATATTTAAGATGCATGTTTGTTATGAGATTTTATAGAGTAGTAGTAGGTGATGAGGTAGAATAGGATTTCAAAATCCTTAATTTAAGTCTCAAAATAAATGAGGGTTTGAGATTGTAAAGTCCAAAGTCCGCTGGGATAGTCGCGAAACGAACATATCCTAAGTGATGTCTTCTTCACTGAGCCGTTAATCCCAAATAATTGGGGTAGGCTACATGAACCAATATTAGAATCGAAATTCCATAATTAGTTCATTACATGGTGATGTGATGAAGTTTGCCACTGTTACAAGCCTATCGCAACCCTCCTCCTATATCCTGGCTTGGGATAAGCAGGCAGATCGAATCAGAAACAAATGAGTTTCTATTTTTTAACTTTCTGCTAAAAGAGGATCATTTGTAAACAAAATGTTTGAGATGTCTGTGGATATTTTTGATCTTTCCTTTTCTTTTGGTTGATTAGACTGTGGATTTATTTATTAATATAGGAGCCCGGAGAGGCGGAGGAAGAGTTTGCTCGTGTTGACACAGCAAGGTTGATCAAGAAATTCTTAACGTCAAGGAATCCAGCTCCTCTTCGAGTCCCAAAAGCTGTTGGATTTGGGGGCTCATCTCAAAAACCAATAACAATGCCGTCTTGGTTATCCGAAGAGGATGTTCAATACTATGCTAGCAAGTATAACCAGACAGGCTTCACTGGTGGATTGAATTACTATCGAGTAATGGACTTGTAAGTCTTATAATGCAAATCACCTCATTTCAACTCTTTCTTGATTTTTAGGGTCGTGGCTATTTTGTATTTGAAATATTATCAATAAACATATCATATCATGTCCAAATACAAATCAATAACTGTGATCTGTACTTTATAATAGAGAGTCTTACTGTATATGCAAATATTCAGTTCTTAGCTTTTCTTGATTTAAGTAGAATATATATTTTTCTCTTTAAAAGCATCTATTGCATTTGAAGTTATCATTAATATCATCGAACAACACATCATATCATGTTCAAATACTTCACTTCATGCATGCACGCAGAACATAGGACTTTGCTTTACTTCGTTTACGACACGATATAATTATGCATTGCAATCTATAATTAAGAGTTGGTAAAGTCTTGCGTAAACTAGTTTTACTGTGGAACTGGTTTATATTCTGTGCATAATTTTAGACAGTATTAGTTGTTTCATTAAAATGTACTAGTTGGTATTTAGTTCAATTAAAAAGTAAGTTGTTTTACTATAAAATGATAATTGTAAACTAATTATACGGTAAATCTGTTTTACATAAGACCAACTATTACGAGTTTTATGTATGCAATGATTGATCCCAATTTAACCTCTTCCCGTTGATGCAGAAACTGGGAGCTTACAGCAGCATGGACCGATTCACAAATAAAAGTTCCAGTAATGTTCTTAGTTGGGGATCTTGATCTTACTTACAATACCCCAGGTGTTAAGGAATATATACACAACGGGGGCTTCAAGCGAAAGGTGCCGTTTTTGCAAGAATTGATCATCATGGAAGGAGTCGGTCACTTTCTCAATGAAGAAAAACCCGAGGAGATCAGTGACCATATCCTCGATTTCATTAAGAGGTTTTGATCCGTCTTAGGTGGGATTCAGGTAACAAATGTTTCATTTACGTAGTTATAGATAGTTGTCTCGCGACTCTAGGTTACAATCTCAATTGCACGACCCTTTTGAGAGGGGGCACAAATTATAGAAGCAGAAAAGAAAGGAATTGAAACTTGGAGATTGAAGGGAAAGAGTCATTTACAAAGAAATTGTCGAAGTTATAATAATAAGTTGGTTCAAAACTGACTGGACTTAAAAATCACTATTTATATACAATTTGAAAGTTACCTTTTTAAAAGCCTATGAGTATAAATTAAGGATGTAAGTTGTAAGGTGATTGAGCATTTGGAGAATGAAGAATCTTTTTTGACGCTTGAGAAGGATGGATTATGGCGAATAATTATTAAGTATTGAATATGTACAATAATGAATAATCTTTTCTGAGAAGGGTCCTGTATATATGTCATATCATGAATACAAATATGAGCCATTGGTTCAAGTCATTATGCATGTATCCTGGCTAATTGCATAAAATTCACGAATTTATGTCAATTTTCATTTACAAATTAAACTTTACAATTTAATATCAGAATTCACAAATTTTATTTAGTAGCCTATTGAAAATTTGGGCTTCAATTTACTGACGTGGAGCTGGAAAATCTAGATTTACGAATTCATTTTGGGGCTTCCAGATTTTGGAAATAGTTTCTAAGATCTCCTTATCAGACTGTTCACCCAAGCTACGTCGTTCATTTGTGAAAAGACACCATGATTATTATGATTATTATTAATTTGAGCTTTAGCTGCTAATACCAAGGAAAAAAATAAGACAAAAATAAAATAAAATTATGAGGCGAAGTATAAATTAAAACAAATTAATATTTATCCCTTCTATAATATTAAAGCATTGGGTCTAAATTATATTTTGTCTCACGGTAAAACCGTTTCGTACAAATGTGTCTCCGCCTAGAAAATGGATTCTAAATTTTAGTCTAGCATATAAATTGAAAGATACTTAACATGTAAACTCTCCTATTAATAAATTTCATTATGAATTACTAATATTACTAGTATTTGAACCCGTGCGATGCACGATTATGATGAATAACTCTCTCAAAAAATTTAAAGTTAATATAAAGTGAAAATATTTGTTGTTGTTGGAAAATTCAAATAAAAGTTTAGATTTATCTACAAAGTTAACGAACAAATAAAGCAAACATGAAAAATAATAAATATCAAATTAAACTAAGAAATTCTGATAAAAACAAAGTGAGTCCCTTCAATCATCTTTACCTTCAACGTTAGCGAACAAATAAAGTAAAAATGAAAAGCAATAAATATGAAGTAAGCTAAAAAATTCTAATAAAAAATGTACAAATATAAAAAGCAATAAATATTAAATTAAGCTAATAATAAATTCTGATTAAAAAAAGTATAAATTTGAAAATTAATAAATATTAAATTAAGCTAAGAAATTATGATTAAAAAAATATATGTACATATGTATATATATATAGTTTTGATGTGGAGCCAAAATGATAACTTGGCAATACACATCATCAAATTTACTTATTTAATTAATATTCATTTAAAATTATCCAATTAAAGATTTTAGAAAAGATTTGGTTGGCATATCTCACACCACATCTATAAAAAAAATGCAACAAATCTCACATTAATATTTATTTAAGTAATTTATTAAATTAATTAAAAACAATTTTCCTCCAAATTTCATAAAATATTTCTTTTGATACACCGTCTCTCAAGTCTCATCGTGGTAGTAACCAATCCTCCATGATTTCATCCTGCAAATTTGCAACTCTCATCCTTCAATTAATTTATCCCAATTAAAATCAGCTCTCATTTTTATTTCAACTAAAACAATTTTGTTTCAAGTTCATCAAAACATATACTGCTATAGTTACTCAACTTTGAAAAAAAATATTCATGATGAGTTCCAACTAGGCGACTAAATATATATATTTTTTTTAACAAATCAACTTGAAAGAGATTTGGGTATAAATAATAAAAATTATGACCAATCTAAATACCACTTATTTTTTTTAATTATTATTTGTTAATATTTATTTTAAAGATTTTTTCTATTTTTTCCTTCCAAATATTTTTTTCTCAATCCATTATTATTTGTTAATATGAAATTAGAGACAACTTTTTTTTTAGGGTTGAGATTAAATTTAAAATAATTTTTTTTATATTTTTTTCAAAAAATTTCCTAATCCATTATAAATTTTTAATATTTATTCCATACATATCTATTCACATAATTTTTCCCATATTCCAAAGATTGTTCCTTAACATTAGTGTTTGTTAAAATATTTTACATAGTTTTTTCAAAGATTTTTCTCAATTCATTATAATTTGTTAATATTTATTCCATACATATTTATTCCAAATATTTTTCCCAATTGATTATAATTTCATAATATTTATTTAAAATTTTTGTTTATCAATTTAACATTAAAGTTTGTGAAAATATATTATATATTTTTTTTCAACGATCGCAATTTAACATTAGAGTTTGTCCTAGTTTAACATTAGTGTTGTGGAAATATTTTACATATTTTTTTTTCAAAGATTTTTCTCAATCCATTATAATTTGTTAATATTTATTTCAAAGATTTTTCTAGATATATAAATATAGATTTGATCATAATTTTTTATTTGATATATATAGATTTGATCATAATTTTATTTGGAATATACTATAATATTAAAATATTTTTAGGGACAATAATAGTCGTATGTATTATATATTTATCAATTTCTAATTGGATAAAAAGTTCGAATTGTGTATATTTTTTATTGGAGAGTTTTCCAAAATAATATGTATGAATTGATTTGTATGAACCTTATAGAAAATAATAATAAATTTGAAAGAAATCTAATGCAAGTTTTTTTTTTAGAATCAATAGATTTGATCATGATATTTTGTATATTTTTTATATGGAGATTTCTCTTAATCCATTATGTTTTGTTAATATTTTTTTTCAAATATTCTCAAAGATTTTTCTCAATCCGTTATAATTTGTTAATATTTATTCAATACATATATATTTCAAATATTTTTTCCACATTTCAAAGATTTGTTTCCCAATTTAACAATAGAGTTTGTAGGCATATTGTACATATATTTTCTCATAATTATATTTAGAATATATAGATTTGATCATATTCTTATATATTAATTTTTTTCATCAGTCTTAATTATTTTAATTTTAATTATTGTTAATTTTCTACGTAAATAATTATATATTTACTATAATATACATATCAACTCTGTATCATATCAAATCAAATTAACAATAAAGTAACATATATCTCGTGTGTTAGTTTAATAATGTGCATTCAGGTGTTTCAAGAACTTACAAATTACATTACCAAAGCGCTATATCAATTTATATTTTGTTAATATTTATTCCAAAGATTCATTTTTCAATTTAATAATAATTTTATTTAGCATATGTAGATTTAATCATAATTTTATTTGGAATGTATGATATCAAAGTATTTTTTCAATTCATTATTGTTTAATTTGTTAATATTTATTTTCAAAATCCAATGCAAGAGTTTTTGCGAAATCAATAGATTTGATCATGATTTGTGTATATTTTTTATATGGAGAGTTTTCCATCATTATTATTTATTGATATTTATTTAAAATTTTTATCTCAATCCATTATTATTTTTAAATATTTTTTCCAAATATTCTCAAAGATTTTCCTCAATTTATTATTATTTGTTAATATTTTTTTCTAAATATTCGTTTCCCAATTTATTTTGAAGATTTTTCTCAATCCATTATTATTTGTTAATATTTTTTTCAAATATTCTCAAAGATTTTTCTCAATCTATTATTATTTGTTAATATTTTTTCCAAATATTTATTTTCTAATTTAGTAATTATTTTTGGAATTCAATGGTTTCCAAATTTGGGGCGGTTTCTGCTTATATATATATATATAGATTATACATTATATTTATAAATTAATATTATAATATTACTATATACATACACAATACACACCAAATTATATACGTAATTAATTTATAAGTATAACTGTTGTGCACATAAATAATCTTTCATGCCACGTGCTCGCACGACGAACACGTGGACCAGTAAAACAAAGGTGCCCGCTAGCCCATTAGATAAGTGCTCACCAGTTGGATACACATCCCGCTCATCCATCTGTGCTCGCCAGGAGCACGCCAGTTTAGGCGACCAGAGGGTGCTGGGCGCTAGAAGCCATCATACTGCAAAAATTATGCTCTCCCGGCAACCCAATGACCACTCACCAAGATAGACAAACAAGGGTAGTGGTCGAACGGAAAATCAGACGAACATAGAAGGAAAGACGAAGCCCAGACGAACAGAGAAGGAAAGATATGCTTGCCTCCGAAGGCGAATATGCGGCAAGAATCAAGGCACATGGCCTACAACAATGTTTTCTAGGCAAGCAAAGCGATCTATCGGGGAGCGAGGACGCATACATGGTTAACAGAGGTCCGAAAGAGTGGAGAGCAGAAGAGTGTGCTCGCCCCCTAGGGCGAGCACAAAATCAAGGCCGTGGTGTTTGGTTTGCGGCCACGCCCAATGAACGACCACAAGGGCCGAGCCTCATGAGTGCGAATAACCACCAAACGAGCACAAGAATCGGGTCACCCACGACGCCACCATCACCACCTGGATGGCAAGTCGAATACTTCTCGAGCAAGTAAAGACAAATGTCAACCAAAGAAGCACAAACAGAAAACGTGGCAATACCACATAGATTCGTGCATGTTAAGAAATCGCCAGCTCGTGCTAGCCAGGACACCACCAGCTCAAGCCTTGACACCACCAGCTCATCCAAAGCCTATAAATAGGCCCAAAAATAACAAAAGAAAGGTTGAGAAATTTTCCATAGATAACTCTTGTATCAATTCTCCCTCTCACATAACCATTGTGCTCGTCACTAACATATTGTGCTCGACACACTCCCCAAATCATAAATACTATAATCCTAGCTTGGTACGCCCCCAGACGTAGTCAACTTTGACGAACTGGGTCATCAAATCCTTGTTGTCATCCTACATACAGCTGTGCTCGTCACACATACACACAGTGTTTGACACATCATTATTTTGTTTGTTAAGTCGTAACATACATCACCACATCATATTTTCCACGAAATACGACTTGCAACAATTGGCGCTAGAAGGAGGGTTGCTATTCGTTTGAAGATCATCAAGAACAGGGACGAACCTCCAAATCCAAAAATAAGAACACAACCCATAATAGTATTTGAATCCCATCCAGATATTCACGAAAACCCCACAAATTAGAAGGACATCCAGTATCATCTTTCTCAAGCCAAAAATCTAACAAATACAAACAACACATAAACTCAGATATACATACGCATATACATACGAGGGAAAGCAAAAAAAGAAGGAGGGAGATGAAAGCTGCTGGACTATTTTGCCAATTCCTCTACTACACCAAATCCAGAGGTATACATACACAACAACATACAAAACAAACGAAGAAGAAGGAGGCTCCCCGGTGTGCACGCCGCTGCTGCATCGCCTCACCTCCGCCGTCTTCGGCCCCATGGTCGCATCACCAGAAATTCGCCGTTGCCATCCGCAAACCACGACGACGACGACGATTTTGCGCCAATTTGAGGCGTTTAAATCCCGAAGTTGGGACGATTTGCAGAAAATAAAGGCGCCGCGATGCGCACCTCCGCCTCTCTAGAATCATTAACTACTACCGCTGCATCCATCCCCGACTCTCGAGACCGACTCAAAGAATCTACGGGTAGTCCTTTTACCCAACCCACCAGGTTTATTATGCTTACGTCCTCGTGGCTTTTCATTCATTTGTTTATTTTCATTTATTTTGGTCGTGCCTATGAATGGTCGCACCTAAGCCAGCCGACCCGAACAAAGACGAATGAGCTGAGTCTTGTGTTCACCTGGCGAAACAGTTCGTACTTACAGATGCCCGCAACAAAGTGAGCAATGGGTACGGGGTCGCAGCTAAATACGACGGCCCGAGCAGAATAGTGATCGCAACAAATATAAGACAATCACGAAAGAAAAAGGGGGGGTTGCACATAAGTTAACCCATCTGGTTGCAGCAAAATAAGACGACCAATCCAATCACAACTAAATAAGACGATTGAAAAACCAAAGAAGTCAGGTTGAACACAAGGACATATATCATGTTCGATTTCATTCGAGAAAAAATGGCACTACCGGCCAAATTACAAAAAAAAAAGCCACTTTGGGCTATTTATCCGAGGTCTCCCAAGGGTGGTGTCGAAAGCACAACCTTGATAGCAAACAGATCAAGAAAATGGCTTACCAGGCAGGCGAGCATACGGGCAACCACGAGCGACTACGTCTTTCGTCATCTCAAAGTAGCACGCACCACACCATCAAGTTTAACACACGAGAGTTCAACATTGTGCTTTCGCCGAGCGAAAGAGGATTGATTGTCTTTCGCCTTTGCGGCGAAAGCACGGGCGAAAGCACAAGAAGTGATAGACCTAGAGCCCTGGACCAGTACATAATCGACCATCAAGAGGCGAACATCTACCCAGATACAGAAAGCGAGCATCACTCGCTCAACACAAAGACAAGCCACCTGCAAGGCGATAACCACCTGGATGACAAGCCGGAGACTTCACTTACACCGCTTACCGGCGATGATTATGCCGCCTCCGCCGTGGCACTACCTCATTCATGCGTATATACGCCTCGCCAGCGTGGTATCGCGCTTTTTAGCGTATATACCCGCTATTGGTACGCGCTTTCGGTGACGGTGTATACGCCTCTGTCGTGGCACCTCGCGCTAAACGCGATTATGCCCGCCTCGCCGGCGCTGGCGGCGGCGATTATGCCGCCTGCTAAAGCGGCTGACCTTTATCGCCTTGTATTTGATGATTATACTGCTACTTCGGCGTTATATATCGCGCTATGGCGTTGATACGCCGCCTTTTGGCGATAGCGCTCACGTAATGACGTATTAACTGGCGAAAGCTCACTGCGCCATCACGTGTGAGAATCATTAATATAAAACATTAAGTAAAATGATTATGGCGTCGCCCGGCCTTCCACGGCGTTAGCTGACGGGTATTATCGCCGTCAAACGGCGATCATTAAGCCCTCAGGCGTTCATCGGCGCTTTTGATGCTGCGAATGGCCCTTCATCGGCAGCAGCGTATTTCACTTTATTTCTCGCCATCCGGCTTGATTCATCACCCGGCGTTGTCGCTTTATGGCCGAGATCGCCTTTTCAGCCTCGCGTAAACATTCATCGGCTGCTTTCCTGGCATTAGATCGCCTCCCGGCGTTAAGTCAGCGCCTTCGCGTAAGCAACCACGCGCAGGTATTCGTGTTCCGGCAGTGCTCCTCGCCATCCCGGCATTCATCCGCAACATTGATCATTAATTGACGTCGGCGGTAGCGTTCATCCGCCTTCGCGTTAGATCATTCCGCCGACGTTCATCGCTTTTACGGTGTTGATCACTGCGCTTTTACTCGGCGGCCTCGCGACGATGACAGCGTATTTTGCGAGAATAAACCTCGCCGCCCCAAGCGATGAGATCGTTTCGCCCTCGCGTGCTCATCCGCGCTTTATAGCGTTGATCCGCGGCGGCTTTTTAGACTTTGGCCTTGACGACGGCAAGCGTATTCGCCGCGGCGCTCCCGCCATCCCAGCGACGAGATCATTCGCCCTCCCGGTGTTCATCCACCTTTACGACATTGATCTGCCCATGTTTTTAGCTACTGGACTTCCGCTTCAGCGTCGCGTATTCCACCAGCGGCGCTCACCGCCCATCCCGATGATGAGATCATTAGCCCCTCCGGCGTTCATCCACCTTTATGGCATTGATCGCTGCCTTTTTGGCGTTGGCCTTCGCATCGGCGATGCATATTCCACCGCGGCGGCTGCACCGCCATCCGGCGGCGAGATCATTCGCCTCCCGACGTTCATCCGCTTTTTACGGCGTTGATCTGCCGCTTTTTTAAGCGGCGGGTTTACACGGGCAACGCCAGATTCTCCGCCGAAAGTGAAGTGCTCACCGCCATCCGGCCGAAAGATCATTCGCCTCCCAAAGATTCTTCCACCTTTACGGCGTTGATCCGCCCGCTTTTTAGGCGTTAAATTTTCCCGCGACGCGACAACAGTATTCCACCCGAAAATAAGGCTTCGCCATCCCTCGGTGGCAGATCATTCGCCCCGCTGCTCATCCGCCTTTACCCGGTGTTGATCCGCCCCACCTTTTGCGATTGGCCGGGCCTTCCGCAGACGGGCGACGCGTATTCCACCGGAGTGAGCGCTCTCGCCATCCCGGTGATGAGATCATTTGCCCTCGGTGTTTATCCTCCTTTACGGGCGTTGATCCGCCGCTTTTTTAAAGCTACCGGGTCAGACGGCAGTACGCCACTAAGCGAGCGCTTTCCTCCGCCATCCCGCGACGACGACCATTCTTTCCTCACGACGTTCGCCAGCCTTTACGGCGTTGATTTGCTGCCTTTTAGGTGTTTAGCCTTCGCCTCGGCGGCGCGTATTCCGCCGGCGAAGCGCTTCCTCGCCGCCGTGGGCGGAGATCATTCGCCCTCCGGCGTTCATCTGCTTTTTATGGCGTTGATCGCCAGCTTTTTAAGCGCCCGGCCTTCCAGCCTTCGGCGGCAGCGTATTCACGAAGGAGCGCTCACCGCCATCCGGCGACAGATCATTCGCCCTCCTTGCGTTCATCAGCGTTGATCGCCCCCAGCCTTTGGCGCGGCCTTCGCGTCAGCGTCGTGTTCGCCGAGCAAAGTGCTCCTCGCCATCTTGGCGATGAGATCGTTCGCCATCTTTAGCTTTTGGTACGGAAGCGGTTATTCCGGCAGAAGTCAAAATCCCAAGCCACCGAACTATGTGTTTTGGCGAACATACCAATGACGGTGCGCCGCCGCCGCATGAACTGTTGGAGGAAAAAAAACGAGGAGGCCGACCTCAAGAATGCCATGTATAAGCAAAGGTCAGAAAAATTCTATAACTCCAAAGTGCGAATCCGCAGGTTCAAAATCGGTGAGCTCGTCCTCAGGCGAGCAACGGGGGTCCCGGGTGGTGTGTTCGACCGAGCATGGGAAGGCCCATACCAAGTATCAGAGCGCTTGCTAAATGGAGCATACAATTTGGAGACGATGGATGGAACTCCGCTTTCCTATTCATGGAATGCGTCAAATTTGAAAAAATATTATCAGTAGTGGTGAGCGTAACAGAAAAACTAAGGTCGAGCACAAGTGCGTATTCTTTGGGTCACAAAGCACATGATCAGAAAACCTTTGCTCGCTCAAGACAAGCGGGACCGACCACAAAAAAGCCAAGCAAGGGGTGTCGAACACATAACCGTAAAAACCTCGCTGCTCGGCCGAAAAGGCAAAAGACATCAAGGCATCAATAAGGTTATTACACGAGTGTAAATTTGTAAGCAAGTCTGTTTACAAAAAGGAGTTTTAACAAGTATGGATAAGAGCCTCAAAGATTAAAAAACATCTGCGTGGTGTTTATTCATTTATCTAGTTTGTTTGGCCATATATGCCCAATTCGGGTCGCATCGCAATAAGGCGACCGAATCCAACAAGAATCGGACAGAGCGAGTTTGTGTTTGCTTGGCGAAAAAGAACGCAGTGCTTACCATGCTCGCAATAAAGACGATTAAGTACATAGGTCGCACCATAAATAAGATGACCGGCGAGCGTAGTGATCACCGATTCGTGGCCGATCGCGAACGAGAACGAGTTGCACCTAAATAAGCCAACCATTATGATTGCACCAACGTAAGACAATCATAAAACGAAGTCAAGTCAAACACAAACACATCAGATGGTTCAGTTCTTATACTGAAAAATAGGCGCTAACAGCCAAACATACAAGAAGACCCGCTAGGAGTCAAACATCAAAAAGGCCTTTCCAGCCAAGCAAAAAAGGCTATCCTAGTCAAACACAGAGTTTACAAAGAAAAAGTCTAAGGAAATGACTCATTATCCGGAGTCGGGGGAAGAGAAAAGCTGAGCGGTCCCATCCTATCCCGACTGCCCTGTTCGCCGCCATCCAGAACTCTTTGCTCACTGACGCCCTGAGCGCTCTGCTCGCCTCCAGCTATCGTATCACCCCCATGCTTTCTCACGTCCGTGTCCCCATCATCAGATGGGGGGTCGACCATCTCGACTCCCTCTGGCAAGAACAAGAAATCAAGGCAGATTTCCTGGAGATCGGTAGATGGGAGATGGTGACCAATGACTCACACTAGTTTGGACGAACACGGACCTCCTCAGTTTGGGCAAACACGATCACCATCAAGAAAGATCTCAACACTACTTGCTTTATAGTTACTTTTCTAGCCGACACAAGGGGTTTGTTCCTCTGAGATCGGCCAAGCTGGGGGTGGCTAGCATGCTTGCCCCCATTGTCCGCCTTTACGGCGACGACCAGCCCGCCTTCTCGGCGTCGGCTTTCCGCTACCTCGGCGATGTCCAGTCCGCCATTTTAGCAAAGTATTCTCCGCCTTCTCGATGATGAGATCGTCGGCCTTTACGGCGACGACCAGCCCGCCTTCTCGGCGTCTGCTTTCCGCTACCTCGGCGATGTCCAGTCCGCCATTTTAGAGAAGTATTCTCCGTCTTCTCGGCGATGAGATTGCCCGCCTTCATTGGCATTGGCACATGCTCGCCAGAAGTGGTCGTCTACGAGCATAGAAAAGACTCGTACAAGAGGACTCGCTATCTCAGAGTACGAGCACATAAAAAATTAACGACGAGCGTAAGAAAGATCTTCAACCTGGACACTCAGAAGCGATTCAAAGAATCTACGGACAATCCTTTTTGCCCACCCTGCCAGCACCGAAATATGACAACCAGAACAAGGAGGTACAAGCAACAACAAACTTTGTGTTCTCGATTTGGCGTCAATTGACTGATGGTAATGTCTCACTCAACGAGCAAATGGGAGATAGCCGGATGAAGAAGGAATTGGAGTCCCGCCTCCATGGTGTCAAGATTTACTGCCACACAACCTTCGGGAGGCTGATTCACATGCTCGTCAGGTCTGGGCACCCAGAAAAATACATCTTTCGGAGTATCATAAGCCCGGTACAACTGACCAAGCCAATCTGCATCGATTATGCTTGCAATTCTGCTCGCTGACAATTTATTCTCAACGGCAATCCGGTGAGGCTAATCGGGCCAATCAAAATTGTATTGAGCACTATATTCGGCGTAACTCAAGATATGGGGCCGTCCAAGCGCGATGTTCTACTCGCTATCGACCTCCACATTTTGCTCACCCATGCCCTCGACTCTATACTCGACCCTAACATTATGCTCGCCAGTTTTTTTGGTTTCAGATTCACCAATAGTATAATCACCCACAACCCGGGCACCATCCCTCGGCGACAACCTATTCTCATCGGAATCATCCAGAAAAATAGAACGTGCTCCCGACCTAGCTCATTTATCACCTCCTTGGAATCAGAGGAGAGAAAGACAAATGGCTTCCGAACCCTCCGGTGAGGTCGTGGTCCAAAAGCATCCACCTTCGATGAACAAGCCATGCTGCGAGTAAATGGGCGGCGAGGTGAAGATAAGGCCTTCTGTTGGGATTATACTGGAAAGTATGCTTTTACTTTGTATAATCAGACTAACTGAATTTCGGACTTATTTACTGAAATAAATTGTTTATCACTGATGCTTTAAATATGATCGAATGTTACATATATTTCTTGCATAACAAAATTAATTAAATAAGACGTGTTACATTGTAGTTAATTTAGTGATACAAAGATCACAGAAGATTAAATTAACAGTTCCTTGTAACTAAAAGTACACCATTTGTTAGGATACTTTAGTTTTGATGATTTATGCCAAAACATTATCAACTTGTGTTATTGAAGCTGATTTCTGAGATAGGTTGAGGAACGAGAGAACAAATTGAGGGGAACTCAAGTAGATGATAGATCGAAGGAATGACAAGACTGATCGAGATGATGTTGAGTTCGTCTTTAACGACAAGAAGAAGAAAAGCTAGTGATCATGAGACCGGATTAGGAAGAATTAGACTAATGATCGGAAAAAGAATTATAAAATAATCTTGATTCCTTAAATAGGGAAGAAGGTTTCGGAAGAGACGGATGGATCGAGAACGCGATCAAGATTATTTCGGATGATCAAGATCGGGCAATGATTGAGATCGGTCATGCTAAAATATGCTAACCTAATATGCTAAGATTTATCACGGATATACCGATATCTTGTGCAATATACAATTCTGATTATGAAATTTAATCGGATCGCGAGAAGAAATCGGATATCGGAATCATACCAAATCGGGAAAGAAGTCATGAAGAAGTCATCGAAGTCATATTTCGAGAATCGAACGCCATGGATAATAATGTGTGTAACCGTTCATGCAAATGAAGGCTATTGACCAAGGCTCGAATAACCGAAGATTTGGCTCGGAGATTGAATGGTTAAGGAATGGAGGAATATACCGATTGAATCACCGTGGAAAAGACAACCGACTGGAAAAAGCAAGAATTCTGAGAATAGTATGGATTTGAATGTGACTCTATCCAGCGGTAACATTCAAATCCACATATAAATACAAGTTCTTAATTAATAATTTATTGAAAAGTGTGGAGAAGATGCAAAAGACGCACTCTGAGCCAAGAGCCTTATGGCATTCCCAATATGAAAGCAAGAAATACCGATATATCCAAAAGTGTTCTACCCTAGATCTAAGCACAAAATGCCATATCTAAGCTTAGAGATTTTCCCAACCTTAGCATTGAAATTTAAACAAATGTAAAGGAAAATCTAAATGAAAAAAACAAAAACCATTTGGTAGGTTAAGTTTGTAGGTTGAGTGTTTCGGTAAACATCTAAAGCAATCCGAAAGGGAGGGTAGGCAATCCCGTGAGGGTGATAAGTCCCGTTTGAGTGTGAACTAAATCTGTTGGGTGTTGGACTAACACGGTAAACTAAATTTTCGGTTAAGTTGGTTAAGTTGGTGCCTTGTGAAAGGGAAGAGTGGATGTAGGGCGAAGTTGTCCGAACCACTATATAAAATTGTGTGTTCTTTCTTCTTTATGTTATTACTTGCCTTATGCATTCGTTTATAAGCATAAACACATCGTTCTTAAAAGCAAAAAAAAAATTGAATCACTGATTTTCTTTTTTTTATATGCACCGAACTGAAAACGTTTTTAGGCGTGCAAATGGGTTTTCAAAACAGGACCATCAATTGGTATCGAGCGGGTTGTTCAAAAGGTTTTGTTTTTCAAAGATACCATCAATTGGTATCGAGCGGGTTGTTCAAAAGGTCCTTTGTTTTTCAATGTGGATTTAACCGATACCATCAATTGGTATCGAGAGCGAGAGTTCAATCGTTCACAACTTTTCAAAGTGACCACCGAACCGATCTTTTAAATCAAAAACCCGTTTTTTTAAAAATGCATATATTCGATGTTTTTCATTATCAAAAAAAGGGGAAATTGTTAGGATACTTTAGTTTTGATGATTTATGCCAAAACATTATCAACTTGTGTTAAAATGATTTTTTTGAGGAACGAGAGAACAAATTGAGGGGAACTCATTTAAAAAGTAGATGATCGAGATAGGTCGGAACAAGACCGATCGAGATCGGATGAGTTAGATGAGTTTTTCCGATGATGTGTGGCAAAAATCGTAAGAGAAGAAAAGCTAAGCGGTGATCGACGACGACCGGATTTCTGACGTACCCGATCGCAGACGAAGTGATCTAATGATCGGAAGAATGACCGAAAGAAGATTTTCCGGAATATCAAGAGAAGGTTACCAAATCGAAGAGAAGAGATGAGACCCATCGAGATCGACGTGATCAAAAATTAGAAGAATCCGGATGATCAAGATCGGACGTGATTGAGATCGGACAAAGCTAATTTATTTTTATTTGATGTATTTTGTTATACGCCGACTGATGCTATAACCGATCTGGATTATATGAATCGATCTTGAGAAGAAATTTGTATCGAGAATAAATTCATACGGATCGAAGAAGGAAGAGAGTCATCCGAAGTCATATTCACCGAGAATCGAAAATTTCGATTTTTAGCCTGAAATGTCAAGAAACTGACGAATAGTCATTGAAGAAGTCACCAAGGCTCAGTTGACGTGAAGGCTCGTAATGTAATCGAAGACACCGAGGCTCGAGAGATCTGAAATGGTTCCAAAGGCGAGGAATCGAGGAATATAGCCGTTGAATCGGTGGCGTGGACCAATGAGAGGGAAGACAAACTGGAAAATTCTGCGAAGAAGTTATATTATAGAATAGTATGGATTTGAATGTGACTCTATCCAACGGTAACATTCAAATCCACACTATAAATACAAGTTCTTCCTTCATAATTGGGTGTGGAAGTGTGTGGAGAAGATGCAAAAGACGCTACTGAGCCAAGAGCCTTATATTCAAGCATTCCCACCATAGAACATGAGCAAGAAATACACGATATATCCAAAAGTGTTCTACCCTAGATCTAAGCACAAAATGCCATATATCTAAGCTTAGAGAGATTTTCCCAACCTTAGCATTGATTTAAACAAATGTAAAGGAAAATCTCACCCTAGTTGGGAAAACCAAACAACCTTATACCCAAACCGGTTGGTAGGTTAAGTTTGTAGGTTGAGTGTGAACTTCGGTAAACATCTAGCAATCGAAAGGGAAAGCAATCCGTGAGGGTGATAAGTCCGTTTGAGTGTGAACTCGGTAAACTTATCTGTTGGGTGTTGGACTAACACTTTAAACTAAGTCGATCGGTTAAGTTGGTTAAGTTGGTGCCCTTGTGAAAGGGAAGAGTGGATGTAACGAGTTGTCAGAACCACTATAAAATTGTGTGTTCTTTCTTTGCTTTATGTTATTACTTGCCTTATGCATTCGTTTATAAGCATAACACACATCGTTCTTAAAAGCAAAAAAAAAAAATTGAATCACAACTAACTTTTTTTTTATATGTTTCGAAGCGTTTTTTTAAAGTGCAAATGGGTTTTCAAAGCGGGACCATCACCGTTCCACGACCTAGATGGAAATGAACAATCCATCGTGAAAGGTTGTAGTGTAAAGGCTCGATTGGTTTGTCTTGACGAAGATTACTGTTTAGTGCATGGTGATGCATTGAAGAGGACCTACTGAGGAGGACAAATTCTTGAATTTGAATTAGGAAGAATTAGACCTCGATTGGTTAATTATTTCTTAATCTTCGTCCACTTAAATAGGATTGCGTGTGGTTAATAACTATTCTTTGACTTATTATGGGAAAGAGAATCGGTGAGATTCAATACCTTATATCTTGGGCGATATTATTGGTCACGTCACGATTGCTAAGATTTATCTGAAGACAAGAAATGTGCAAATGCGCTTTG
Organism: Stenogyne calaminthoides; assembly: GCA_037126765.1. Classification (NCBI taxonomy): domain Eukaryota; kingdom Viridiplantae; phylum Streptophyta; class Magnoliopsida; order Lamiales; family Lamiaceae; genus Stenogyne; species Stenogyne calaminthoides. The sequence goes on along the minus strand of JBBCBC010000021.1, from coordinate 12,980,965 downwards.
TTCGATTTGCCCCTTGGGAGGTTCATAAGTTTTATCATACCAAATCATGCAAGTGGAACTAGTTTAGGTATGGATAATAATGTTGAATAAATTATTTTCAAGGATAAAAGATATTAATTAATGAAAAGCTATTTCGGTGGCTTGAATTAATTAATGGGCTGAATAATCTTAAGCGGGAAATAATGGCAGGGGCCATATTAGCTGTAATATGGGTTAAGATGGATAGTCTGATATTAATTATGTAGTGAGATTAATTAATATTTATGGGCTTGAATAATATTGTGGCTCAATATTGATAATTCAAGGCCCGTTGGAAAATCGATCTTAATTCTAAAAAGGCCCCCAAGTAGCCAAGATAAAGTCCAATAAGCGAAAAAGGTGTTTAAAAATAAAATAAATTTGTTCTTTTATTTTTCCTTTTTTTTGAAAATTATGGATAAAAGGTGAGAAAAGATTTTCTTTGAATTTTGTTTTGGAATGAAGATATGTATTCTTGGAATACAAATTATCTCATTAAATTCAAAAAAATTCTCCTTGGTTATTCATATAGATGAATTCGAAAATTTTTGAAATATGAGGAAAAGAAAGATTTTCTTGATTTTTCTTGAAAAGATATTATGGAAGATATGTATTTCTTGAAATACTGAGAATATCTCATAAATTCAAGAAGATCCAAATCTTGGAATCTTTTCTCCTAATATTTGAAAATCTCCATAACATGATGAGGTGTGATTTTTTGTGGAATATTTTAATTATGGGAAAAGAATATAGGAGATATATTCAAGATTTCTTGGAGATCAAGAAAATATTTTTCCCACGTTGTTTTCTTCTAAAAATAAGCCCACCACCCCATCTATAAATAGGGATGATTCTTTCATTTTAAAATACAATTCAAATGTCTTTGGAAAAATTAGTAAATCACAAAAGTGGTGCAACAAAGTTTATTTTTTTCTTTTTTGTTAATTGTTAAGTATCCTTCCACCGGAAATCGAGAAAGGACTAAGGAATACTTGGGAAGGACTTTTGGTGTGTTTTCATATACAAGACCATTGTCATTCAAGAGGTAAGTTCACGTAAACTTCGTAGTAATTCAGCGTCGTAGGATTCATTGAATTTATTTTATATGCATGATTTGTTGTTGAATTATTATTTGAATTAATATGGGTTAATTCATGCTATTAATAATTTCAAAAATTAAATTTGTATTTATATATTCATCATCCGAATAGATCAGGACAATTAATTCCCCAACATATTCAAATCGGGCATCTAATTTATTCCAAAAAATTTTCTCCTTATAAATAATCTTTTGGAGCATTTTGGATGAAACGGAAGAAAAAATTGGAACTTAGCTCATCGATAAGTGCTTGACATTTGATCATCGATTGCTCAATTTTATCTTGAAAATGGCGGAGGGGTATTTCAAGAAGCCATATCTTCCAAAAAAAGAAAACCCAATGACCAAAAGGAAAAATAAAATTTATCCATTGAATTTATAATTTAAGGCCATCAAGAGGCGAAAGAATTAGATGATCATCCCTATTTAAAGATTCCAAGAAAATATTTCATTAAAATAACATGGCCTTCAAACAATATTTTCCAATATTCCCATATTCTTTTATCCATAATTAAAATATTCCACAAAATTTATTTTATTTTAAACATCGTTCATTTTTTAACACTTAAATACCTATCTTGACAAGAACCACCAAGTGTTGGGGAATTAATTCCAATGGATATAATGGATGAATATTTAAATACAAATTTAATTCTAACAATTATTACTAGCGTGAATTAATCAAATTAATTCAAATAATAATTAAACAACAAATCATATATAAATTTACGTAAATCCCACGTGCGAATTACTCTGAGTTCGTGAACTTACCTCTTGGAATGACAATGGACTCATCGATGAAAACATTCCCAAAAAGCCTTCCAAAGTATTAGTCCTTGTTCGATAAGATTAATTCGCGAACAATTAAAAAAAAGGAAAAATAAAATTTTGTTGCAAATTTATTTTATTTGGATTTAATTTTTTCAAAGCCTTGGAAATTGGGAATGAAATTAATCATCCCTATTTATAGATGGGGTGATGGGCGATTTTTAATGATAAAATAATATGGGAAAATATTTTTCTTGATCTCCAAGAAATCTTGAATATATCTCACTATATTCTATTTTTCTCCATAATTAAAATATTCCACAAAAAAACCTAAATCTTGTTATGGAGCATTTTAGAAAATCAAGAGACAAGAATCCAAGATTTGGATCTTCTTGAATTTATGAGATATACTTGTATTTCAAAAATACATATCTTCCATAATATCTTTTCAAGAAAATCAAGAAAATCTTTCTTTCATAATTATCCAAAAATTTGAAATTTTCATATGGAAGAATTTATCCTGGGAGATTTCTTGAATTTAATGAGATAATCTTGTATTCTAGTGTAATATCTTCATTCAAAACAAAGAAAATCTTTCTAACCCTTTTATTCATAATTTTCGAAAAAACAAGGAAAAATAGGCAAGAAAAATTTATTTTATTTTTAAACATCTTTTCATTTATTGGATTGTTCATTTGGGGAATTTTCAGGAGAATGAATTGGTCCTTTCAATGGATCTTGGATTATCAATATTGAGCCACAATATTATCCAAGCCCATAAATTTAATCTATCGTGATGCACTATCATCTTAAATTAACTACTAATGTAACTCCGATTATTATTTCGAGTGTTTAAGATTAAGCCCATTAATTTCAAGCATTGAAATAAATATATTAATTAAATCTTTTTAAGTTCAACATTATATCCATACGAAACTAGTTCCATTAGCAAGATTTGGATATTTAAAACATCGGGGATCGAAAAACAATTTATTTAAATCTTAGAATAAGTCAATAAATTTCAAATTAGTATTGATTGATTCTATACAAAGTAAAAGCATACTTTCCAGTATAATCCCAACAACGAGCACAAGAATCGGGTCACCCACGACGTCACCATCACCACTTGTATTACAAGTCGAATACTTCTCGAGAAAGTAAAGACAAATGTCAACCAAAAAGACAAATGTAAAACGTGGCAACACCACATCAGATTAGGTGCATATTAAGAAATCGTCATTTAATTCGTCTTGCAGGTATCACTAAGGACACCACCAAACTCAAGCCTTGACACCATATATGTCATCCAAAGCCTATAAATAGGCCCAAAAATAACAAAAGAAAGGTTGAAAAATTTTCCATAGATAACTCTTGCATCAATTCTCCCTCTCACATAACCATTGTGCTCGTCACTAACATATTGTGCTCGACATACTCCCCAAATCATAAATACTATAATCCTGGGACACCACCGCCTCAGACGTAGTCAACTTTGTTTTGGGTCATCAAATCCTTGTTGTCATCCTACATACTTGTGTTTCGTCACACACACACAAACGTAGTCAACTTTGTGTTTGACACATCATTATTTTGTTTGTTAAGTCGTAACATACATCGCCACATCATATTTTCCACGAAATACGACTTGCAATAATAACAATATTAATGAATGAATTTTATTATATTATTAAATGAAAATTTCATAATGTGAACAAATATTATCGGGAGTGAATTGAATTATTAATATATTATGCTAAGAAATGCATGGTATAGTTAAGTGAATTAAACGTATAAATATAATAATGGACATATTTTCGATCTACCTGTAACTTACATATGGATAAAAATTAATGTTTGAAGTTCAAATGGTAAGAGCTCCACCACCTGAGATCTTGAGGTCCACACGAAGAGAAAATATTTATTCTTTTTTATGGTGGTACCCCTCTTGTGGGGTGGTGGTCCCTCTATTGTTGGGTTGCGGTTTCGAGTTGTAGTTTTGGGTGGTCCCCATCTTGTAGTGATTGCGGTTTCGGTCTACATCGAGATGAAATGATGTTGTCACCACCCCAATTGTTGGGTTGCGGTTCCGAGTTGCAGTGCGGGTGGTCCCCTTTTGTGGTGATTGCGATTTCGGTCTACAACGAGATGAAATGATGTTGCCAAGTGCCCGGTGGTAGAAGAAATTATTGTAATTGAGATTATCTTAGTAAACTATTATAATGAATTCTCTTTTTTAAAAAAAAAGTTTGGATTCTACATTAATATCCAACCCATTTAAGTGTATATAAACTATATTTTAAAGGATGTGGATACGAATTTAGTTAAAATAAAATAATTTTTTATTTGATAAAAAGGTCAAATCAAATGTATCATATATACATTCACCTCCTGAAACTATGGAGTATGGATAACAAGTACGTGGATAGAATATTTAGAATAAACAACTTTCATTTGAAAAAAAAGTCAAAATCAAATATATCATATATTCACATCCTGAAAATATATATGGATAACAATTACATGGATAGAACAAAATTTCCCAAAAACAATTTTGTTTTACAAAAATCAAAATCAAATATGGGTAACAATTGTATGGATATAATAAAATTAGGTTAAATCTTGTGTGCATCCAGATGCACTGTGCAATCATAGTGTATTTTAAAAACACGTAACTTGTTAGAGTAGGTCTACTGTACAAATTTGTATAAATACAAATCAATCAATTTAGGAAATTAATTAATTCGCGGATCTAAAATGACCCGATCAAGCTGGTCAATGATCAATTGGATAAAGTGAAATTGGGTCTCAATTGAGATTTGTATGTATACAAATTTGTATCCTAGACTTTATCAACTTGTTATACTGAAAAATACAATTTATTTACAGTAAATTGTATAACTATTAATATAAAAAAGTAGTTGCATGGTTCAGTGCAAACAAGATGCATATTTTAGTATAATAAATTGTATGTTTTTAAAATGCACTATGGGTATACGATGCACCTAAATGCACATTAGACCCACCCATAAAATTAAGATAAAATTTTGTGTCCAATTCACCAAATTTCCTTTTATTTTTTTTCTTTCTTGTTTTCACGATTATTATTAATTTTTACATAAATTAAAATTTTGAGAATAATTGTAGTGTAGAATTAACGGGAAGGGGGATTTGATGAATCTAGCAACTTGAATATCAATACGATTAAGTCAAAATTATGTACTTATTGTCTATTGATACATGATCAAAGATTTAAGGTGCATTTAAATATTTTAGATAATGTGTTTTTTCAGTCTACAAGATTTGGTTGGAGTTTGATTTTTTTCCACTCAATCCCCTTTAATAGTTGCAAACCCAATCTCTGGATCAAAATATACATCTCCTGTTATACAAATATCTAAAATTGTTACTATTTTTCTCTCTTTCATTTAGTATCTCTAGTAAGTATCTTACACTTATTTATTCTCTCTTTTACTTTTCTTTCACCTAATTATTACTATATTAACAATAATAAAATAATATTTTGCATGTTCCAAACACCTCTTTAGCTCCAATACTGATCTTAATACGAGAGTTTATTAATATTTGAAGGGCTAAAATGATTTTTGATTGATGATATTGTAGTCCTTTTAACTTTATGATTAAAGTAGATATTTTTTTGTGTGTAAAAATAATGACATGAGATATAATTTTAAAATGTTGGGAGAGATAGTTGAAAAATGTAAAATTATTTTATGGCTATTTATAGAAAGAGATAAACAAATATGAGTATATACCGTTTAGACACAGGGATATACAAGCATGAGATAAAATGAATATATCATAATCACTCAATAATTGTTTTGATATAAAATTTCATTCACCTTTACTCTTTTAGCCCAAACTCTAACACAAAATTATTATTTATTGTATTTGCCCCATACACTTTATTTCTTTATTCAAATTTGCTCCATCTCATTCACTCAAGCTAAAACGGAACACACATGTATATTGGGATGAGGATAATTTTCGTTGATATGTATCATATGTATTAAAATACAACATCTATATACTCAAAATCATTAATCAAATAGGATTATAATAAAAAATTTGCTTCTCTAATTTATTTTTTTAATACTTACTCCGTCCCATATTTGTTTATCCATTTTTCTAAACGGTTCGACTCCATATTTGTTTACTATTTTTCATAAAAGGTGATAAAGTAACTACAACTTTTTCTACTATCTCCTCCTAATATCTTAAATTACATCTCATGTTGTTACTTTTATTCACAAAAAGTCATCTACTTTAATAATAAAGTAAAAATGATTACAATACCCTCAACTAAACCTCACTTTATCTCTTTAAATACTGACAAACAACTCACACATTAAAACCGTGCTAGAAAGAAAGGGGTAAACAAGTACGGAACGAAGTGAGTATTATTTTTTAGGCAAATTCTTGAGCGAACAAGTTTCATGTTATGAAATTGATTTTTAATTCATAGATATTTGAACCTATCCAGAATATGATACGTTTTAAATTTAGTGAATTAGAAAAGTGTATTGTAATAAATAAAATTAATCAAACAATCTAATTTCATACTATAAATATAATAAATTTATTCATGAGATATCAACTCTATTTTTTAATTTACATAAAAAGTAAAAATATCATTGGTTAAAAAGAGAAGAATCAAACTGCCCAATTGTACCCGAAAGAATCTTAGAAATCTATATATACAGCTACCACACTTTTAAAGCTCATAAAAGCTCATAAACATCTGCTAAAAAAAGCAGAGCAAAAGAAAAAACAGGAGAAAAAGAAACTTCTTCTGAATTTATATAATGGATGAGAAAAATGAAGATTCAATCGGCTACGAATTCAAAGCCAAAATTATGATCACATCCGTCCTAATACTCTTCCTCGCCTGTTTCATCATCGTCTTATTCCACGTATACAACCGCTGGTTCCGCCGCCTCGGCGCCGCCGTGTCCGCCGCCGTGGTCGTCGCCGGCGCCGCCTCCCAGGGCCTCGACATCAAAGCCGTGAATTCCCTCCCGACTTTCGTTTACAAGTCGGAGAAAAATCACGGCGAGTCTCCGCCGGAGTGCGCCGTGTGCTTATCGGAGTTCGAGGAAAACGAATCTGGTCGGGTTTTACCCGAGTGTAGGCACTGTTTTCACATCGGGTGTATCGACATGTGGCTGCTGTCACACTGCGATTGCCCGCTCTGCCGGGCCCGGGTCAGGGTTCAACCCGTTAATGACCCGGTACACGTAGCAATTGATGTGGTGGGGAATATGGGTACCGGGTCGGGTTTTGATTTGAACCCGGATGGGGTTGATGTGGGTCGCGCTTCTTCGTCAATTGCGAGGGGGCAGGATTCGGCAAAAGTAGGCGGGGAGCCGGATCCGGGTAGGAGTATCGGGTCGGATATTGAGTCCGGATTCAACGCGACGGTTAGTTCAGTGTGGGTGTTGAAGAGGTTGCTTAGGGACCTCTAAACTGTGTTATCAAGGATAAGCAAACATTTATGTTGGATTAGTCTTGCGTTTAAATGTAAGTATTAATGTATGATACAATGTAAATTAATTAATTGGAAACGACTCAAAATATTGGATAATGCTTAAGTCAAATAATCCTAGGATTATACTCTCTCAGTCCAATATAAGTTTCTCCATTTTTTTAACATTTTGATTAAAAAATAATAGTAAAATAATAAATTATGAGTATTTTTATTGAAATCAACATGGTATTTTTAGAAATTTAGAGGAATGAAAAAGATATGTGAAGTAATTAGTGAGTGGATTAATGAATGTTATTTTTATAGTATATTGTGTGAAAAATGAGAATACAAATTATGAATAATAAAATTACTTTTTTATTTATGAAAAGAGAAATTTAATGTTGAACGAATAAAGGGGATAATAGAAGATTTATAGCGGGACGGAGGGTGTAAATGCTTAATATGTTTTGACTTTTAATCAAAAGAAAATTAATATATATATATATATATTTTTTTTAAAGTATTGTAGTACATACTACAAAAAAGACGGGGTTCCGCGACGGTTTGTCAACCGTCGGTAAATCGAGAGTCGTTAAACTTTATCGACGGTTATTTCCAAACCGTCGCTAAGTAGCGACAGTTTAACGCCATCGCAACGTAGGGACGGTTTTGTCGACGGTCATCTGAGCACGGATCCGGGTCAGAATAATCGTCGCTACATCGTCGACAAATTAGCGACGGTGTAGCGACGTCATAATTCTTCTCTAGTAACGATGGAAACAATCGTCGCTATATCCATCCCTAAATCGTTAATTTACGAAAAAAAATGGCTCACGGTGGTTCGAACCCGGGCCCAGGAGGCACCTGAGTGGGCACCGAATCACCCGAGCCACGGACCATTTCGAACCCAACCACCAAACATCTCATGTATTAAGATCAGGTTGGGGTTGAAGAATTGTTTTGATTTATTACGTTTTATCCATAAGATATTTAGATTTATTGCCTTTATTTTTAGATCATATTTACATTATTATTAGGAGTTTAAATTCAATTAAAAACGATCTTCCCAGGTGTTGTGCACTAAAATTTTGGAATTAGGGATTAAGATGTGGCTTTAATGATCTTAGTGACACAAACAATAAATGTGTGATATGCTTAAGATAATATGTGTTTGAGTAATGAATTTGCAAGAGGTTTTGTAAGGTATGAATTCTCTAGTCATTTGGGTAATGAATGAGCCCTATTTATGGTGTTTAGGAGAGTGAAGCCCACTCTCCCGGATTACAAGTACAATGGGCCGAAAGTTACTCTGCAAAACATTAAATGCTATAAGATTGATGTGACTTGCTTCTGAGGTCGCCCGAAGCTAATCGACCTCGGGCACCTCGCTGGGACTTCGTCCAAGATAATTCCCGAATTTGCAGGGAATTAGCCATTTAAGTACTTCGACTTGTCAGTCATAATCGTCATTTTCTGTTTTATCTCTGGCTCAAACCTATTTTTAGAGGGTTCCTCGGCGCCGTCCGCCTGACACCCTGTCCAGTCGTAATTAATGCTCTGCATTTGTGTCAGACTGAGGTCCATGAGGTCACATTAATTGGTTATCCTTGGTTCGGGCCTGGAAGTCGGTTCCTGCAAAGAGCGAGGTGTTTGCCTTAGCAAAATTCCCTCTTCTCTATTATGGTATATGTTAGATCGGCCTTGACCTAGCGCGATATGCTCACAACACCAGGTATTTTCAGAATTAAAGAAATATTACGGTCCTTGCTCCTGTTGCGTCAAATTATTAATACAAAAAATACAGGAGTGAGTCTCATGTGCACCATGCGCACTCCATAATGTATTTTAGAACCATGCAATTTGCTTACAGTGAATCGTGCACTTTGTTTATTATATTAATAGTTGCATAATTCAGTGCAACAAGTTACATGATTCTAAAATATATTATGGAGTGCATGATGCACATAATGTATACAAGACTTAGCCAAAACACATTATTAAAATTAAGAGACATTAATACATTGTTTTACCTTCACAGTAGTAATGATAAAATAATTATGACACATATTCAACCCGTTTAAACTTAAAAATCAAGGGTTATAACTAGCTTTTCATAGCGCATTTAAATTCAGGTCATTTTGGCCCCAACCTTTTAGCACTAACTACCCAAGTTCAAAATATCCAATAGCACTGAGTTTTAATGGGTTAGGGTCGGTTGGTGGCTCCATCTATATTTTTAATATAATTATACAATATTTTCATTAATAATTTATTTTTACGATTATTCATATGTTAGATAAAATGGGTTAGAAGATAGTATTTTGTTCAAATTTATGAATAAAAATGTGAGTATTAGTGATGTTGAGCATTAAATTAGTTGTTATTTTAGTTTGCTTTTTTTTTTTTATGTTATTATGTTTATATGTTATTATGTTTAGATTTAATTAACAACACTGAATTATATTATATATCTTTTAATTTTATATGGTGGACCCAAATTACATAATCTTAGAATCATGGTTAGCTTCCTAGCTACTATTAGTGAATCATTCCTACTATTAAGTAATGGATTAAGGTCCATCCCTTTAGCCGTTGTCCATTTTCACGTGTAATTGATAGCACAATTAATATTTAATTAACGAAAATAATTGTTAATGTCCATTAAAAATAGCTAATACCGACTTTTTTTTTATACTTAAATATTTTTAAAATCTTTTTCTCCTTGAATTTTTATTTTTAAAACCTCTAACCCATTGTAAATTGTACCTAGTAACATTATATAAGTGTGAAAATAAAATTAACGAACAAGAGCCAAAAAAAGGTAAAAAATAAAGTGCACGATGTAAAAGTATGAAAAAAGAAAAATAAAATACAGATAACTAAATATGCATTTTTCGTAAAACAAAATAAAGTTAAGTATTTATGAGGAGGAAATCCAGCTTTTAACCTTAATTAATTAATTTCCCTAAAAAAACCCAGCAAAAACTCTATATACCCGCCAATTTTGATTGGGCAATCCCTTCATCATGGAAACAACACTATTTCCAGCCATTGAATTCGAAGCAAATTACTCCATGCATTAAAACACCTTTCCCTTTTTTTAATCACAATCTTGCTAATTTCCATATTCGTGGTTGGATAGCAGAAAAGGTAAAACAAAACAAAAAAAGATAAATACAAATTTGTAAGAGGAGAAAGGGCATTAATTTGAAATAAATAAAATTGAGAGCAATGTTGAGGAAGTTGGTTTTCCTATTGGCACTCCTTTTTGGCCTCAGCGCCGTCTCTATCGCCGCCGTGCATCCCCACCGGCCACCCATTCATATCCGCCACGGCCTCAAAATATCGAAACTCTCCGGTGAACCATTGATCAAGGCGGCGTGTCAAGGCATCGGGGATAATGAGACAGCATGTATTTCTACCTTGCAAGCTGCACCGCCCGATCAACAAGCTGATGCTACTAATCTCGCTTTGTACACCCTCAGGTATATATAAAATTATACTAGTAGGCAATAAAATACTATTTTTAACATAAAATCATACAATTATTAATGAAAATCAAATAAAAAATTAATTACATTAACATTCAAATTGAATCATTAAATTGCAATGTAGTCCATCCGTTGTCTTCGTTTTTAAAGCAATCTAACACATTATTTTCAATTAAAACAATCAAACTATATATCATTTAATAAATTGAAGAACAGTATATTTTTTAATTTACATGGAATATGATATACATGCATTGTTGTGGTCCATTTATGTAAGGATTCGTCCCGTTAACTTAAATGGTATCAAAAGAGATATAGACCATGCAGAATTATATGTATGCAAGATAAACAGCTGGCCATACATAATGCAAATGTTTGTTTACGAATAAATTTGTGGCCAGAAAAATTACGATAGCTAACAATTTGGAATACAAAAAAAAAATAAAAAAAAATAAAAATAACAAAACTATCAACGAAATACCAAAAAGATAAATTCTATCAATTAAAGATACATAAATTGAAGACAATGTTTAACAATAATATGATAGATGAAAATTATAAAAATAATTGTAACAATTAATAATAAACCTAAGAAGCTTTATATTTGCGATTTCTTTTTTATATATGATTTATTCTTCAAAATCTCAATTGATTAATTTGTAAAATTTCCTGATCTTGATATATAATTAATATAACTTTCAAGTCCTAAATTGATACACGCAATATATTTTCAATGAATAGGTGAATTTCTTAAAATAAAAAGTTGAGGACCAAAGAAAAAAAAATGCATGTTACTATTTGAAAAATTGTTGGTGTGAGATGGTCAATATACGTCTAACACTACAAAAAAATATAGATTTGCCTACGAAAAATTTCAAATGACTTCAAATTTTTCCTACAAAAATAATTTGGTCCTTAAAAAGTGAAGATTGCCTACAATTTGCCTACCAATTTTTAGAATAATGTTTGAAAAAAAATACCTACAAACCTAATTCCGTAGACAAATGAATTACCTACGAACAATCTACCTACACATTTATAATTTCCATAAGCAAACTTACCTACACAAATAATTTCCTAGGCAATTTACATTTTCATAACCAATTATATTTGTAGTTTAAAAGTAGTCTATATGATTAGAAAATTTTGTAGGCAATTCGTAGGCAAACCTTATTATTTAAGGACGAGATATTTTCGTTGGATATTTCGTAAGCATATTGAAAAATTTCGTAGTCAACACACAATTTTTTTGTAGTGTAACGGGATGAAATTCAAACGAAATCATTTGTTTCATAATTGATGTTCCACTTTGTGTTCTATATAATGGATGAGTGACACATAAAATAATTAAAAAAACAACGAATCACCATATTTTAAATTCATGTGTTCAAAGATTGAGGGTGGAAGAACAAGACATCCAATTGCCTAAAACTCGCCTAATTAAATGTAATAATAATATGATCAGTATACATCATGTGATACTAGTGCCTCATTTATTAACATTAACTCCCCGTCAGGTACGTAGAAAACCACGCAGAAACGATCATTGCAGGAATAAAGAATTTCTCTACAGTCCCTGACGTGGCCCCAATGCTCCAGTCCGCATTAACCGATTGTATGGAGCAGTACAACTCGATCGACGATCTGATCGAGACCGCAAGCGATGCAGTCGCCGGGAATAAATCCGAGGAGGCGCAGAAGTTCATCATCGCGGCGGTTGCCAGCATCGACGTCTGCGACTTCCAGCTTCAGGCGAGCGAGGACAAGGAGGCGGCCGACGGCGACGGCGACGGCGCCGAAAACGTCGACATGGAGAAGGGTTTGAAGAAGTATAATCTGCTTCACAGGAACCTCTTGCTTGCTGTCTTGAACATTCTTACCATCGACTAATTCATTTTAAGATAAAAACTCTTACGAGACGGTCGGCTGTGACTCTTAATTTAATTGATTGATTAAGGGGCAGTGAGTCTAACTTAAAATAATATTGTATTTGATCATGTTATAATATACGGATGATGGTTCTTTTCTGCTCATAATTATGTGTGTATTAGGAATTATTGTTGATGATGATTTGGAGTTTCGATTATATAATTGGATGCTTTTATGATATATAATGTCATATTCGGGCAGTGTTGTTAAATGTTAAGAATGTGCGTTTTCTGATCTACTTCTGTACTAAATAATTACCTATCGGATCTGTTGGAGGGCGTGCCGCATTATTCATTTGTGATGGACCATATACGGCCTCATAATTAATTAGTTTCTCATTTGAGTGGGAGACCCATGTTCGATTTCCTTTGAGAATGAATTGGAGTTATGAGAATTATAAGGTGGATTGACGATTTCGTGGAGTATTTGGGTGCTTGGTGTACTAACTACTAACAACTAACTTTATCCGATAAAAAAAAAATTAAGCTCCAGCATGTAACTGGAATGAGATCACGTGTTTCATAATCAGTGTTGCATTATGTATTTTTATAATATGAATGAATGACATGTGAAATAATATGTCATAGTAATCTGACACCACCAGTTGATGTTGCAACTAAGGAGGAAGAAGTTGTGTTAGGGTTTTCTGAAGTTATTAAAAAGGGAAACAACGATTTGTTGATATCTGAGGGGTTTTATACTGAGCCTGAAGGAGTTTCTACTGAGCCTCAGGTGGGGTTTACATCTGAGCCTGAGGGAGTTTCTACTGAGCCTCAGGTGGGGTTTGCATTTGAGCCTGAGGGCTTTTCTACTGAGCCTCAGGTGGTGTTTCCGTCTGAACCTGAGGGCTTTTCTACTGAGCCTCAGGTGAAATTTCCGCCTGAGCCTCAGGTGGTGTTTAAAGGGAATTGAGCCTGAAGAGTTGGCCAACAAATGGGTCCAGAAATAATTAAAGTTCAGCCCAGTATTTCATTTAATTATTTTTTCAGTATCTTTATTTCCCTAAAATTGTGATAAGCCCCTTTGGTCCCCACTCTCTGATTTAAGGGACGGGTTGTTGCAGGATTTTGTTATACAGAAAAATATTCTAACTTCTCACCTGTTTCTCTCTCTTCTCTCATCTTTCTCTCATCATCATTCTTATCTTATTCATATTGTCCTTGTTCTTCGTACATTTACCCAGAAAATCATACAAAAATTATAATTACATTCTATATATATATCGGTACATTACATTTGGTATCCAGAGAGAGGTTTCTTCTTATCACCATGGCTGAAAACACCCGTTTGAAAGCCCTGCAAGAGTCACAAACGAAATTAGATCAACTTCTTACTGCTGAATCCCTGAAATGGAAAGCTACTGATGATAAAATGCAGGATGCTATAAATACTCTTTCTACAGAGGTTGATAACAAGTTTGCTGGTATGAGTGGAGAACTTTCCATGTTGGGAGATAAGTTTGACAATGTCACTGCAGTTTTGGCTGGCCTACAGCTTCAGTTTCAGAATTTTGATAGAGGAAAAGGTCCTAGTTTTGGTTTTTCAGGGGCTCCCTCTGCCTTTCATGATTCTGACTCTTCAAATGGAAGGTTAATTCCCAATCCTACTCCTATTTCCATTCACAGCCCTATTCCTAAAGTTGAGTTCCCAAAATTTGATGGATCTAACCCTAGGGGTTGGGTTTTGAAATGCAACAATTATTTTTAATTATTCCCTAATGTTCCTGATCCTAAGAAGATTAACCTTGCTTCTATTCACTTTGAGGGTAGAGCTGCCTCATGGTTTCAGAATTTTGCTTTGAAACCTACTGATGTTACTTGGGATCAGTTTGTGGAGATAATTTCTGTGAGATTTGAAGAGATAAGAGATATTTCTATTATTGCTGAGTTTAATAAGCTCAAGCAAACTGGGTCTTATATGGATTATGTGGAAAAGTTTGAGGAACTCAGAGCTAGTTTAATTCTTAAATTGGGTGATCATTTTTCTGAATACTATTTTGTGGAGAGCTTCATTAGTGGGCTGATACCTGAGTTGGAATCTGCTCTAAATATGTTTGCACCCACTTCTTTACAGCAAGCCATTATTCTGGGCAAGGAACATGAATATACCATAGATACTCTAACTAGAAAGTTCAAGCCTCCTTATAGGGGCTCTAACTCTAACTCTAACCCTAACCCTAACCCTAACCTTAACTTTGTTCCTTGGAAGAAATCTGATTTGTCAATCCCACCTCAGCATAAACCACCTTTAAACTCTCTCAAACCTCCCATTAAACTCCTTACTCCTACTGAAATGGCCGCTAGAAGGGAGAAAGGTTGTGTTATAATTGTGATGAGCAGTTTACAAGGGGCCATAAGTGCAAACAAAAGATTACTTACATGATTTTGGCTGAGGACATTTCATATGAATCTTCTGACTATGTTCCTACTGAGGTCACACAAGAGGCTGATCCTGAGCCAGTGCCTATGGAAGAGGTTCAGATGACCTACAGTGCTATGTCAGGCACTTCTGATGTCACTACAATGAGGATTATTGGGGATTGTGGGGGTCATACACTTCATATATTGATTGATCTGAGGCAAAGACAATCGGCTTTATTAAGGCACTCTTTCTTCCAAAAAGTTGAATCGCCCTTTCTCCTACCACACCTATTCTGGTTAAGGTGGCAAATGGGCAAAAGATGGTCAGCTCACAACTGGTGGATTCTTTTTGTTGGTCTATGCAATTCACTGATTTTCAATATCCTTTGAGATTATTGGATACTGAAAGTTGTGATTTGATTTTGGGAGGTGATTGGCTGAAATCTTGCACCCCAATTGAATTGGACTACAAGCACATGACAATCACAGTGTCATTACTTGGCAAGAGGGTTAAACTACATGCACTTACTTCCACTGAGAATTGCCAACTCATTTCTGAGTTCTCTCTTTTCCAAATGTTACATTTGGACAACACTCTTCTTTGTCCAAGATTTATGTGTGGTCTACTTGGCTACTCCTATTTGGGGAGAGGATTCAGATTATCGCAATCTTAGATGATTATCTTTGACATTTTTGAAGAGCCTACTGGGATTACCTCCATCAAGGGTATTGAACATCAAATCATCTTGAAACGGATAGTGTTCCTAAACAACAGTTTCCTACTGGGACTTCTCACTCCCACAAGGAAGAAATTGAGAAGATAGTGCAAGAGTTGTTACACTCTGGTACTATCAAAGATAGCGAGAGCCCTTTTGTTTCACCAGTCATTTTGGTCAAGAAAAAGGACAACAGTTGGAGGATGTGTGTCGATTACAGATACTTAAATGATCTTACAATCAAACACAACTACCCCATTCCTATAATTGAGGAATTGTTGGATGAATTACAAGGTGCAAAGTTCTTTTCTAAGATTGACTTAAGATCTGGTTATTTCCAGATCTTAATGAAACCAGAGCACATGTTTTTAACAGCATTTAGAACTCATAATGGCCATTATGAGTTCTTAGTCATGCTTTTGGGCTCTGTGCAATGCTCCTCGCTTTACTTTCCAAATCCTTAATGAATCAAATTTTCAATGATTTTCTAAGGAAATTTGTTCGGGTCTTTTTTGATGATATTTTGGTCTATAGCTCCACTTGGGAAGAGCATTTACACCATCTATTTATTGTTTTGGGTATCCTAAGAGCTAATCAACTATATGCAAAGAGGAGTAAATGTAATTTTGGCCAACTTGAAATTGAATATCTAGGCCATATTATTTCTCATATGGGTATGGCTACAGATCCTGAAAAGATTGCTTGCATGGTTAATTGGCCAACTCCAAAAACTCTCAAACAATTAAGGGGTTTTTTGGGTTTGACTGGCTACTATAGAAAATTCATCAAGGGCTATGGCCTTATTAGCAGACCACTCACCACCTTGTTGAAGAAAGATGGATTTCATTGGAATTCAGAGGCTGATTTAGCTTTTTCTAAATTGAAGAAGGCTATGGTTTCTGCCCCTGTTCTTGCCCTACCAGACTTTACTAAGCCTTTTGTTGTGGAAACTGATGCAAGTGGAATAGGGATTGGAGCTGTGTTGATGCAAGAGGGTAAGCCTTTGGCATTCATGAGTAAGGTTTTGTGTCCCAGAAGCCAGGCTCTATCCATCTATGAAAGGGAATTTTGGCTGTCATAATGGCTGTTCAAAAGTGGACACATTATCTACAAGGTCACAAGTTCATTATTAAGACTAATCAACAGTCTCTAAGATACCTATTGGATCAGAAGATCATGACTCATCTCCAACAGAAGTGGATCACCAAGCTTTTGGGTTTGGATTATGATATCCAGTACAAGAAAGGTTCTGACAACAATGTAGCTGATGCTCTATCTAGAAGATTGGATACTGAGGTTCTTTGCAATTCTCTTACTACTGTTGTACCTAAGTGGATTGATCAGGTTTTATCTACTTATAAATCAGATGATTTCATTACTAAGGTCATTGCTGCTAAGGCAATTGACTCTTCTAGTTATCCCCAGTTTACAGTTGTTAATGGGTTGGTGAGGTATAAAGGCAGAGTTGTTATTGGAGATGTTCCTGATTTCAGGAAACTAATTGTTTCTGAGATGCACCATTCTGCTTATGGTGGCCATTCTGGCATCTTAGGTACCTATATGAGGTTGAAGAGGGTTTTCTATTGGCCTAAGATGAAGGTTGATGTTATTCAATGGATTCAAGGGTGTGATGTGTGTGCAAGAGCCAAACCTGATCAAGGTCCTTACCCTGGACTACTACAACCTTTACATGTTCCCTCTCAAGCTTGGACTCATATATTAATGGATTTTGTGGAAGGGCTCCCTAAGTCTTGGGGAAAAGATGTTATTTTGGTAATTGTGGTCAGGTTCACAAAATATTCACATTTTATTGCTCTCTCTCTCACCCTTTTACTGCACAAACAGTGGCTAAGTGTTTTTTTGGATGTGATTTACAAGTTGCATGGGCTACCTATCAGTATTCTAACTGATAGGGACAAAATCTTTACAAGTTCTTTTTGGAAAGAATTGTTTCATCTCATGGGCACTAAACTAGCCATAAGTTCAGCCTATCATCCACAATATGATGGCCAAACTGAGAGATTGAACCAATGCATAGAACACTATCTTAGGTGTATGGTTCAAGATACACCTAAGCAGTGGCTGAAGTGGTTACCCCTGGCTGAATTTTGGTATAATACCAACTACCACACAAGCTTGAAAACAACACATTTTCAAGCTTTGTATGGATATCCTCCTCCTTCTCTGACTATGGGATCCTATTTGGACTCTACCAATCTAGATGCTACTGCCTGGGTTCAACAACGTCAACAGTTTTCTGAGTTGATTCGAGATAATCTCATCAAAGCTCAAGATAGGATGAAAGGGTTTGCTGATAGACATAGGCAGGAACGCACGTTCGAAGTGGGTGACTTTGTCTATCTTAAGCTACAACCTTTTAGGCAAAATTCCCTGCATCTGCGAAGGAACCTCAAAGTTTCTTCAAAGTACTTTGGTCCATACCAAGTGCTTGAGAAAAGTTGGTGAGGTAGCCTACAAACTCGATCTACCTCCTAATTCCCGAATTCACCCGGTTTTTCACGTCTCTCTATTGAAAAAGAAATTAGGTGAAAAAATTGTACCTTCTACAACCTTGCCTCCGGTGGACTTGAATGGTCTGTTCCACATCTTTCCGGTGGCTGTCGTTCCCGTCACAGATCCGCCTCCTGCATCGCAAACAAATTTACAGGTTAATATTTTGTGGGTCTGTGAAGAATGGGATATTCATTCGGTGGAAGATACAGTTTTCCTTCGCGCTTGTTTCCCGACGCTCTATCCTTGGGGACAAGGATTCTCCGCCCCCGGGAGTACTGTCATAGACATTAATCTGACACCACCGGTTGATGTTGAAACTAAGGAGGAAGAAGTGGTGTTAGGGTTTCCTGAAGTTATTAAAAAGGGAAAGAACGATTTGTTGATATCTGAGGGGTTTTATACTGAGCCTGAGGGAGTTTCTACTGAGCCTCAGGTGGGGTTTGCATCTGAGCCTGGGGGAGTTTCTACTGAGCCTCAGGTGGGGTTTGCATCTGAGCCTGAGGGCTTTTCTACTGAGCCTCAGATGGGGTTTCCGTCTGAACCTGAGGGCTTTTCTACTGAGCCTCGGGTGGAATTTCAGTCTGAGCCTCAGGTGGTGTTTAAAGGGAATTGGGCCTAAAGAGTTGGCCAACAAATGGGCCTAGAAATAATTAAAGTTCAGCCCAGTATTTCATTTAATTGTTTTTTCAGTATCTTTTTTCCCTAAAATTGTGATAAGCCCCTTTGGTCCCCACTCTCTGATTTAAGGGACTGGTTGTTGCAGGATTTTGTTATGTAGAAAAATATTCTAACTTCTCACATGTTTCTCTCTCTTCTCTCATCTTTCTCTCATCATTTTCTCATTATCATTCTTATCTTATTCATTTTGTCCTTATTCTTCGTACATTTACCCAAAAAATCATACAAAAATTATAATTACATTCTATATATATCGGTACATTACATAATATAAATTATTTATAAAACCATCATATTCTAGTTCTATAAGTTAAAAGATTCAATAGGATGAAGTGGAACACCAATGAAATTCGAAAAATAGAACAAGGGTATCAAGCCGTGCATAAGTTGTTTGAATAAAGTGTCTTTTTATTTTACTCTATGATTTGGGCTTTTTTTAAAAAAAATATTAGGAATAGACCGACACCTAAGAACGTTATCTACAATATCGGAGGCTCAATCGAGTTCCTAATAAAAAAATGTGACACATTTTGACATTTTGACTACTCCATCTAATTTCAAAATAAGAATTAAATCCCAAAATCCTCTTTCCATTTTCAAATGTAATCGCCAAGAATTAAATCATATGTCGCAAAAATCTATAAATTGGGCTTGAGAAGCAATATATATGCATCTTCATTTACTCTGACAAAAAATAACTGGGAGAGGCCCGAATGATAGACTTCTGAGACACAAGATACATATATATTGCCCACAGGGGTTGCAACTTGTTGAAAAAGGTCGAGGAGGAAGTATAAATATATGGGCCAAAGAATATAGGGCCTAAGAAAAATAACTAGGCCAAGAACCCAAATTGTCAGGAGGCTAGCACAGGCCCAACAGTAATGGGCTTGTTTACATGATTGTTACAACTTAAATAAACAACAGGGAATGTTATTGTAGTTGATTATCGAACTATTGTAATTGATTACATTTAAAAAAAAAACCAGGAATAAAATCGTACTTATTCTTAAAAAAAAAATCTCCAATCACAATAATCCCGCTGTATAATTAACCCCCGTTTGGGGTATCCAATCATCCCCCAAAATAAACGCCGAAACAGTAAAATTCGCCGCATCCGTAGCATTAATAACCCGAAACCCGGGCCACGTAACTCTTTGGGCCGTATCCGACCCGGGCCCATAATTACCAAACTCCGCATAATATGACGTGTTGAGAGCAAAATCCCCGGACCACTCCCTCCAGCCCAAAGGATTAATCAGTCCATCCAAAAACGACTGCATGTAGACGGTCCTGGAGTACTCTTTCCAAGGCCGCCCCAAATAAGTCTGGATTGTAACATTGCTTTGAGCCAAGTCGTCTGCGGCCCGAACCACGCAGTTGTGGATCGAAATCCCGGTGTTCTGGTTCGGGTCGGTCCGGCCCTGGGCAGTGATGGCATTGAATTGGTTGGACATTGGGAGGCGCGGGTATATGTTGCAGTTTTGGAGTACGACAGCAGCGTTTCCAAAGATGAAGTCAACTGTGCCATAGATATCGCATTCTAGGTAGAATTGGCGGAGAGAGTGGACGTAGAGGGTGTCTTGGTACGCCTCAAAGCTGCACGCGTAGAATGTGGAGAGGTCCGCGCCGTTGCGGACCGCCACGGCTTGGTGCTTCATGGGCCCCGCCGTGTTGCGGAACGTTATGCCCACGGCTAAAAACCCCGTGCTCACGACAGCTGTAGAAATATAACGTTATTTTTTTATCCGATTGCAACTTATTATATAAAATTGACCAATTGCCATATCAAATATTTTGAAAACACAAGCTCTCATGTCAAATTTGTTTATAGTATGAAATTGATAACAGTACACTTATAAATTAATATCACTACTTATATAAATTAATATCAATAACATTTAATATTATGATCTTAATTTATAAGTGTAATGATATCATTTGATAAGTGTAATGATATTAATTTGTAAGTATAAATTTTATACTATGATAAATTTCAACGGAGACGTACTCCAATACAAAATAGGAGAGATGTGTTTATTTAGAATTCCAAATTTCAGAGACTTCCAAAAAAAGAAAAGAAAATGAATTCCAAATGTCGGATGAAATTAAAGTCAAAATGATTCTATTTAATGAAATTGAGGAAAATGAGGGTGCCGAAAATACGTGGTTGGATCAAAGTCATGCAGAAGTTAAGACATGGGGACCTAGTTATACTTACGAACACAGCTAATATATTCTATCTTGAGATCGAGTTCATACCTTAATTCTTTAAAGAAGAATTTTCAATAATACTTTTGAGAAACTTACAAAAATCTCTAACATCTTAAAACCATGACATATATTTTTTTCTTGAAAATTATACCGAATAATATGAATTAATTTGAAATTCTAGTCTTTCTAATTATAGGACCTTGACCTTGGGTGGTATTCTTGAGTCCACACATTACCTTTTGTGTACGGTCAATTTGGTCTAGGATTTTACTTTAGGGTAACAAAAATCTTCATATTATATTGCATAGTTTCAAATTTTCAATCAAGAAAAAAATCCAATTTATAATTATCTATATATAAAAAGAAAAAAAGTTCAACGTGTATACGATGAACGAAAAAAATGCAACGTGTTAGTTGTAATTATACGACGAAATTATGTAAATGAAAAAAAAAAAAACTTACATAAAGTTGCAGAATTGAAGGTGCCCCATCCATCAACCACGCTATGATTCCCAGTTATAATAGTCTGATTGATGCCATCTCCAACCAACATCAAGTACTTTTTGTTCTTAGGAATTGCTATGTATTCTTCATATGTACCGTTCATGATGTAAATGAGAAAATACCCATTCGAGCCATTCGTATTATTCGGAGCAACATTTATGGCATCATTAATCGTTGTGAAATTCCAGCTCCCATCTTGGCTAACAACAACAATATCACTCACATTGACTTGACTATTAACGTCATCAACTTGTAGTAGCCTCCTATTGTTGTTCACCGCTTGATAAATCTCCCGATTGTTTTGGCCCGATATTTCCAGGTTCAAACGGCCGTTTTTCAATTTCAATTGCTTGACCGAATGGTGGGGGGATGACTTTCGTCTCTTTTTGGGGACCCACCCTTTGGTGAAGAGAGCCAACGACACGCTGAAAAGGCGCGTGTCGTTGGAAAGGGGAGTCACGACGCCGTTTGTGAGGGACCACGATGATGATGCGGTTTGGATTCCGTCCATGCATGTTTGGGTGTTGGTTAGGATTGCGCTGAGCAGTGTTTGGACGTCGTCGGCTTGGTGTACGGATAGGGTTTGGGAGGTTTTGTTGACGATTTGGAATGATGTGATTAGGTTATCGATGTTGCATTGCGCGAGGAATTTGCAATCTTGGAGGGCGCGTATCGCGGTGATGGTGAGACTCTTGGAGTCGCGGAGGTGTTTGTCGATTAGGGTTAGGAATTTTTGGGCGGCGGATAGGGATTTACGGACTGAGAATCGGCCGTAATCGTAGATTGTGGAGGTGGAGTTTGTGGAGGGAAGTACGGTTTTGCAAAAGGACGGGTCGGGTGTGGAATTGCAAATGGTCGAGGGCGTTTGCCCGTAGGATTGTGAGGAGAGAAGAGAGAGAAACAGAAGAATTGCGAGATATTGTAATTTATTTGTCATTTTGAAATTTGGAAAAAGATGGAATTTTTATGTAAGTTAATTATAATAATATTCGGGGAGTGAATGTAGGAATTGTGATGATATGTGTGTGTTTTTATAGGGGATTTCTTGACTATTGCATGTTAGGGTTGGTGCAAGTTAGCTACGTATATGATAATACATGATATGTGAAAATTTGGATGTTTTCTAATGTTATAATATGTGGAGTCAACTCACTTGGCTTCATATTGAAAACGCGTAAGATCGAGATCCAAGTTTACTTCATTATATTTGGCCGTGAAAATTGAGCAACTTGTTTGTCTTGTTTATTTATTTTTTTTTTTCTTATCGAACTGTCATTTTTTGGCGACTTGCATGTTTGGATTCGGATTTCCAAGTTAATATCATGTTATAGTATTGTCTATTACTCAATTATGAAAATAAACGATGTGTAATTGATTGACTTGGTCTTGCCTCTTTTTATTGTCTATGATCATTCAATATAAATGTTACATGCACTATTGTCTAGTCGGACATATTAATAATTTAGTTTTCAAAACGTATTGAAAAAGTTAGACAGTATTATTTAAACTGAACAAATTCAGTTGAGGATTTTCAAAAATATTTTATCATGTATTTGATGAAGTTTCATGTTTAACAAATTCATTTTTACTTCATTTTACTAACGTTGTACGTCCATGATTTACTATTCGATCCTATGATCCTCTTTTCAAAAGAAAAAAATATATTATTTGTTAACATTTATAATATTATTGACGGCAATATAATTAAATAGTAGTTGATAGAGATAATGAGAATAAAAAGTAGGAAAATTTAGACTTTAAGCCGACAATTATATCTAACTTTGGCATTCATATTTTGGTGCATTCGGAATTAATTGGAAATCGAATCCCGACAGATCATCAAATACTCCCAAATTTCTGTATTTTAATTTTATTTTGATAATATGTTGCGATTCATAATTAAATAAACACACGATTCACTATTTCTCAGTGTATGAAATTTAAAAATAAAATAATAAGCCAAAAATTGTATGAGTACCTCGCGAATGTGTTACATGCGATGTGAAAAACGTTCCTTTTAAATTTTTAACAAAAAAAATCTTTTAATGTATACTCTGGCTACTTCAAATTATATTCCAAAGTGAAAATCTGATTAAATTGAGTGTTGTAAATTTGTAATGTATAATTGTATTGTCACCAGTCAACACATCCCAAATGTACCTAGCTAATTAAGTTGACAATTTTACAGACCTATTATAACAAATAATATTATCATTAATAATAATTGATATTATTAACATCAATTAGTAAGACCATCCTAACTTTCCTGGTTCTGGAGTGTTTTTTTATCATTAATAGTTAAAAAAAATCTCTTAATTAACCCTTAATTAACCCACAAGGGTTGGTCAAGTGGTGTAGGCTTGGGACTTAGAAGTGTGTTCTTCTTTAGGTCTAAGGTTCGACACTTTTTAAGGATTTTAGAGCTTTGTTCTGACTTGAAGTACAAAATATCGAATTAATTGGTGTTCTGGTCCCCAGATTAATTGGTGTTCGGGTTGAATATCGAATTATAAAAAAATATAAAAGATCACCTTATTAGATGTTTTTTTTTTTTACTGGAAATGGAGTACAAGTCAACCTTTTAAGAAAGTGTACAATACATAAATATTATGAACAGAAGAGGGACAAAGTCAATACGTTAGCATGTGACTTGTGGAAAATGGGATTATATATAATACAACAAGTATATACATGCATTATCGTTTTAAATACGTAGGGACAACTAAGGATGAACGCGGATTTTGATTGGATTTCCGAACATCATACAATAATCACTTCTTCTTTTAGCAAACTTGGTATTTTTATAAAGAGGGATTATGAAGAGGGAGTCTCATGTGCACTTATACTGTAATAATGTAAAGTTAAGCAATTTATTATGCTAAAAGATACAATTTATTTACATTGAACGTGCAACTATTTTTTATATTAATAATTACACTGTTCAATATAAAAAAAATTGTATTTTTTAATAGAACAAATTGAATGATTTTAAAAAGACATTATGAGTGCACAATGCACTGAATGCATACGACACTTAGTTTATTATAAATTAATTTGTCGGAGGCTATTAAATTTTGATTATTTTTGTATGCAATTGGATTAAAGTGTAAAGTAAGCGAGTAATAAAATGATGAACATGAAAAAATTAGAGAGATATATTTGATATACTCACTGATATAACTTTTTTTCCTTCAACAAAAAAATAACATATTCTCGCAAGTCACAACCATGTCATTGTGAAATTGTGAATCGGTGAATGTGTAGATTTGTGGTAAACATTTCAAAAAATGCACATGCTCTGAGTATTTAATTATGAGGTCAATTTGGCCTTAAACTATAGCTTGAATAAGTGCTGAAAAGGGATAAAATAATCATTTTCATGATTTTACCCATCATATTCTTATTAGCCGATGACCCATAAAGATACTTCACTTCTATATCATTTTACACATAAATGTATTTAATATATTACAAAAGTATCATACTATTACCTTTATTTGATATATATTTTTTAGAGGTCCTAATTTATTTGTTACAGAAAGATACTAAATAATAATTATTAATTCCAAAGAGGATATATTTATAAAAAGTATTCAATATACCTCTTGTAAGAAAAGTGAACTACATCAAATTAAAATAAATTAATTCATCATTTAACTAATTTCGTAAAATTCCTTTTAAAGCATTCACTTTTTTAGAAATTATTAATTCAACAAGTTATTAAAAATATTAATTATATAACAAAATTTTGAAAAAAAAAATATTTATAAGAAATTTTGTAAAAATTAAGAATATTATTCTATAAATCATTTAAATATTATATATACACGATGAATTGATTTTTAGTGAAATTAAGAAGGGTATGGATTGACAAATTAATCCTTAATAAGTGCCCTTAATAGAAGTAAGTCAGAAAACGGAGGGAGTATAATATTAAGTCAACTGTAAGATGCAAAAATTAGTCTTTCTTTAAATAAATGAAGTGAAAATGTAGGCGTAGCAAAGTCAAAGGCCCAAAATCCACCAAAAGGTCTTGACTTCAAACTGTTTAAAAACTAGTTTACGATACAGCAGTTGTACTCACGTCGTAAAATTTAAGGTTATATTGTATTTGTAGTTGTTGGGATTTGGGCTTTGAATTTTTTGCACTTTTGTCTTCAAATTATTTCCTAAACAAAAACACCACCGACGCAGACGGCTACTAAACATATACATAAATAACACAAAAACGCGTATACATTTTCTCACGAAAATATATTCTGAATGGAAAAAATAAATCCAACTAGTAATATTTTTAACAAATAATTTTTCCTCCGTAGAAAAAAAAAACGTCTTGCGTTCTTATTTTTTTACGTGTTTTTGCGAGCGAATTTTTTATTAGTATTTGAAATGATAAAATAATTTTTAAAAATGCATGCAATAGATGAGAGGTAGATATCTCAATAATACCCATCTTTAAAAATCACTTTATCATTTAAAATACTAATAAACAATTCGCTCACAAAAACTCGATAATAAAAGTGGTGTGCACGTTTTTCTGGGACAGGGGTAGTATTATTTATAAATAATATTATTAGTGATGCACGGGCTTGTATATGTTATTGGGCTTCGATCCAACAATTGAAACTGAAGCCCATTCTGTCTATTACTCTCCTGTTTTGCACAATATAAATTATTTTAAAATAGGAGATAACTTGTTTATGGTCGAATTCGAAATAGATTGAGTTTTGTTGAATTATGTAAATTGATTTGCATGTATCTTGAATCCGTACAAATTTATATAAAAATAACCGTAAATTTCAATAAAAGAGAAGATATTATATGCACTATATTTACTATACAACAAACCACGAGATTAAGCAATGTTTACGCCGATTAATCTGATCATCTTAGTAAATTAATTTGAGTAAACTTTCAAAACATGTCGTATTCTGCGTCTTCTAAAATAGTTTTGCTGCCTTCCTTTTATTTTTTCTGTATTTTCATTTCTGTTATTTCAAGTTGCGACTAAATTAAATTGTTCGACACATATTAAATTTTAGACAAAGTCTAGTATGAAAATTTTCATACATGAAAAAACTTTAATTTACAACTAAATTTTGTAATTGGTGAAAGTAAGACAAAATTGAGTGGTTCATGGTCACTCGTCCCAAGTGATTCATGGTTCACTAGGCCCGAATATGTCATAGTTTAGGGTTTATTATTTAGTACATAGGGTGTAAATGGTTGATACATGACAATTTTATAGATTTTCATACATGAAAATTTTCACACTAGACCTACTCTAAATTTTATTGTATAGACATGTCAACTATTAATTCAAGTTTCGAAGCTAGAATTTTATTGTATGAGGAAAATTGTAGTCGTTACAAGGGATATTAACTTAATAAAAATCGTCCCGTGGGAGAGGTAATTTGGTAAATTACACTAGTTAAGTCTTTCATGATAAAATAAATATAGATAATAATTTGTTTTTGTAATTTTTTGTGTGGCATGTTATCACATATTCCATTAAGAGTAATACTCATGTGAATCGGGTCTATACATAACATAATTATATAAAAAAAATTGTCACTATTTGAAAAATATTTTATTTTTAAAACAATGATAATTTTTATACATAATAATAATAATTTTTATACATAACAATAATATTTTTTTTAAAAAAATTCATTGTGGACTCCAATTCATACAAGTTTCAAAACTATGTCTTCAACTAGTTATTTAGGATAACTTATTCCACTTATTGATCACTCGATAAGGAATTTTTTTTTAAACGTTTTCATTATTGACTGTCGCATTACAAAATAAAATTTTCATTATTTCAGATCAAATGTCGAGGTTTTATGTCTTTTGAAATAGGTCAGAGACTATAATTAAGTTTGCAACGTTAAACTCTGACTAATTGCTTATTTCAGTGCTTTAATTATTAAATTATAAAGTCTTGAAGCCTGATTATATGACTACTACTATAGGTAGAATAAAATATGAAGCACCTCCTCCCATATGAAACAACTAAATATTCTTTAAAAAATTCTTAATAATGTCAGCACCGTCAGGCGAAAGGTTCGATTTGAAATATAGTGTCTCTAATTGAGTTTTTTTGCACTTTTGGTCCCACCAACCACGCTATATTTTCAATTTAGGCCCACCTCTGTTAAATTAGTCCTACAAGAATTTTAATTTGCAAATGTGGTCCCACCGTGACGGTTTCCGTTAAATTGAGTTGCAAATGTGCTCCCATAAGTTATGAGACATAATTAATACCCAATTAAGACTTAACCACCTTTCAACCACTTGCATTTTTAGTCCCATAAGTTATGAGACATAATTAATACCCAATTAAGACTTAACCACCTTTCAACCACTTGCATTTTTAGTCCCATAAGTTATGAAACATAATTAACACAAAATTAACCAATTAACTTATCTGGGCTCACTTAACCTACCTCAACCAATTGCACTTATGGTCTCATAGGTTCAAAAAACTCAAAATTCTTGCCTCCAATTTTTTACTGTGCACCTGTTTTGCAACTAATACTTTATAGTAGAACAACTAATACTTTATAGTAGAACAACTAATACTTTTTAATAAAACAAGTAAAAATATCAAACTAATACCTTATATTGAAAAGACTAATACTGTTCAAAAATTACAACTAATACTGTTCAAAAATACAACTAATACTGTTCAAAATTGCACACAAAATGCAAACAAATTTATGGTAAAATTGGTTACACAAGACTTTGCCATCTCTATAATACTCTATCAAGCCACAAAAGGACTCCAATATCAACATTGTCACCACAACTATAGCAAATTGTAGCATTCTTCCTCCAGCATGCGAAACGAGGCTCTCAACAAAAACACCAGTACACGTAGCTGGAACTCCATCAACAGGCATTTCCCTCAATGTTTTCTCTTTCAAATTGTAAACAACCAAAGTTTCCCCTTCAGTTAGCAACACAATTTCCTCGTCCCCAATATAACACAAAGGCTTAACTATGTACCAATCATAATCAGCATCAATCCTTAATTTAGCCCAAGAATCTACCCACACCACACTCTTTCATTATCCAAATATTGCTCCATCCATCAAATATCTGAGAGACATCCCCCAAAACCATTAGCCTATAAAAACTAAACATTATGGAATTTAGACTAACATAAGTCGACGAATCAACACCATTTTCTTCTCACATTTTAACTTGCTCCCAAGCTTAACAATTACCCAAGAAAGTTGTTATAAAGGTACATAATAAATTATCGAACTCCAATCTTCAAATCCTTCCGGCAATTCAATCCTCGCTCTCGCTGAATCTGAAAATATATATGTTATATCAGCATCTCGCATGAATTTCCTCCTTCTCGCTAACACAATTTCCCCCACTTCTTCATCTGATAACGAAACCAAAGTGCCAAGAGATACATACATCACCGATTTAGGATCCTGTTTATCTAACCAATTCAAGCAATTACTTCTCTCACTTTGTTCTTCATTTCCAAACGTCGTCGTTTCGATGAGAGTTGGATTAATCTAGGTATTTAGCTTCAATTAATCTAGCAGTATTAAAAAATTTCCCCAATTTTATTCCTAAAATGGTCAGGTTTTGTGATGATGAAATTGAGAACCTGCTCTTGAAAACACTCTGCAACAGCAGAGGCCAAATTACTGAATTCCTCATCGACATCGAACAGTTTTCCAATCGATTGATACAAAATCAAGAACAAATTGAAAGCGGAAAGACAATTGAAAGCGTACGATTCATCATTGGTGAACAAAACAAAGAACCCTAACCACCAAGAACTAACCCTAACTTAGGTAAATGACGCATTTAATCTTCAGTTTTCAACGATAGATCTCGCACGACGGCGGCGATCGGGTGGTGCAATTCCAAGTATGTGACGGTGGCGGGCGCTATGTGCGACGGGTGCTTGTCGGAGGAGTTCCGATTGGAATGCGGCGAGGCGCTTGGAGGAGTGGGGAGATCGTGGAAGTGGATTTTGGAGAGGTGGTTAGGGTTTAGGCCGCGTGCTAGTGTGTGTTTGTGTGTGTGGGCTTGTTTTATTTTAATCATTTTTTTTGTTTTGTTTAAGTGCAAGATTATTTAGTTAAGATAAATTAATTATGAGTTTAACGGTAAAAAGGGTTTCAGTAGTTAATCCAAGCTTAGTCAAAATTTGTCTATTTTTGGAACCAAATTTGTCAATTAGTTAAACGGTGGGACCAAAATTGACGAAAAAAAATCTTATAGGACTAATCTTACAGAGGTGAGACTAAATTGAAAACATGACGTGGTTGGTGGGACCAAAAGTGCAAAAAACTCGTCTCTAATTTATATTGATGTTTATATTAATATATTTTTCACCTTTCTCTAATTTTGAATTTATTTTTATTAATTAAAAATATGATAAGAGATAAAATAATAAAAAAATCATTTTCTATTTCACTAATATATTCTAAAAATCAAATAATGAAGAGTGAGTCTCGTGTGAATTCAAGTGTACCATGCACTCATATTATATTTTAAAATCATACAACTTATTTTACTGAAAGATTAAACTTGTTTATGTTGAACTATGCAACTATTTTTTCATATCAATAACTACACAGTTTAATATAAATAAATTGTATATTTCAATATAATAAGCTGCATAATTTTAAAATATATTATCAGTGTATGATGCACTTAGATTCATACACTTAGATGTATATAAAACTTTGACAACAACAAGGGAGGGAGTAAATTTGAATTGCAGTTTTCGCACAATTTATAATCTTTAACCGGAAATTTCGCATAATCTATAATTCTATATACAGAAACTAACCACAAACCTCTTCCTCGATGAACTATTGAGATTGTACCCTTTAATAATTTATAAACTTTTTAAATCCTACAACGGTAAAGACAATAAATGCAGGATAACCCACATTACTTTAAAAATAAAAAGGATCAGAAATCAATAAATATAGATAAAAAAATATCTGTCGAACCATGTTCCAATTTTAGAACCACTCTCAGATCTAAGAAAAAAATATCCCAATTTAATTAAAATCAAATTAAATTTACCACAAATCCCACAATAAATATCCCACTCCAATCCAATCACTTCACTCCACTGCTTCCCACCTCAATTTTATTCATTTTCCCAAAATGTCCAAATTTCTTCTCACTCTCATCCCTCTCTTCACTCTCCTAATTCTCACGTTCTTATCCTTCCATTTTCACCCCACAATTTTAAAAAACCCCTCAAAAACCCCCAAACATATCCACGTTTCCAAACACCTCCAAACCGCCGAACCAACATGCGAGGGCACATTGTACCCGGACCTCTGCGCCTCCACCGTCGCCGCGATGCCGGAGCTCCGCCGCAAAACCCTCCCGGAGGTCATCTCCCGCACCGTCAACGTCACGATGAAGGAGGTGCGTGATTCCGCCTCCAATTGCAGCAGCCTCCGCCGGAAGCTAATAAAAAAACTCGAGCCGCTCGAATTGCGCGCACTCGAGGACTGCCTCGAGCTTTTCTCCGACACAATCGCCGAATTGAGCAAGATCCGCGACGATCTGGTTTCGTCGATCTCGCCGGAAAATTACTACGACGATCTGCAGACGCTCCTGAGCGGCGCGATGACGAATCAGAACACCTGCTTAGACGGATTCGCGTACAGCAAAAACAACACGCGCCGGTTCATCGAAGGCAGATTGAGGCGAATCTCGCGCCACGTCAGCAATACCCTAGCGATGGTGAAGAAATTGAAGGGGAAAAGCAAAAGGAAGGGATCAAATCCGTCCGATTTTCCCGATTTCGGCACCACGCGCGGCGGATTCCCGTCGTGGATTAAGAAATCTGACCGGAAATTGCTGCAATTGGCTGTGAATCAGACGAGATTCGATCTGATTGTGGCCAAGGACGGGAGCGGGAATTTTTCCACCATTAATGAGGCATTGAGTGTGGCGCCGAATAACAGTAATGTGAGATTCGTGATTTATATAAAAACAGGGGCGTATTTTGAGTACATTGAAGTTGAGAGAAAGAAGACGAATATAATGTTCGTTGGGGATGGGATTGGGAGGACTTGGATTAAAGGGAACAGAAGCGTTGTGGATGGATGGACTACGTTTCGGTCCTCTACAGTTGGTAAGTTCAATTTCTTTGCAGTTCCTTCTCTTATTTTCTGCAGTTTTGTTTGTGTGGACCCATGCATGCAACAACTTAATCATACTTAAGTCTTAATTGCGTATTAGAGGGAGTGATTAGTTAATAACTACTAATTAAGTAGAGAATCTTTTGTCTTACTTACCCACTTATTAATTAACACATACTTATATGAGATGTTTTACTAGAGTCGTGTTTGGTCAGGTCTAAGTTGAAATCTTGAAGCTAGAAATTATGGCAGGTCTTTATTACGAGTTTATTCATGCATGTGGAACTTTATACAAAGGCTGTGTGGTTCCCGAAATCAATGCCAATTATCCCAGCCTTTTTCACGTGAATACAAATCCATTAAAAAAAAAGTAAATTTGGATAAACTTTTAATTTGTACCGGTTAGCACCTTAGTATAAGCACTATTTTCATAATTGAACCGGCTGTCAAACCTTTAATTTGTACCGGGTGTACCTTAAAATGATAATTTATAAATTTCATATTTGAATAAACACAATATAATCATAAACAATATGATATAATATAATTTAAAATACTAAAATTTAAAATAGAAATGATAGAAATTAAGATTAAGTTTTAATTTTTTTTAAAAAAATAATAATTAAAAACCGGTTCTACGTACCCAGTTTAATTGGTTTTCTGATTTTGACCGATTTTACCAGTTTCAATTGGTTTTTTCCGGTTCAATTTTAAAAATGATTTTTTGAGGGTAATTGAACCGTTTCATTGCCAGTTCCTGGTTCAACCCGGTTGTTAAAATCCTTTCTTAATTAAAATAAGGGGATTAGGATTTTTAGGCCTGAAGGTCTATATATCCATTTGTTTTATTGAATTTGTATAAAATAAAGAAACACAAAATTTTGATATATGCACTCTCGGTCAAATTAAGGAGAGTGTGAAAATATTAGGTGGGTGGGAAAAAGGATATTTTAATGAAAAAGAGTATGCAGATATATTAGGATGGGACGTGAAAACAATAGCTAAAATAACAATTAATTTAAATAAAACTTAACCTCTCTAAATGATAAGTTAATATGAAATTATAAAGAAAGTATAATTGAAAAGATCCAAATCCGATCTAGTCTCATAAGATGCTTATGCATGCTCGGTCACATATGATGTAATTAATAGGCATATATATATATATAATATATACTCAATATAATTAGTTATATATATGAATAAAAAAACTCATATGAGACGGTCTCATAGTGAGACGAAACATAATTTGATCATTAATGTTTTCACATTTTAAAAGGGATGAATGTTAATTCGTACTAAATTATATTTCATCTCATATATGAGATCGTCTCACACGAGTTTTTGTCCTAAATTAAATACTTTGGCGACGACTGTCGGTGACCTTAAATGCCCCAAAACGCGTGTGAGGAATAATTGCTAATAAGTGTAAACTGCATGTGTGTGTGCTTGTCCGCACATTAACTACATCCCAATTCCTACAAATTCAAAATTTCAAATTGCCGTTTTATATATTTAATAATTCATCAAACACAAATTATTATGTGTAAGTACAATATTATTTTTTATTCTTTTATTAGACATATACATTTTCATTAATACTTAATTTACCTAAAAAGCACCGACGATTTTGTCCATTTGCAAGAGTATAATGTAGTGATGAAATTGGGAGCAATTTTCTTATAAATAAGTTGCACATTTTGGGCCCAATCCTTTTTATTTTATCCCAAATGTCGACGTCGTAATGATAGAATTATTTTGAACAATGATAAAAAAAGCTAGAGAACCACGAAAATTTTAATGGGTTATTACTGTGAGAGGGGACAGCTTAGCTATTTGGATATGACATTGGTGCACGTTTCTCTCCATTTATGATTGAATTCGAAAGATTTGTCTAGTTGAACTTTTATAGCAATATTAGTCGAAATTGTATTATTTCCATTCTCGATAATAGTATCAAAATGTACAATATATACAGATATGTTGATGCATGTGAAATGAGGAGAAGGCTCTATAAAGAAATTATATGTGAATTAATGCATCGGTGAAATGCAGTGAATTATTAATGTTTATTGGCTTCAAGGAGATAAGATTCCATCATATATATAGTCTGGGATAATTATTATCCTAAATGCTGTTCGGTAAGTTTTAGTGTAGGACAATTATAGCTAAACAAATTCAATGCAATCCAATAAGTAAGACAATTCATCGTGATAGTGTTCCTATTCAACATCAATGCATCTCCTTTTTTTTTTGAAGAAATGAGTCAATGACTACCACACATCACTGGCTCCTTTTAGTTGGTTGGATACAGTAAGTGGGATAAATGCTAGATTTTAGTCCACCCGAAATTCCAAATACAGCACATGAAACCATCAATATGTTATTTTTCTCACAATATTATTATTATTATCATTAACTTGAATAAATGGAATAAGTAGAATTGAGCTTATAAATTAGAAACTCTTTTTTTAATAGTAATGAATTAGTTTTCAGAAAATGGGCAAAAATGCTCAACATAAATAGTTCAACCTTTTTTTGCCTTCTTTTGATAAACTTTTTTTTTTTTTTGTCTTTTTATGACACATTTACCCTTACAAAAAGAAGTCGCCCATAAATAGTTCATGAATCGCGCGACTCATGAGCGACCTAATGGAAAAAATAGACATTAATTTAATAAGGATGAATACATAATAAAAGATAAAAAAAAATAAAAATTATTAAGTGACATTGATAGAGCAAAAAAGAGTTTGTCGAATGTTCCCAAGAGAAACTTCATATAGAATGGTTAATGGGAATTGAGGCTCATAGGTCAAGGCGTTGAGCAAGGATTTTCCTAAAATATCTCTACCTAAAATTGTGTTCATCCAGCTTTTACTTTAAACCTGGTGTGGGGTCTAACTAACATGGCCGTTCAGGATCAAGAACAGGGAGTCAACTATGACAAAATACAAATCCCAATATAATTAATTAATTATACAACCAAGATAGTAAATTGGGGAGGTTTTCTGGAAAGAGGGAACTACAATCAACCCTTATCATCTATTTTTACTTGAAAAATAGTAATCACTTCAAATTTATTTTTAAAAATAATATTCGTCCCAATAAATGATCTCACACATATTTGATGTATAAAGCATACTAGTGTCATTTTCACCTTTCCAAAAATAAAATAAAATACTAATTTTCATTTGATAAAATTAAAAACCTTATCTTAATTTTCTTTTTTTTTTGGCAAACTTTGCAGCTGTAGTAGGAACCGGATTCTTAGCCAAAGGCATCACCTTCGAGAACTATGCGGGACCCAGCAAACACCAGGCCGTCGCACTCCGCAGCAGCGCCGATTTCTCGGCGTTCTACAATTGCAGCTTCGTCGCGTACCAAGACACACTCTATGTCCACTCCCTCCGTCAGTTCTACCGCGAGTGCGACGTCTATGGAACAGTCGACTTCATATTTGGCAACGCTGCTGTCGTCTTCCAGAACAGCAACCTCTACGCCCGTCGCCCCGACCCCAACCAGCAGAACATCTTCACCGCCCAAGGACGAGAGGACCCGAACCAGAACACCGGAATCTCCATCCTCAACTGCAAAGTCGCGGCTGCAGCCGACCTGCTCCCGGTCCTGTCGCAGTTCAGGACGTATCTAGGGAGGCCGTGGAAGCAGTACTCAAGGACGGTTTTCATGTTTTCGAAAATGGAGGTGGTGAATCCGAGGGGGTGGTTGGAGTGGAACGGTACTTTTGCATTGGATACGCTGTATTATGGGGAGTATATGAACCGGGGGCCCGGGGCAAACACGAGCGGCCGGGTTACCTGGCCGGGGTACCGGGTTATTAATAGCTCGACCGAGGCGAGCCAGTTCACGGTGGAAAATTTCATTCAAGGGAATCAATGGTTGCCGCCGACGGGGATTCCGTTTTATCCTAATTTAACAGCGACCTAGAGGTATTTGGGTATGGGTTTCCGTGTTCGGATATACATACATTAGTTCGATCCGCCAACAGGGGTTCCATTTTATCCTAATTTAACGGCAACCTAAAGGTATTTGGGTATGGGTTTCCGTGTTTGGATATACAGACATTAGTTCGATTTGTCATTTGTAATGTTATTTATTTGTAACATGAATTTTCTATTTAAATTATGCAAAACGCAATTCAAATGAACTATAGAAATTGAGACTAAAACTCATATGAGACCATCTCATACAAAGACGGAGTTTATGTTTAAAAAAAGACTCAAATTTCAAACTAGAATCCCAATTTTACACAAGACTTCCTTATAAATTAGTAGCTATATAGCTTATATTATTCAATTTACAAAAGCTAAGCTCATACTTATCTCATTGTGATACATAAATTTACAAAACGCGTAGGCATTATTTATAAAATTCATGCATGTGTGCTACAGAAAACTCAAATCTGAAAAGAAATGAGAAATATTATTATTACACATTTTAACTTAACTTGAATCACTTACTTCACAGAGTTCACAAACATATCCACCTTCTAAGCCGAAGAATCAACAGCCAAAGGAACAGATTTTACCTGGGACAAAAAAAACATTAGATATGATGACCAAGAGTAGATATAAATGGAAGGTGAAGTAATGTTAAGACAAACTCACAAGGTCACGAAATTTGAGAATATAGAACATCTCGAGATAACGACGAGTTTCAAGCCTCTCGAGTTTTGAAACGTGTTTCCAAAAGCCATATACACCAGCTAACGTCAACAGCCTATCCGAGTAAATTTTCCATGTATACCTTCGTATAAAATATGATTACCAGAATTATATAATCCAGTACGTATCAATTTAAAAAAAAATGTTGCTGTACTCGAATTAAAATAAGAACATGTGCATTTGTTGACCAAATACAATAGGGGTAGGTTTCCTGTGAACCAGATTCAAGTGAAATCTCTTGTTTCAAAATAATACCTTCTAGCATATGAAATCATATGAAATATCATGTTTAGCATATAAAGTATCACTATTTATAAGTTATTTGATTGAATTTGTTTTTCTTCTAAAAATCACTAAACAGTACAGTATACTGAGTTCACCAAAAAACTTCTCTGAACCATAGAAGTTTTTGTAGATACAATGACATGATATGATACATGATAGTGTGATACAAATATAGATTTTTGTTATCATAGAGCAAAGAAATTGGATGATTAGAGACACCTTTCACGGATTCTGCGAAGGGATCCTTCAGATATATTTAGCCAGTAAGTAGGATCTTCATTGCATTTCTGAAAGAATTCAGCCATGAGGGCAGCAGCTTTATCGGGATGGTATGGGTCTATGTGAAAACCGGATATACCATCTTCGATAATCTCCAAAGGACCGCCATGGCAAGTAGCAAATGTTGGAAGCCCACAACTCATTGCCTCCACCACCGTCAGTCCAAAAGCTTCATAGAATGCAGGCTAAAAATGAAATGAGACGATCGAGTTACATAGAATCAATCTTTTATTATGATAAGATTCTAAATTGTATGTAATTACCTGAACAAAAATCCCTCTCTTATCGGCTACATAACGGTAGAGTTCTCCATTCCGTGCTCGATTGGTTTGTGCTGATATCCACCTTAGCTGGCCATCCAATTTGTATTGCTTAATAAGAGCATGCATCTTCTCGATTTCTGCTATTTCCTCTCGGTCATTTGATTTTTTTACGTTGATGTAACCAGCCACCACAACAAGATTAGCCAATTCCCGCAGCTTGTCGTTTTTACCGTACATCTCCACCAGTCCCGTAATGTTTTTAACCCGGTCAAGCCTCGCCATCGAGAAAATTATGGGCTTTGCAGGGTCTTTCAGTATACCACTGTGCGTGTGAGAGAGAGACAGAGAGAGACAGAGATGAGCACAAGAGTAATAGAAGCAAACTGATGTACACACCTACATCCTACATATATAAATAATTGTACAGAAAATAGCAGAGCATACATGCATCATATAAATTTCCCTTACATGTGCTCATCATTTTGCTCTGGATCAAATAATAGCTTCTTAAGGGATTCATGGAGAGAAATGAGTCTTTTTCCCTTTTCGCTATATGGAAAATATATGGTCTCATCTGCACCAGGAGAAACTATATTGAACTTGGGATCAAAAACATCAGCACCGTGGACTACACGATATAAGCCTGGGAGAGTGAAAGCTGTGTGGCTCTCATATTGACCAACAGTATTCTTCCTGAAAGCAAAATAACAAAAGGAAGTTTTAGGTGAAATTTCAAAACTACTAAATCATCAACAGATTTAAGAAAACCAGATGAGCGAAGCTGAATTTGTAAAGACTAATTGTTGCTGGATGTTGCTATACCAAAGTTGTAAATGATAATTGACTGATGTAAAGCTCATTATCATCTATCTGATAGCAATTCTGCATTAATATAATAGAGCATATCATATCTCATCATGTACGCAAGTAGACAGCTTGTAAACAAATCTGCTTCTTACTATAGTCAAACCAACTGCCATCTCTCGTAAATTCAATAGAGAACATAGTTTAATGAAAGGCCACAAAACTTAAACAAACAATATGAGAAAATATCAGCATTAATAAGGAAAAGACCCATTACTTACGTTCCGGCAATCTCTTGGTATGTACTGGTGATTATAAAATCTGAATGATTCATCGCTAGGAGATCGGCAGTGAACTGACATGAGAAGTGGTATTTTTCATCGTATTTTTTCCAATATATGTCAGACTCAGGATATTTTGTTTTCTCCAAGGCATGCGCAATAGTGCACTGGAAAAGGGAAGGAGAAAATTAGTTATATGCAGCAAACAACTTGATTAAGAAACTAAAAAAACATCAGACATACCTCTGTCACCCCCATCTTATAGGATAATAAAGAAGCTACGAGGTTTCCATCACTATAATTGCCAATAATTAAATCTGGTATACCTTGCAACTCAGCAATAATTTCACTTGCAGCATCCTATAAGAAAAGATGGTGGAGCTTCAGATTATTTCAAAACACTTCGCGTTCACAGAAAAGAAAGATAACCGGTGGGATTCCATAAAACTAGTAATAGCATATAAAACGATCTTTCAAGACCGTCTAGTATTACTATCTGTAATCCCTTATGGGGGTGTTTGCAGACAATATAAAGTGGAAGGAAAAATTGCTTATTTTGAAAAGTTCCTTCTAAGCTTTCGAAAATAAGTGATTTCATGTTAGTTGTGTTTGCAATCACACCCTACATACATTTCTTAAATTTCATTCGGGAGACGCTTGCTAAAGATATTTAATGCTCACATTTTATCCCACTGATGAGTATGTTCCAGATATATTGCTACCACTGAGACTACGAGCCACATGATATTGCTTACAATATTCTGGTTTATTAATATGTTCCTCAATATACTACGATGAAATATCCCAAACATACGGTCATGTTAGTAGGAAAAAATATCAGATAACAGTAAATATGGTCAATATAAGTTCAATGTTTGAGTTAATCATCAAAACCATCTTCTAGTCAGAAAACTCGTCCTCACAATTTTCCACTAAAACGCTCATATCAACATTTTACAGCAGAGATTTTATCATGGCATACAGTTGCAAATGATTAAATGAATACCTCTGCAAACTTCTCCAAATAGGGCCATACATCAAACCTTGAAATCCATTTGCGAAGAACCCCTTGATCAGTTCTAAATGGAACACGTAGAATATGTGAATACTCGCATCCACTTATCCTTTCCAGTCGCTGGCTGCATGAGGTGCCTTCTGCATCAGGTATCAGTCGAGTAACCTGGAAAAATAAAAAGTGCATAAAAATAGACAACCATAAGCTTCATGTCAATCAGCATAATGAAAAGTCAATGAATTGATTAAGCATACAATTAGAATTCGAGGTTTAATCTTGAGTCCTTGCTTCTTTATCCTTAGGATCATCTCAGTTTCCAAGGCACGTACTTGATCTAGTATATACACAATCTGCAAAAAACAAGAGTGAATTGGATGGCTACATACAAAACATGGTCAGGGATATCTTTAATATTCTGGAAGAACTTCTCTGAGGAGCTCACTTCCTTACAAAGAAGACATTATTTTACTGGAAATCAACAATTCAGTATTTGAATTGAGTTACTAAAAACCCCCCGCCCACTATCCCGGCCGGACTTTGGACTTTACAATCTCAAACCCCCCCTTTGTTTTGAAACTTAAAGTAAGGATTTTGAAATCCTATTAATCCTACTCTATTTCATCACCTACTACTATACTTTTTATTCTTTCTATACACTCACATCGTCTACTTTTTTATTCTCCCAATATATTCAAAATAATATAATAATATCAAATCAATCAACTTTTCTATCATCCTATCCTATAGAATCTCACAATAAACATACATCTTAACTATTCATCACGATTTTGAAATTCTAGGACTTCAAAGTCCGGGATTTCCCACGCCCACTATAAGCCCATAACAAACATACCCTAATTGACTGTAAAATGATATGCAGTCACATGTATTCCTGCTTGCACCACAAAATGTGTCACGATTTTGAAATTCTAGGACTTCAAAGTCCGGGATTTCCCACGCCCACTATAAGCCCATAACAAACATACCCTAATTGACTGTAAAATGATATGCAGTCACATGTATTCCTGCTTGCACCACAAAATGTTGTCGTCTTGAGGTTTGAATAATATGACTCTCTGTTATAGGAATAATTTTAGATCTTATTACATCAGCGAGACCTTTTGCAGAATAAGTTGTCTGAAAATAAACATCCAATGCTATGAGATGTTTACCTGACCACCGGTGTCGGGCAAACCTAGGACATTTGCTTGGCCAAAATATCCATGCACTGACAAAACGACAACATCAAACACCATAGGTATTCTACCAAGAAATGTTTCCAATGTAGAGGGATCAGGTGCTTGAAGGATGTCAGAAAGGAGATGCATCATCTCCGAAACGTGTGCAGCAGTATCTCCCCAGCCTCTCTCAAAACCCATCCCTTGCAATCTGCATATGCCCATAATAGTTAAATGACAAAAAAAAAGGTCTCAAACATAAGAACATTTATATTGCATCACTGGATTTATATACAAAACTCACGCATATTCAAATTCAGAATAAGGTGTGTCTTGTGGTATTTTAGAAAAGTAATCCTCAGACTTGGCCAGTGCAGACTCAAGTCTGGAGATGCGTTGTATACGGTCGTTCAGCATCAAAACCTATAAACATAAAGACTGATTCATCTCTTCGAAAAGCTGAACACTAATGATGGGGAAAGTACAACATTAGCATAAGAGGAATGCAATCCTTTGACTCGAGTACATATGATCGCATTGAAAATTGAGGTTAGTATATTAAAATACAATCTCCCAGGATAAATCATAATATCATTAACTTTACAGCATCATAAACCACAAGT
Source organism: Stenogyne calaminthoides (assembly GCA_037126765.1). Taxonomy (NCBI): domain Eukaryota; kingdom Viridiplantae; phylum Streptophyta; class Magnoliopsida; order Lamiales; family Lamiaceae; genus Stenogyne; species Stenogyne calaminthoides. The sequence goes on along the minus strand of JBBCBC010000021.1, from coordinate 12,939,631 downwards.
GGCACATTTATGTATGTCTGCTTTGAGTACTTACATGCCCTTTATGCCTGTGTACTCTGAGGAAATCAAGTAATGGCTAAAGAGACTCTTTGTTGCGGAACATGATTGAAGAGAGATGACGATTCAGAAATTGGACACCATTGCCGATATATGATGATCGAGATGGTCGGGGAAATGATGCATTAAATGGCTCGAAATCCAATTCTAGAATAAACGGATCATCACACCTAGAGCAAGGAGAATAAAACGAATATCACAAATTACTCAATTCAGTCAAAATATTGAAAAATTGATTGCATGAAGCAGCAGAGATTTCACTCACTGGCCATCCACAAGTCCTTCTTTAAAACGCAAGTATTCAGAAACTGTCAACTCCTCAACGCTAAGATCATACACATTAACTCGAACATACTCCCAAACACCGGGCCTCGGTCGGACAGCTATAGCAACAAAAGGCGGTAGAACTATTGCTTCCTGGACGCAAAATTGGTAACACAAAACGAAACACAGAAGCTCAAAATGTAATCCTAAGATAACCAATATTCCATTATATAAATCAAACACTAGGCAGATTATAGGTTATTTGCCTCGCAATTGAACTATTAAAACCATTGCAGGCTAATTTCTGTCGAGCAAATACCAACAGAAAGGAAAACAAAAAGTTTATAATGCTATATTGAAGCCAAATCCCAGTTCAAAGGAATGGAAAAAAAGACTATTCGACTAAAATTAAGTATTTAGGCCCTAAAATGACAAATAACTTGCATCAACTTACATAATTCATTCCAGTACTCGGGGCAAATTAAACCAAATAACAGGGGATAAACAAAAACCAAAAATTACTTGAGCAGATTTCAGGACTTCACTAAAAGGGCCATCACTGAGTGATTGCTTAGAAGCATCGTCGCCAATTATGTTTTCCAGTTCATCAAGCAGGTGATGGGGCTGAAGAATACCCTTCCCCTGCTCCACATATCTGCAATCACAGTAGTAAGCAAGGTATTAAAACAAAAAAATTAAAAATCGGTCAAAATAGTTCTCACACATTAAAACCTAAAAACAAAATCCAGCAAATTTAATCACGCGATCTTAAACTTCCCAACCATATAAGAAACCTAAACGGGACGAATCCCCCAAATTTCACTTCAATAAACGGAAAGAAGTCGGAAATCAGAAGTACCCACCGCGAGAGGAGAGAAACGAGTTCATTACGGTGATCAGAGAGTGTATCTTCAACCCTCTCTCTCATGCTAGGTATTTTCTGCAATTTTGGAGTACCCATCGACATTTTCGACCGTTTTCACCGAGCATACAAAAATCGTGCGATATGTAAACGAATTTCGTGTTTCTGATGGTTGCAAATGAAAATCAGACGAGAAAAATATATAGAGATTAAGAGTGGATGAAGAGATGGAGAGAGAAGGTGGCGGTTGATGGATTGCACTAGAAAGAACAAGTAGAAGGTAATTAAATTCCGCCACGTAGCGTCTCAAATTTCAGGTAAACCATTATGATATCCAAATATAAAATGTTACCAGCAAACCATGCAAGCTACTGCTCACTCCAAATTACTGCAAAAGTTACTTTTATATTTATTTTTAAGAGTGAATTAATAGTTAAAAATGGTATAATTACTTTATTGTCTTTTATGCAAAGGTGTAAATAAGTTTGGGATAGACATGTAGATAAAAATGGATAAATACATTTGAGACGGAGGGAATAATAAAAGTAGATAGGGTTTGTTGTATAAAAAAAAAAGTAGATAGGGTTCGTAAAAATAATTTAAAGAAAACTTGATGGTGTTTGGAAAAAGATATTTAATAATATTTCAAAAAAAAATTATAAGCTATTAAAAGTATTCATATTCAACTTTTAATTTATAACTTTTGACAATTCATTTAATATAATAAAAAAGAAATTTATATTTTAACTTATTTCTGCACACAATTTTAAATGATTATAATAATTTATATTTTTTTCAAAACACCCCCTAAATACTACAATAAAAGACAGTATAAAATGAGTACATTGTACACAAGAAATCGGTGAAACTGGATAAGAGATATAACTTATATTATTAAATTGTATTTGTCGTGTTAAGTGAAGAGTATGACATATTACTACATAAAGAATAAATTCGTCATACTGAAGGCTATGACTTATATTAATTGCAATGGAGATATTAATAGTAATAACTGAAAGATATAATGTATATTACAAAAAAACATTATTTATGATAACTGGATGATTAAATTTGTAAATTCAAAATTAATTTCACGAAGAATAGATTTCACAGGAGACCTACAAAATTAATTTCGTAAATTTGTTGTTTGATAATTTTTATTAAAGAATTTACTAGTAATTTTTCCTTTAATCCAACAAAACAAAATCTTTTAATTTTTTTCCAAATCTTTCCCATAATCTCATGCACTTTGGTAATTATGCTTTGATCATATGAGCTATTTCACATTGTCCAATTATAAAATTATGGCAAAATATTGTATATAAGAGGTACACCATTTGATTCAAGTATCTTTTTTAAACGTTGAACTTGTTTATATTGAAATGTTCAATTTGTTTTACAGTGAACAAGTTGGTCATTTTCCTAGTAAACAAATTGAACGTTTTAAAATAAATAAATTGTATATTTAAAAAAATGACAAAAACTCATATGAGACGATTTCATACATAAAACGTGGTACAAATTTATTTTTTGAAGGGCTTATATAAGTAATTAAAATAATAAAGTGAATTTTAAGGAGGGGTATGCTAGATGAACATCTTATCTATCATGTCACTTCTTAAAAATCATTTTATTATTTCAATTACTAATATAAAACTCGCCAACATATCAAAATTACATTTCATGCTACTAGTTTTACCAATAAAAAGCCATCTACTTTAATAATAAAATAGAAAGAATTACAATACCATCAACTAAAAGTCACTTTATCATTTTGATTGCATTCTTTCCATTTTGGACGTCTCAGTCTTAATTGCAAATTTCATAAATGTAGATACTCATTTTTATCACTTTATTATATAAAATACCACAAACACTTTATCACTTTACCATATCAAATACTACTAAATAATTTTTTTTATCTCAATATTTTATCATTTTATTACATAAAATATTAATAAATAATTTTTTTTAAACTCTGAACACACAGTAAATCACCAAATAAGATTAAAATGGAGGGAATAATAAACAACTTTCACATTAATACTGTGCTAAAAGTAAAGGGTAGAATATTATTGAAAAGTATATTCTTACATATAAAATCTACAAGTGGCTAGATGTGGGCCCGGCCAAAATTTAAAATTCCAACGGAATGAATAGAGACGAGCCCAGCACATTTGTAATCGTGTCGTCGTTATACAGATTGTTTTGAATTTGATGATTCCGAAGCGCGACTTTTGCCAGGCATGCAGGTTTTTGTCTTAATTTGGAAGAAAAATGCTTCACGTCTTGCCTGAATGAATGTGCCACTCCCTGCCCTCACCCCAAAAAGGAAATGTTGTTTTAAAATTTTAAATTAAATAGAAACGATAGTACTCCCCCTCTCCATTAGACCCCTTAAAAAGTGTTATACGAAAATTTAGTTTAAATTTATTTATTAATAACATAATTAATTTTGAGTAAAGTATGACAATAACTTGAGTAATTAAGTGATTGTTGGATGAGAGAATTTTGGGGGTGTTTTCAAAACCTTATAAGTGATTATAGTCACCTAGAATTTTGTGCAAAAGTAATTTGAATTGTTTTATTTCTCTTTTAATAGCTTAAATAAACTCTTATAAACTATAAGCTTCAAAGTGAATGCTTTTAGTAGCTTATTAGTCTTTTTTTTAAAACTTTTAACTTTTTCAGCAAACACTATCAATTTTTTTTTTGAATTTTCTTACAAACACTATCAACTTCTACTATTAATCACTTTTTCCATAATCACTAATTTTAATCACTTCTTTAAAACCATAAGTTTTTGCAAACAACCCATCCGTCTCATCTAAAAGCTCGAGCTTGTAAAGAGGGTCGGGAATAATCTATTTATTTAATTTCCCTCAACACTTTCCCTCACCCGTGGGTCGAATTATTGTCTCTGCTCTCTGGAGAGGAGGCCCAAAAGAGTGGACAATTTAAATGGGTGAAGTGCTTTCATGGGAATCGAACCCACAACATGGCCCACGAGTGAGGGAGAGTGTTGAGGGAAATTAAATAAATAGATTATTCCCAACCCTCTCTACAAGCTCGAGCTTTTAGATGAGACAAAATTCTCTCATGGCATTAGAGCCCAGGTTGTGGGTTCGATTTCCGTGGAAGCACTCCACCCATTTAAATTGTCCACTCTGTTGGGCCTCCTCTCCAGAGAGCAGAGGCAATGAATCGACCCACGAGTGAGGGGAGTGTTGAGGGAAATTAAATAAATGGATTATTCCCGACCCTCTCTACATGCTCGAGCTTTTAGATGAGAAGAAATTCTTTCATTGGACGATTAAGATAAAAAAAAATTGTGTTTATAGAAATACTTAATCTTCCTTTACGTAAAATCTATTTCAACACTCTAAGCACACTTTTGGTGAATAGAGGGAGTACATTTAAAAAGTTAAAATTTACTTATTTTTATTTTTAACGATATAATCCGTGACAAATTTTGGTGTTTGTTTTCAGCCGGGGAGGTCCGGATGGGGGATGGGCCTCCCCCCGTCCCGTCCACTTTTCAGATTTTCACATCTCATCCTCCATCCAAATACACATCCACCTCTATTATACATTCATACCCTAAAACTATCACATCACTACTTTTCTTACACCAACCAATTATCTCTCATACTTTTCTTACAACAATTCATCATCTCTCCTACTTTTCTTACACTTTTCTTTCATACAATCATTATCATACTAACTAACAATAATAAAATAATACATCATCATAACTAAAAAATATTGATTTGACATAAAACTCCATCCATCCCTACTACATCCAACCCAAAACAAACAAGGAATTACTATTAACAGGATTTGCCCCATCCACTTTTTTTCCCCATCCAGATTTGCTTCATCCACCTCAAGCTCAAAACAAACATAAGGTTTTGCATTTTAAGGGTACGTTAAATAATGGATAGTATATTATCTAAAAATTTAGTCTAATTATTTCTATGCAAAATTATTAGACAAAGTATATAATGAATAAGTTTCACACGAGAATCTGTGAAGCTGATTAAAGAGTGTGATTTATATACTATAAAAAAATAGAGAATTGTCTATGAAAATTTTGAAATGGCTACGAAATTTTCTTAAAAAAAGATTTAAAATTATACCCAATCTAATAACAAAAATAAAAAATTATACCCATCACAATAAGAAAAAAAGAAAAATACATATTTTATACTTTATACTACCTCCGTCCCGGAAAAGCGTGGACACCTACTTTATCATCGAGTTTTTGTGAGCGAGTTATTTATTAGTATTTTAAATGATAAAGTAATTTTTAAAGAGGGGTATTATAGATCTACCTCTCATATAATGCATGCATCTTTAAAAATTATTTTATCATTTCAAATACTAATAAAAAACTCGCTCGTAAAAACGCGCAAAAACAGTAAACGTGCACGTTTCTTTGGGACGGAAGGAGTACTTTTCATCCAAAAAATACGCTTACTCACCAGCCTACCTATATATATATGTGTGTGTGTTAATCAAAATTATATTTAAATGCATATTATAAATTTTGAAACACAAATTTTAAAATTAAGGATATTGTGAGGATAATTGAATATCACCGTTAATGAGGTGATTAGGGAAATCCACTATACATATACGAGAGTAAAATTACAACAGAATTGACCGAGTAATTAGAAAATAAATAAATAATATATCTATTCTATACATACAAAATATACTATCCCTTATTACCCCCCGCAAGCGTTGCGTGGGGTGAAGACAGACGCAGAGCTTGGACCGAAAAAATTCAAAAGCAGGCCGAGGTAAGCTCTTGGTGAAGATGTCTGCTAACTGAAGATGAGAAGGGACGAAGCTCGTGGAAATCTTCCCTGAAGACACTAACTCGCGGACGAAGTGGTAGTCTAAATCAATATGCTTAGCCCGTTTGTGAGCTATCGGGTTTTGGCTCAGAAATATGGCACTCTTGTTGTCACACAACAGGGTGGGACGAGCTGATTTCGTAACATGGAGCTCACCAATAAGATTCGTTAGCCAAACAAGCTCAGCTGCTGCATTCGCCATAGCGCTATACTCGGATTCAGTACTGGAACGAGCCACTGTGGGTTGCTTCTTCGCACTCCAAGAAACAAGGTTCCCACCAAGAAATATAGAGTAATCATAAGTAGAACGACGCGTCTCAACGCAACTAGCCCAATCAGCATCAGAGTATCCAGTGATAGAGGAATCGGAGCGCTTGACGAAAGAAAGGCCAAAATGCACTGTGCCCTTAACGTAGCGCAAAATCCTCTTAACAACATTAAAATGATCAACAGTAGGTGAGTGGAGGAACTGGCTGACCACATTAACAACATAGGATAAATCCGGACGAGTGATGGTTAAATATTGAAGGGCCCCAACTAACGATCGATACAAGGTAGGATCCGAAAAAAGGGAACCACCACTAACCAATACTTCACCAGCTGCCAATTGAGTAACAATTGGTTTAGAGTCCACCAAATTTGCTCGATCAAGAATATCAAGTGCGTATTTAGCCTGTCCAACGAACAGACCATCGGACGTGTAGGAGACCTCAAGACCAAGGAAGTAATTAAGGAGGCCCAGATCCGTAATTTTAAACTTCTTGTGCGTACGAGCAATAAGAGACTTCAATAAGACATCATCATTCCCTGTAACAATAATGTCATCAACATACAGCAGAAGATAAATGACCGAAGTACCTCGAAGTAAGAAGAAAAGAGACAAATCAGAGCTGTTGGGATTATACTAGAAAGTATGCTTTTTACTTTGTATAATCAAAATTGAATTTCGGACTTATTTACTGAAATAAATTGTTTATCACTGATGCTTTAAATATTATCGAATGTTACATATATTTACTGCATAACTGTTCAATAAGTCGTACGTGTTACATTGTAGTTAATTTAGTGATACCAGATCACAGAAGATTAAATTAACAGTCCCTTGTAACTAAAAGTACGTCATTCACGACCTAGATGGAAATGAACAACCCATCGTGAAAGGTTGAAGTGTAAGGCTCAGATTGGCTTGTCTTGACCAAGAGATTGCACTAGTGCATGACTGATGCACTGAATATGACCTACAGGAGGATAAATTCTTCAGAACTGAACAAGGAAGAATTAGACCTCAGTGGTTCGTTATTTCTTAATCTTCGTCCCTTAAATAGGATCACGTGGGATTGGTAACTATTGCTTTGACTTATCATGGGTAACAAATCAATGAGATTCAATACTTTTTATCTTGGGCAATATTATTAGTTACATGTGATTGCTAAGATTTAATACGAAGAATCGTGTGCAAGTACGCTTGTTCGATTTGCCCCCTTGGGAGGTTCATAAGCTTTATCATACCAAATCTTGCAAGTGGAATTAGTTTCCGGTATGGATAATAATGTTGAACCGTTCCTTGACCAAGGATAAAAGATATTAATTAATGGAAAGCTATTTCAGTGGCTTGAATTAATTAATGGCTAGATAATCTTAAACACGGGAAATAATAACCGGAAGCCATATTGACTGTAATATGGGTTAAGATGGATAGTGCAATATTAATTATGTAGTGGGATTAATTAATATTTATGGGCTTGAATAATATTGTGGCTCAATATTAGATATTCAAAGTCCATTAAAAGGTCCAATCTTAATTCTCCTAAAGGCCCCCTAAGTAGCCCAACATATAGTCCAATAACTGAAAATGTGATTAAAATAAAATAAATATTGTTGCTTATTTTTCCAAGTAAATTTCGAAATTTATAGATAAGTTGGGAGAAAGATTTTCTTTGAATTTTGTAATGGAATGAAGATATGTATTCTTGGAATACAAGATTATCTCATTAATTTCAAGAAATCTCCCACTTGGTCATCTATTATAAGATTTTCGAAAAATATGAAATATAGTGGGCAAGAAAGATTTTCTTGATTTTCTTGAAAAGATATTATGGAAGATATGTATTTCTTGAAATACAAGAATATCTCATAAATTCAAGAAGATCCAAATCTTGGAATCTTGTACACCCTATATTTCGAAAATATCCATAGCAAATAGAGAAGGTGGGATTTTGTGGAATATTATAATTATGAGAGAAAGAATATAAGAGATATATTCAAGATTTCTTGGAGATCAAGAAAAGATTTTCCCACATTATTTTAACCTAAAATTCGACCACCCCATGCTCTATAAATAGGGGATGATTCTTTCATTCCCAAGTACAATTCCATGTGCTGGAAAAATTAGTAAATTCACAAAGGTGGTGCAACATAATTTATTTACCTTTTGTTAAATCGTTCACAAGAGTCCTTCCACTGGATAGTCGAACGAGGGCTAAGGGAATACTTGGGAAGTCCTTTCGGTTAGTCTATTCAGCCACACCGTTGCCATCCCAAGAGGTACGTTCACGTAAACTCGTAGAATTCCGCATGCGTAGGATTTACGTGAATTAATTATATGCATGATATGTTGTTGGATTATTATTTGAATTAATATAGGATTAATTCATGCTAGTAATAATTATAAGAATTAAATTTGTATTTAAATATTCACCCGAATAGATTCGTGCAACTTATTCCCCAACAAATCGTATCGAGCCGCGGTTTTGACTCTGAATTATTTAAATTGTAATTTAATTCGTTGACATTAAATTTGAAATTGGATAGTAGAATTGCTAGATCTTTTTTTGCGGTATCCAATTGTCATGGAATTTAATGTGTTTATTTATGCATGCATATAAATTGTGGTTTTAATTGATTAGTTAGGATTCGTTTTTGCCTCGTGAGAAAATCCACGAAAGTAGATTAGAATTTGTTTGATTTGATCAATGTAATAGACTAGTCTAGATCTAGGTTTATTTATTTTTTGTAAATAAATTGTAACCGGATCGAAAAACGAGGACGCGAGAGCGAAGAATTAAAGGACAAAATCGTAAGCAGGCGTGGCGGCGTGCGTCGCTGCGTGCCAAACGCAAGCAAGGAGGCACGCTGCGACGCTGACGCTAAAGATGCACGACGAGGCACGGGCGAGGCCGAGATCGGCGATCATGGCGATCTTGGCGCCTTGGCTCGGCAGCTAGGTCTTCCAAGACTGGCAGGCCGAGCGGGCCGGGCGGGGCGAGATCACGACGCGCGGGGGCGTCTGCGGATTCCGAAAGTACCACAGGCGAGGCACCGGCTGGCGAAGCGCCAAGACGCTGCGAATCTGTGTGATTCGCAAGATCTCCCCGCCGAGAGCCGCCGAACCCTATCGAGGCCGCCGAGGCGCGGGCGGGCGCTGCCGCCGAGGTCGCGAGGTGAAACTCGCCAAGTGGCCGGGATGTGGGCGTGCATCCCACGCGAGCCGCTTGGCGTGGCGTTCGAGCGGAGTATTTTTACGAAGACGATCGAGTGGGAGAAATTCAAGGCGATGTTTCTTCAAGATCAAGCCAAAAAAAAATCAAACCATGACAATTGGATAATTTGTGCCCAATATGTTTATTTTTTTACGTTTTTGCTTGATTTATTTTGTGCTATCTTATGCTTTATTTAATTTGTTTAAATGTGTTTGCATGAGAATTGCCCAATGAAAAATCTCACCTTCAAAAAATTACTAAGTATGTTTAAATAATTAATTGACAATTTTATTAGGATAATAAAATTGAATTAATTTTGACCTCCATGATGTATTTATTTGTGAATTCTTTTGGAGAAATTCCCTCTACCGGGACGGTCAAAAGATAGCTTTCACATGAATGAATTCCAAATGGATGATTGTGGGTTATTACTAGTGGCGACGATGACCCTCCCCACGAGGGCTCGTTCAAAAGCGAAATAATAATCTTGTATTTAATCATGGTTATTACTTAGGTATAAAATTGATATGCATATACTTCCCAAGTCCTGTCAATTTTATATTGGTCAATGGGAGCCAACTATTAATTTGGATATTAAAGGTTTGTAATCGTTCTTGTTTGTAACTTTTCGCTTGAATGTGTTTAAATAATGACCCACCCCACGTGGCTTATTTAAACTTTTTTTGAGATGTTGGCCGATCGTGTTCATATTTTTTTTGAGATTTTAAATATGATGCATGTGATCAAATCTTGTGATATACTTGTGCTTATGCATATAGTTATTTATTTCAATTCAGCATGTCGTTACCTTTTAATCCACTGTTATTATACTTAAAGTCAATACAATATGGAAACTATATTGATTGGACAATCATAATTGTCTAATCGCAAAAAAAAGCACAAGTGGATTTTTGACACACCAAAATCAGATGAGCCAACTGACGAGTCAAAATATGCGGGACTCGTCAGATCACCTTGCGAGAGATGTCGTCGCTGAAAATGGTGGAGGGCAAACCCGTAAGGGATTACGTCCTCAAAATAGATGGCCCATCTGAACAAACTTGAGATTCTGAGTACAGATTATGATCTGGGGACTCAGATGAATTTGGTACTTCACTCTCTGCCCAAAAAGTTTTTGAGCATTTTGGTCTCGCTAGCTAATTTGTTGCAAGCTTTTGGTCTCGGCAGAGATGTTGATAGGGCACCAAACTCAAGCTTTGACGGCAAGTGGTCCGTCTTCATCTTCTAGGCCAAGGGTAGGCAAGAAGAGGAATAGGACCAAAAGCCATAAGCAATAAAACTCAACTGTTGCCAATGGCAATGGTAAGATGAGGAATGCTTGTTGTGTCAAGGAAAATCCAAAGAGGAAGTGCTTGAGCTGCGGTGAGAGAGGACAATAGAGGTTTTACCTGTTCCAACCCCAAAAGGGACCGAAAGAAAGGTAATTCTCATGCACTAGTTGTTGAAACTTGTTTAGCGGCGTATACTTCTCATTCGTGGGTGGTTGATACGAGATCCACTAATCATGTTGGTTTACGGGTTCAAACCGATCCCAAGAACTTAGTGGGGACCGAGATCCTCATCACATCGGGCGACGATTTAAAAGTAGCAATTATTGCAATGCTACGTAAGTGGCGGATATTGCAATGCTACGATAGTAACGATTATTGCAATCTACGCAAGTAGCGAGACATTGCAATGCTACATGAGAAAGTGGTTAAAGCGTTGGGAGAAGTGCACCTATCTTTTGAAGTTAAAGTTTTTTTTTGAGATTATCTTTATGTTCCCAGTTTTAGAAAGAATTCACTTTCAGTTTCTAAAATTCGATTAAAGGACACTAAGTTTCTTCTAATAAGAATGACATCATTTCTTGAAGTGATGAGTGTATCTGTTACGGGACATTGATGGAAAATCTCTATACAATTAACTGTGCACACCACTCACGAAATGCATCCTATAACACATCAACTATTTCTGACAAAAGAAAACATGAACGAGGCACTTCTTTGGCATCTAAGATTGGGTCATATAAATCCAAAGAGGATCCAAAGGTTGGTGAAAGACGGTTCACTGGAGCTTCTCCAAGTTGAACCAATTCCAACCTGCGAATCATGTTTGGAAGGTAAAATGACCAAGAGGAGAAGTGTTAGAGATCGTTCACACAGATGTATGTGGTCCAATGTCAACCAAATCAAGAGGAGATTATGAGTATTTTGTCACTTTTATTGATGATTACTCAAGGTACGGTTATATTTTCCTTATGAAGCATAAATCTGAGACCTTTGAGAAATTCAAAGAATTTAAGACTCAAGCAGAGAATCATAGGGAAAAACGTATCAAGTCTCTACGATCTGATCGTGGAGGCGAATACCTCAGCGATGAGTTTTTGAACTACTTATCTGATGAAGGGATTGCATCCCAGCTCACTGCAACCAGAACCCCTCAACAAAACGGGGTTGCAGAGTGAAGAAACATAACTCTTTTGGAAATGGTTAGATCTATGATGAGTTATGCGGATCTTCCCAAGTCGTTCTGGGGTCATGCCTTGGAAACAGCAGCTTACATTCTGATCTTGGTGCCATCCAAATCGGTTCCCAAAACTCCCAAAGAATTGTGGACCGGGCGCAAGCCTAGTATGAGACACATGAGAATTTGGGGGTGTCCGACTTACGTGTTGGACAAGGAAGCCGATAAATTGGACCCTCGATCAAAATTAAGGTTGTTTGTAGGATACCCCGAGGGAACAAAATGGTGTATGTTCTATGGTCCCGAAGATCAAAGGTGGTCATAAGCAACCACTTTAGATTTTTGGAAGAAGACTATTTGAACGAAAGAAGACCCAGAAGTGAGATTACCTTAAATGAGCTAAGAAGGCAAACCTCAATGCCAACTGTACTAGATGATATACCAAACGATACACTTTCACAACCGGAGCCTCGTCATAGTGGGAGGGTTGTTAGACAGCCCGAGAGATTCATGGGAATAGGAGAGTCCTCGGACTTGATTCCCGGATAAGACGAATCAGACCCATGGACATATGGCGAGGCACTCCAAGACAAGGATGCAGATTCTTGGCAAATAACAATGAAAGCCGAAATGGGTTCTATGTTTCATAACAGAGTGTCGGAGCTAGTCGAACCACTTAATGGGGTCAAACTCATTGGATGCAAGTGGGTATATAAGAGGAAAAGAGGACTGGACGGGAAGGTTGAAACCTTCAAAGCAAGACTAGTGGCGAAAGGTTATACTCAGAAAGAAGGGATCGATTATGAGGAAACTTTTTCGCCAGTAGCCATGCTTAAGTCCATCCGTATTCTCTTATCGATTGCTGTGCATTTCGACTTTGAAATCTGGCAAATGGATGTCAAGACAGCTTTCCTTAAAGGAAGTCTTGATGAAGAGATTTATATGCAACAACCTCAAGGCTTCATTGAAACAGACCAAGAACACCTAGTTTGTAAGCTCAAGAAGTCCATTTACGGACTCAAACAGGCATCCAGAGCTTGGAACCAATGTTTTGATCACGTTATAAAGTCTTATGAGTTCGATCAAAACGAGTTTGAAAGTTGTGTGTATAAAAAGCGTGTCGAAACTGCATTGGTATTATTAGTACTATACGTAGATGACATTCTGATCATCGGGAACGATGTGAAGGTGTTATCAGACGTAAGGGCATGGCTTTCAAAACAGTTTGATATGAAAGACTTAGGGGAAGCCGGACACATCCTTGGGATCAAGATCACTCGAGATCGCAAGAAAATGATGATCGGGCTATCGCAAGCTTCATACATAGACACAGTCTTGAAACACTTCAGCATGCAAGATTCCAAGAAAGGCTTCGTACCTTTCAGACATGGAATCCATCTATCCAAGAAAATGTCCCCTAAGACGCAAAAGGAGATAGATGACATGAAAGACATTCCTTATGCTTCGGCTGTCGGAAGCCTTATGTATGCAATGCTGTGTACGAGACCGGATATCTGCTTTGCCGTAGGCATGGTGGAAAGATATCAAAGTAACCCAGGGAAAGAGCATTGGACGGCTGTTAAAAACATTCTGAAGTATCTGAAAAGAACTCGGGATAGAATGTTGGTTTATCAGTCAGATAGTCCAATCCCCATCGGCTACACGGACTCAGATTTCCAATCAGACATAGACTCCAGAAAATCTACCACCGGTAGTGTGTTTTGCATGGGGGGAGGAGCTGTGACATGGAGAAGCGTCAAGCAGAAATGCGTCGCAGATTCTACCATGGAAGCCGAATATGCAGCTGCTAGCGAGGCAGCAAATGAAGCGGTTTGGCTCAAGCACTTCCTTGTGGACTTAGATGTGGTTCCGAATTTGCCCAGCAGATTCACGGTTTATTGTGATAATGCCGGAGCAGTTGCAAATTCAAGGGAACCAAGAGCCCACAAAGCCAGCAAACACATAGAAATGAAATACCATCTTATACGAGATATCGTTAAGAGAGGAGATATAGATGTGGCAAAGATAGCGTCTGAGGACAACCTAGCAGATCCATTCACAAAGAGTCTGCCTCTGAATACATTTGAGAGACATGTGGAAGGAATGAGTGTCAAGACCGTTGCCAATCTGCTTTGAGTATAAGTGGGAGAAATTATTAAGTTCGTGTAGGTGACATTAGATGTCACAGACTACACGAGACATGTTGTAGTATACTTAAAAGCAGACTTTGAGTATAAGTGGGAGATTGTTGGGATTATACTAGAAATTATGCTTTTTACTTTGTATAATCAAAACTGAATTTCAGACTTATTTACTGAAATAAATTGTTTATCACTGATGCTTTAAATATTATCGAATGTTACATATATTTACTGCATAATTGTTCAATAAGTCGTACGTGTTACATTGTAGTTAATTTAGTGATACCAGATCACAGAAGATTAAATTAACAGTCCCTTGTAACTAAAAGTACGCTATTCACGACCTAGATGGAAATGAACAACCCATCGTGAAAGGTTGAAGTGTAAGGCTCAGATTGACTTGTCTTGATCAAGAGATTGCACTAGTGCATGACTGATGCACTGAATAGGACCTACAGGAGGATAAATTCTTCAGAACTGAACAAGGAAGAATTAGACCTCAGTGGTTCGTTATTTCTTAATCTTCGTCCCTTAAATAGGATCATGTGGGATTGGTAACTATTGCTTTGACTTATCATGGGTAACGAATCAATGAGATTCAATACTTTTTATCTTGGGCAATATTATTAGTCACATGTGATTGCTAAGATTTAATACGAAGAATCGTGTGCAAGTACGCTTGTTCGATTTGCCCCCTTGGGAGGTTCATAAGTTTTATCATACCAAATCTTGCAAGTGGAATTAGTTTCCGGTATGGATAATAATGTTGAACAGTTCCTTGACCAAGGATAAAAGATATTAATTAATGGAAAACTATTTCAGTGACTTGAATTAATTAATGGGCTAGATAATCTTAAACACGAGAAATAATAACCGGGAGCCATATTGACTGTAATATGTGTTAAGATGGATAGTGCAATATTAATTATGTAGTGGGATTAATTAATATTTATGGGCTTGAATAATATTGTGGCTCAATATTAGATATTCAAGGTCCATTAGAAGGTCCAATCTTAATTCTCCTAAAGGCCCCATAAGTAGCCCAACATATAGTCCAATAACTGAAAATGTGATTAAAATAAAATAAATATTGTTGCTTATTTTTCCAAGTAAATTTTGAAATTTATAGATAAGTTGGGAGAAAGATTTTCTTTGAATTTTGTTATGGAATGAAGATATGTATTCTTGGAATACAAGATTATCTCATTAAATTCAAGAAATCTCCCACTTGGTCATCTATAATAAGATTTTCGAAAAATATGAAATATAGTGGGCAAGAAAGATTTTCTTGAAAATATATTATGGAAGATATGTATTTCTTGAAATAGAAGAATATCTCATAAATTCAAGAAGATCCAAATCTTGGAATCTTGCACACCCTATATTTCGAAAATATCCATAGCAAATAGAGAAGGTGGGATTTTGTGGAATATTATAATTATGGGAGAAAGAATATAGGAGATATATTCAAGATTTCTCGGAGATCAAGAAAAGATTTTTCCACATTATTTTAACCTAAATTTCGACCACCTCATGCTCTATAAATAGGGGATGATTCTTTCATTCCCAAGTACAATTCCATGTGCTGGAAAAATTAGTAAATCCACAAAGGTGGTGCAACATAATTTATTTTCCTTTTGTTAAATCGTTCACAAGAGTCCTTCCACCGGATAGTCGAACGAGGGCTAAGGGAATACTTGGGAAGTCCTTTCGGTTAGTCTATTCAGCCACACCGTTGCCATCCCAAGAGGTACGTTCACGTAAACTCGTAGAATTCCGCATGCGTAGGATTTACGTGAATTAATTCTATGCATGATATGTTGTTGAATTATTATTTGAATTAATATAGGATTAATTCATGCTAGTAATAATTATAAGAATTAAATTTGTATTTAAATATTCACCCCGAATAGATCTGTGCAACTTATTCCCCAACAAGAGCGACTCTGGCAGAATCCCAAACTCAGGAGAAAGGTGCTGAACCGCTGAAACCAGGCAAGAGGGGCCTGCTCGAGACCATAAAGGGCCTTCTTGAGGCGGCAAACATGATCGGGAAACCGAGAATCAACAAATCCAGGAGATTGAGCCATGAAAACTGGTTTATCAAGAATGCCATTGAGAAATGCATTCTTGACATCGAGCTGATGCAGAGGCCACTGACTGTGAACGACAACAGCTAAAATAACTCGAACAGTGGCAGCTTTGACAACGGGACTGAAAGTATGGTGGAAATCGGTGCCAGGTATCTGAGTAAATCCCTGAGCCACAAGACGGGCCTTGTGACGTTCAATCGAACCATCCGCATGATATTTGGTGCCTATTGGTCCAAAGTAATTTAATATGTAATGAAAGTGGTATATCTTTTTTCCCCCCCTAACTTATAAACGCATATTCTCATATTTAGGTGGGACTAGGAGCCTATTGGTCTAAAGTAGCTCCGTTTTTAGCCCGTTGTTTATCCTCATCAGTTCACGTTCACACAGTAAAACCGTGGTTTACACATGCGGTAAAAGTGCATTAACACAAATCCTAATATAATAATCTGTTTTAAATTTTGAACGACACATTTTCTTAGTTTTTTTTTATCAGAAATCGTGCAAAGCAAGACCGAATCTTTTGTTATCAGAAGTTTTGAAGGTGTCATCAAATCAATGCGCCGTCTAATGTTTCAAAATAATATTTTATGTGTGTCCAAATGATCACCTCTCACTAACTCAAAAATTAAACTGTTTTGATAGCTGTGACATTTTTAAAATTTAAATTTGAACTGCAGACTCAACCTTTCATTTTCCCCGTGAATAGCATAAATATCGAAAACCCTACTGACAAAACAGAGATTTGTTTTTTTAGCTCGCAATGCATTGGATTTTAAGCAAGTGAAAACACATATTACAAATTTATAGAGATTACAATCTCTGTTCAAATTTCTACTCCTTTAACCATATACCAAATTAACCATTTGTTTTTTCTTTTAATATTTGCAGATATTGGCTAAGATCTTCAGTTCAGTGAATCTGTCATATCAACTACCTTCACATGGAAATAAAGAATTGCTTAGACTGCGGAGTGCACTTTTCAATAATTCAGAGGTGAGTTATCACATTTTGCGTTTTCAATATTTAGAGGTGAGTATTCATATCTATATGTAAACGAATTTAGCTGTTATTTTTGTATGAGCAAATGTAATGATGATCTTTTACTTGGTTAATAGCAAAATATATTTTTATTTTATTTCTACTCTCAGGTAAGATTCCAGTTCTGTAAATATTATGAATAAAATTGTGATTATTTGGTGTTTCTCTTATGAAAGTAAATAAGAATTAATTTTTGTGCTTTCGTAATAATTACTGTCTGCAAAGTGTTTGAAGGGTGTGAATTTGGAGGGGGATTGAAAACCACATGGAGTGGATTTAGTTAAGGAATCCCAAGAAAGTAGGGAAGGGAGGGAACCATAGCGTATTTTAGAATTTTGGGGGCCGAATGCTCCATTTATTTAGTTGGTTTGTTTACTAATAGAAAAATTGAAAATCAAAATGAGAGAAAGTAATACAGAAAATAGAGGACCGTTCCATGGTTCAAATCTAACTCGAGAGAAGTCGGCCAAAAAGATGAAACCCCAGACGAAGTAATGAGTTGAGGGGCTAATGGATGACAAGCGTAAATTGAAGAAAAAGAATGAGGAACTGCTTGGTACAAGCTGTAAATTTAATATTGCATTGGTTAGGCTGGGATCCCAATTTGTCATTAGCATGTGCTCGGCCCATGCATCCACCGCCCAATTTTATTTTTTCTCAACGTGTTATATGCCAAATTTTAAATGACCCACTAATATTAGTGATAAATTATAAAATATTGATGTAGAGAAATTCTACATATGTACTAAATGAAAATTATGTAATTTTACAATCGTAACATTTAAACTTGATATACTTGCTAAAATTATATATATATATATATATATATATATATATAATCTCTTGATAATAATATATTTTAATAAATTCTATTATAATTTATAACCGTGCATCGCACGGGCAAAAATACTAGTTATATTAATAAGTATTGCAAACATGGATTTTTTTTTTTTAAAGTCCACAAATCCTATGATATAAATAAATAAAATCTACTTTACGTATACACCATTTTAGGCAAGTGTTTTCCTAAATTCCATATACTATTAAATTTAACTACTGTAAATTAAAAGATATGAAAAAGCATCGGAAATACACATGGGCATTTATTAAGAAATCGCGGTCAAGAATTCTAAGTTCTGAGTAATTCCATGACTTTTAAGTCGATAAAATATAAAACAAAACCAAAAAAACAGGGGAAGGAAAATGACCAGGAGCACTGCCTTAACCTGTCACTCCTTTTACAAAAGTGTGATCATTTTCATCCTTATAATCTATAAAAATGCTTCCTCTATTCTAATTGCATAATTAATTAAATACACATGCATCATGCATGTTAGAATCGCCACCTACCTATGTAAATAATAAATAAATTAAAATAAAAATCTAACAAGCGGGAGGCATCGGGGGGTTGACCGCTCCGTTGACTTTGAATTTGGCACTGGAACAAGTAGAGGCGAAACTTTTCAATGGGCCCACCGGTACCAAATTGATGTCACCCAATTCAACGTTTTCACAAGGGAATGAGGTGCTGCAGCTCAAACGTATCGGATTTCTTGACGTTGTGGTGCCCTTAATGTTCAAGAAACTCAAATTGCTTATCTTCACACTTGATTGCTGCAATAAACATATATTAATTCATCAATATTAATTGTTTTTAATAAGTATTCACTTCGTTTTAATTTTATATTCTTGAATAGTGTCCAACAGTGCATTAGCATGTTGTACCACATGCATTACACATTAAACATGTGGTACAACATATTAAATTACTTGTATATTGTCCATCAATGTAGCATACATAAAATTTCAACTAAGGTTCTCATTTTATCATTTTGTTCCATCTCAATCAAAGATTCTCATTTTCTTAATTGTAACTAACATAGAAAAAATCCCAAGTGAGGTTCTCATCTTGTCATTTTGTTCTCTCAATCAAAGATTCTCATTTTTTTAATTGTAAGCTATGTGTCCACAACCTATTACAATTACTTATAAAAATTGAATAATAGTTAATCATCCCAACTATCCACTACTCTTATTTTTAGAGATAGTTTAGTAAATTAACATTTTCAACTGCCAACTACGTACTACATACATTGTATGTTATATTATACTACACATTAAGCATGTGGTATAACATGTTAAATCACTATTGGGCGGTACCCAAACTGTCCAACTGTATATCGTAGAACATTCTCATTTTGTAAATTTTTTCGGTCTCAATTAAAGGTTTTCATCCTTTTAATAGTAAGCCATGTCCCACACATTCTATTATAATTACTCATAAAGTTGAATTTAATTACAAAAAAATCATTTACTCAACTATTCACCACACTTAGTTTTAGGAGTATTTTTGTACAGTAACATTTTTCAACTGCATCCACTGTACATTTAACATTATATTCTTTAATCCTCATTTCAAAAGTAAATGGAAACCTTCGAAAGGGACTGAAGGAATATTAATTACATACTTATTTTCATTCAACAATATTAATTTCACATCAACGCTATCAACTTAATAATAATGGAAAGTAATTTTAGGATTATATATACAAACCTGAGACTTCTTCCTGGAGTCGAAATGCTGATCAATGATGATGGGATTCTTGACTTCATTCATAATTATATCTTTGTAAATGATGTTTTTACACTCCAATTTAGGCGATGAATGGTAAGTCTTGATTATTGCGCCATTGAGAGTCTTGGTAAAGGTGCAATTCTCTACGGTAATACCGCTCACACTCGTTTCATCCTGCCGCTTTCCCAAGCTCCCAATGCTTTATACATATTGCACAAAATAAAAAAGATATAAGTTAGTCTTACATGTTCCAATTATATGGTGTAATTCATTAATCTCATATTTTGAAATATTCGTGGTCATAGAATGTAAGAAAAATTCAAGAATGAGAGAAAAATTTAACTCGTGTATCGTGCAACTGGTGCAATTTGCTCATATTTAACTGAACGTCATTTCTTTCGAGGGTCATAGGAAAATTCAACTCTGTTGACACTGAAACGTTCAACTTATTTTACGCTGAACAAATTCAACTTGTTTTACACCGTATAAATTGAATATTTCAGAGTAAACAAGTTGCACGTTTTAAAAATGCACTTGAATTGCACGGTGCACCTAATGTACAGAAGACAAAAATAATATTTTTTAAGGACATTAAATTAGGGGAGGTGTTGTGTTTTAATGACATTAATTTTACGGGCTTATAAATATAGGACAATATATTTGAAAACTTGTAAATATAGGACAATATGTTTTAAAATTTTTAAATATAGGACAATATGTTTTAAATTTTTTAAATATAGGACAATATGTTCTGTAAATGTAGGACAATCGAGCCCGAAACTCACATGATATGTCAGCCCGATTTCGGCTTATTTGGGCTCAATTGTCCTACATTTATAAATTTTAAAACATATTGTCCTATATTAATATATTTTAAAACATATTGTCCTACATTTCCAAGTTCGTAGAATTATATATTGCCTTTAAAACACAATTATTGTCCTAGAAATAATTACCTGATTCCATGTCCCGGGCCACAAAAAATTCCTTTAACACGAAGGTTAACGTTGCCATCACCAATTGAAACACATTCTCTTCCGGTTCCTATGACGGAGTCAGAGACGGTTACATTTGTATTGTTGGTCAAGTGGATACCGTCGGTATTAGGGCTATCATCAGGGGCAATGATGTTCAAATTTTTAATGACGACGTTTACACTATCCGTCACTTTAGTGTGGAACCCCATAGCGTCTACGAAATTTAGGTTGCTGATTTCGCTGTTGTGCACTTCGTCAAAATTAAGGGACTACATATATACATGTGCCCAAGAAAAATCAGTCGTTAATTTAGAAGGATTAGAAAAAAAAAAAAAAAAAAAAAAAAAAATATATATATATATATATATATATCTATATATGATGAGGCACGGTGAGACAGATATAAATTGAGCATTAGTCTTTAAACCCTTTGGAAGGGATAAATGTAATTTGTGTTAGGTTGTGTCCCGTCTCATACATGAGACCGTCTTATATATATTTATATATATATATATATATATATATATATATAATTTACTAAATGCAACCACCTGTTACTCAAATAATTTCATTTTGTAGTTAGAGAGGTGTATAGTTAGTTTATCTATATTAATCTGTGATACTCGTCTTCACTTGTAAACTGAGTTTTTAACTATACTCAATAGGGAGGAGTCCCAATGAATGAATAAATTAATATGTGTGCACTGGTTTCGGCGTGATTTGAACTCAGGAAGTGTGCATGAGCTAAAGACTCGAATGCCATGAAAAAATTACATATATATAAAAGTTCGAGCTTGTAAAGATATACGTAATAATTTTATTAGCTTATATTAATTTCCTAATATTAAACTTTGTAAAGGACATTATATATTTCATCGTATGTGCGGTATATGAAGACCAATTTAATTACTTTGTTTCACTTTTGGTATTCCAACTGCTGGATTATTAACACATGTTGATATAGTGTATATAACTATATATATCATCTATTAATTATTTTTTCACCCAACACGTGTTATTTATTCACACAATAAAACGCCAATTATTAAACAGATGATTTCATTCGTACGTAGACTTGAACTTACGATGGGTAGATTACTTTCTCCGTCGGCGTACGGCCACATGGACATGCCGTGACCGTTGAAAGTTCCTCCACCCGTAACCACAACGCCGTTGACTCCTTCGACTGAAACCCAAGTGAGTGTAGGGAGTTTGGTGTAAGCACTAGGGTCCGGCAACGCCGATAGATTGCCATTGATTTCGATGACGATGGGCG
Source organism: Stenogyne calaminthoides (assembly GCA_037126765.1). Lineage (NCBI taxonomy): Eukaryota > Viridiplantae > Streptophyta > Magnoliopsida > Lamiales > Lamiaceae > Stenogyne > Stenogyne calaminthoides. The sequence continues at coordinate 12,917,538 of JBBCBC010000021.1, read as the reverse complement.
GTATCGCCGTGCAGGGGCCTGTCAAAGTCACCTCCGCCATCGTGAATTCCTTACCGCCGGGAATTACAACCCTAGCTTTTCCTTTGGAGTCGCATGCAGCTCTCCAAGCCCTGATAAATGCCTGTAATTATAAAACAAAGTTGGATGGATCTTGAGATTAATGGTATCATATATGTAATGGATCTTCAATTAATTTTATTTTGGAGGAATAATTATTGGGAAAAATGTTTCTTGTCCTATAACTATGTCATTTTTTTATTTTAGTCCTATATTGACTTTTATGTTTTGATATTTTGTCATGTAATTAACACAGTTTGGATTATTTTGGTCGTTTTGACTTATAAATTTTGAGTTTCATCATGTAAATCACATACTTTTACCAACTTTTAATTTTTTTTATTCATTTAAATAATTACATGACTGAAGATCAAAATTTGAAAATAAACAGGACCCAATAAAAAAAAAGTGGTAAAAAATTTGTAAAACAAAAATAATATACACTTCAAAAATTAAATCAACAAGAAGGTAAAATTGAAAGTTGAAATTTAGTCAAAAGGAAAGTGAAATAATTTCATCTTTCTAAAAGTTTGAATTTATAAAGAATGTGGAATCAATGAAATTCGAACTTATGACGTGATTGTGGGTCTACAGCTCTAATATTGTAAAACCATTTTTTCTTATTTAAAAATTCAAACTTATAAAGAGATTGAATAACAAATTTATTTATATTAATTCCCTATAGAAAGGAAAGAAAGATAGAGGGGTATACAAGCGGGAAGGTTACGATTTGAGAAAAAAAATATTTAAAAACTAGACAAACGAATAAAGTGCCACTTTTAACTCTTTTTGACAAAAAGTCGAGAAGAAACACAAGAAATAAGAACCACTAACCTTCAATAAACTCTGCAACGGATCATACTACATGTATCATTTTTTTTATATTTCACATTGTATTTTATTATTCATAAACATAAAATTTAAAGCAATAAAAAATTCTTATATACTGCATATGCACACATATATATATATGCAGTAAATATTCAGATAGTACTGCAACATAAAATGGAATACGAAAAGTAGAACAAATGAACAGAATCGTACCATTGCATCGTCAGTTTGGCCCATTTCATCACCGCTTTGGCCGCCATCACCTTTAGCCCCAAATTTCATAATATCAAAAACTGTCTCACCATCAGCTGCAATGATGCCTTTAATCATGAACAAACACGCTATACCTAAAATAATCAATCGATTGCATTCTCTTAATGAAGTAGCCATGCCTAAAATAAGTTTAATTTTTGGTTGAAATGATGATTTCTTTGATGCTAATTAATTAATAAGGTTTTATATATATCACATCAAATCTATTATTGTAATACGAGATTTTGGTGATCCAAATTAGTTCTAGTTTATGGTTCGTTGATTTGTTTGTGATGCTTGTTCAAATCAAAGCGAAGATATCTGTGGACTGTTGTTTAGGTTTTCTAATTTTAGCAATGCAATGTATATAGGTTCAATGTTTGAGATCGATATTAATGATGTTGAAATATTCCCGGGCGTTGACTTATAGATTGATAAAGTTTAGTACAAATTTTGATTGGTAATTGCAGCCCAACAAAAAAGTTATTTGGGTCCATAATTGTCGATCTATTTTTTCTTAAAAGTTCCAAATTTTATTCTAACGTAAAGATTTAGTTGAAAATCAAAGTTTCAATTATGTAATTTAAATCATGTCCTTAATTATATAATCATATTCCTTAAATTACTATTCAATTCTAATTAATTCATATATAGCAATTATTGGTAAGGTCAACTAAGCATAATTTCTTAATTTTCGGTCCATACTTTAATTAATAATTATATGTATTGATCATGCAGCTTAATTTTAGCTATTATAGTTAATCAATCCTTGATTTTATTGATTTATTAACATAAATTATGATTAAAATAAATTGAATTTAGCTATATTAATGTTATTATTCGAAATTTCTCATATCAATATTTTTTTTATGTAGGTTCATATATAATCATATTTTGCATGTATTAAGAAGCTTAATTGATGACATTTAAAAAAAAGGCTTAATTGATTTTCAAAATATCTTTTAAATTCAATGTAAAACTGATTAGACTACTCTTTGACTTCCAACGACAACTCATTCTTCTTATTTTAAGAAATTATTCTCAAATTCAATCAAAATCTAGAATTATAGCATTTTTCCTGTCATTTTTTACTACATTTTTTTTAGAATTATGCAATCTATACTTGACCATTTAAATTAGCAAGATTACAATCTGAAGGTTAATTTGATTATCATACATAATTAAAAAAATTACATCAAATTTAATTTATAGTTTCCTTTGTTGCATAACCAATTAAGGATTCAACTTTGACTATATTTCGCAACATTTTAATTCAAATCAATACTAAAAAATTTAATTGATAATCAAATAATTATATATATATTAATGAATGTTTTTTTAACATTATTATTAAATTTTTAATTTTCTATTTTTCGGATGAATATTTTGTATTTAATCTAGACTTATATTATGAAATTTGAATATATTTTTTTAAGGATTTACACTTACTATTCAAGCTTAAATATTCTTTTTATCATTACTCAATATAGTAAAAAGTTAATTAAATCTTGAATTTAATTTAAATATACTTGAATATTATATACAAGAATATAATTAATCACTAATTGATCATTTGAGATTCTTTTCATATTTATACAGTAACTTATATAGAAATCAAATTTCATGTATAATTTAAAATTTTGCTCAATAACATTGATTGATGATTAAATGTGTAGTTTTATTTTACTACGCACATTATTTTTCAATTTAACACAAATACATAATTTCCATAATAATTACATTTTTTTGTTACAATATTTTCGCATTAGAATCCAATCCATTTTTTTTAAACCCTTTCGATCCAATTTTCAAATACAGTAAATTAACAGTTAGTCTTTTATCTTATTAGAATATAGATTTAAAAAATGTTATTGGAATTAAGTTATGTATGTTAAATTTTAATTTCATACTTTAATTTTTATATATTTTTTAAAATATTTAGTTAACTAAATTGGCATTATAATAAACATTAATTATTATACATTATTTATTTATTAAATGTTATAACCTTTGAAATAAGTAAATTTTTTTTAGCGTTTTGGAATAGTAGTTTGTTAATCATAACGTAACTTTTAGAGTAAAGATATATTTAAACTAATAATTAAACTGAATAATTTAATAATTGGGATATTATTATTTGTATTTCATAGTATTTAATATTTAAAGATGAATATTATAATTTTGGATTAGTAAATTTTGTTAATTTATTTGGGTTAGTAGTTTGTTAATGTTTTTTACAATTAATTTAATTTTTAAAGAATTGTAATTATATTTGAACTAATAATTAAATTAAATAATGTAATAATTGATATATTATTATTTGTATTTTTTTATTTAATATTGTAAGATGATTATATAGCAATTTTATTGTGTTCTTTAATTATTTTTGCTTAATTTAACATATATATAAAATTAAAAATTATTTTATTGCATCATTTATAAAATTAATTTTTAAATTTATAATTAACCATTAATATATATCATTAAATTAAATTATAAAATGTAAAAAAAATTTGTATCAAAGTTATTTAGTATCCAAGCATTGTTTCTATATATATATATATTTTAATTTACATATTAGTTTAATTGATGGTCATTTAAAAAAACCTTAATTGAACGCGAAAAAATATCTTTTAATTCATATGTAAAACTGATTAGACTGATTCTTTTTTTTTTTGCTTTTGAAGAACATTCTTGTTATTTTGAAATTATAATCAAATTCAATCAAAATCTAAATAATAACATTTTCCTGTCAAGAACACTAATTTTTTTTTGGAATTACAAATCTATACATTGACCATTTAAATTAGCAAGCTTAACTGAAGGTTAATTTGATTCGTGTTAGTCAAAAAATTACATCAAATTTAATTTATAGTTTCCTTTGTTGGACTTATCAATTAAGGGATCAACTTTGACTATATTTCGCAACATTTTAATTCAAATCGGGACTTAAAAATTTAATTGATAATCAAATAATTATATATATATTAATGAATGTTTTTTAACATTACAAACTTAAATTTTCAAATTTTCTATTTTTGGGATGGTTTTTTGTATTTAATCTAACTTATATTATGAATTTTGAATATATTTTAGCCTCAATTTAGGATTACTATTTTTTAAATATGGCATTTTTATCATTACTCAATATAGTAAAAACTCTTAATTAAATTTTGATATTTAATTTAAATGTTCTTGAATATTATATACAAGAATATTTAATCTTTTAATTTCATTTGAGATCCTTTTTCATATTTATACAGAACTTATATAGAAATCAATTTTCATGTATAATTTTTGCTATAACATTGATTAATATTCAAATCCATTTTAATTTTCTTACGCACATTATTTTGTCCTTAACACTATACATAATTTCCATACTTTATGTCACATCCATATATGTTGTTATTTTCGCATTAGAATCCAATCCATTTTTTTTAAACCCTTTCGATCCAATTTTCAAATACGAGTAAATTAACAGTTAGTGCCTTATCTTATTAGAATATAGATTTAAAAAAATGTTATTGGAATTAAGTTATGTATGTTAAATTTTAATTTCATACTTTAACTTTTTATATATCCTTTTAAAATATTTTCCCTAACTAAATTGGCATTATAATAAACATTAATTATTATTACATTATTTATTAAATGTTATAACCTTTGAAATAAGTAATAATTTTTTTAGCGTTTTGGAATAGTAGTTTGTTAATCATAACGTAACTTTTAGAGTAAAGATATATTTAAACTAATAATTAAACTGAATAATTTAATAATTGGGATATTATTATTTGTATTTCATAGTATTTAATATTGTAAGATGAATATTATAATTTTGGATTAGTAAATTTTGTTAGCGCTTTGGGTTAGTAGTTTGTTAATGTTAATTACAATTAATGTAATTTTTAAGAATTGTAATTATATTTGAACTAATAATTAAATTAAATAACTTAATAATTGATATATTATTATTTGTATTTTTTATTTAATATTGTAAGATGATTACGCAGCAATTTTATTGTGTTCTTTAATTATTTTTGCACTAATTTAATTCATCAAAACTAAAATATCATCATTTATAAAATTAATTTTTAAATTTATAATTAAACATTAAAATATATCATTTAAGATCGGGTTTTTGTTTTAAAAAAAATTTGTATCAGTGTTCATTTGAAATAAATGCATTGAACCTATTTTGAATATTTTTAATTTACATATTAGTTTCTGATGGTCCCGATTTGAAAACCCAAGAACGCGAAAAATACCATGTAATGCATATAAAATAGGGGTGAGGGCAGAGTGATTCCCAATTTTTTTGCTTTGAAGAACAATGTGTGTTGTTTTGCTTATAATCGAATGCATAAGGCAAGTAATAACATAAAATAAAAGAACACACAATTTTATAGTGGTTCGGACAACTCGTCCCTACATCCACTCTTCCCTTCATGGGGGTACCGACTTAACCAATCGGACTTAGTTTACCGTGTTAGTCCAACACCCAATGAGATGTTTACGAGTTCACACTCAAAGCGGGACTTATCACCCTCACGGGATCGCTTTATAGATGTTTACGAGTTCTCACTCAAACGGGACTTATCACCCTCACGAGATTGCCTACCCTCCCTTTCGGGATTGCTTAGATGTTTATCGAGTTCCCACTCACCTACAAACTTAACCTATCAAACTGATTTTGGTAAGGTTTGTTTGGTTTCCAACTAGGGTGAGATTTTCCCTTACATTTGTTTAGCCTCAATGCTAAGGATGGGAAAATCTCTTTAAGCTTAGGATATGACATTTTTGCTTAGATACAATGAAGAACACTCTTGGGTAAATTTGGATATGTAATGCTCTGTGTTCTTGAATGGAGTTGCTTGAATATTTGACTTTTAATTTCACTTTGCAGATCCTCCATCATCTTCTTTTTGAAGCTAGTGCAATGTATTTATAGTGTGGATTTGAATATTCTGGTTGGAGAGTAATATTCAAATCCATACTAATAATCTTCCAACTTTTTCTTTGTCCTTTTGCACCCATGTTTGCGCCTTTTATGTCACATCCATTTATGTTGTTATCTTTCTTATTGATCACCGCCAGGTGTCTAATCGGATCTGATCATTTCGTAAATATCTTGTTCATAATCGCTTCGATTCCTTTTGATCGTGACTGGATCGCATCGTAAATCGTGAGTTGACCAAAGATAACAGATCGATTCGTTTCAAAGATACCGATCCGATCTGTCAGATAAATTGATTCTTATCCTGACAAATTTGATCTGATTCAGATAAATTGATTATATCGCGATACCGATTCGATGGTGATATGATCTTGATTCGTGATATGAAGATAAAGATGGACTGATTCAGACAAACATCTGTATCAAGATAATCGGATGTATGTTCTCATAAAGAGATTGGCCTAGATCGCAGATCGATTCCGCCTTCAAAGTCATCGTGGATTAAGATCAGATCACCAGATCAAGACAAGACTACATCACCGCCAGATCAAGATCGCATATAAGCATTTCTTCTTCAAAAATCAGCATGTTTCTTCTTGTTCAGCTCATCAGTTTACTCGGAACTCATCCTACTCATCTGATCTTGATCAGCCTCGTCTGCAGCCTCGTTTGATCTCGATCATCTTCATCTGATTTCGTGAGTTCCCCCTCAATTTGTTCTTCCGTTCCCCCTCAACTTGTTATCTGTAAATTAGCTTCAAAAAACACAAGTTGATAATGTTTTGGCATAATTCATCAAAACTAAAATATCCCAACAGTTTCACATCTTTAAATTACGATCAAAGTATTTTCTGTTTCAACTACGAAGAAAGACTTGCAAGCTTTAAATATTATAAACACTAACTTTCATTTGTATTAAACGTTGTTCAATTAATATGATGTAATATTGTATATTTTTATAAGTTATAATTGTACTAATATCCATTTTAAATGTTTAGGGAATTTGTTATAAGTTAGTATAATTTACCAATTCATGGTAGAAATTTAAATATTTAAAACTAATTTAGGTTCATTTTAATTGTAAATTTATGTTGTAAAATTAAAGACTAAAAAGTTATGAGTTTTACAATTCGTTAAAGAGAAGTGATATTTATTGAGTTTATCCCTAATCTACTAAAGGTGAATCACCTCCAATTCATATGGTGCCTTTATTTTAAAATCTATGAATTTATGTGAGAAGTTATTTATAGTATTATTATTAATTTTTTAATTTTTTATTTCAGTAATTTATTATTTATTTTTTGTAGGTCCCGAACGGGTTTTGTGAGGGCAGAAGTCTAGAGGGGAGGGGTGAATAGACTTCAAAAACTTTTTCGTCTTGGATCGGGTGTGATTTGCAGATTGCTCGATCAGTGCTAGTGAGTCGGTTTGGATCGATGTTCAATCTTCTTGAGTGCCGAGGCGGCATCGGTTTGATATCTGTCGGTTTAAGCGAGAGTCACGGAAGCTTGTAAATACCCGTGTGAAAAACCGGTTTTATCAAATCGATTCTTAAGTCGGGTTTTCAACCGCCGACTAAGGTGTCAACGACGATCGAGATCGGTTGCTTGGTGCGCATCGAGCTTAACTTAGAATATGTATGCGCTTTTTAAACTCGGTTGTGTGAATAGTGTAAAGCAATAAATAGCAAGTAAATGCACACAAGATTTTATAGTGGTTCGCATTTAAACCCGCCTTTACGCCCACTCTTCCCTTAAAACAGGGGCACCAACTTAACCAATGGACTTAGTTTTATGTGTTAGTCCAACACCCAGCCAGAGATGTTTATTGAGTTCACACTCAACCGAACCGTAAATCGTAAACTAGAATCCCTATGGGAAATCTTGCAGTAACAAACTTAACCTAAATTTGAGTTTGGGTAAAGGTTTGTTGTGGTTCCAACTGGAAATCTATCCTAGTGTTTATGTAGCCAAATGCTAGTGGATAGGATTTCTTGCTAAGAACTATGTGATGAACACTCTAAGAATAATCTTCAAATATGGTGTTTTTCGAGCGGAGATTTTGCTGTAATTTTTGCTTCTTTTTCGGTGTCTCCGTGTTCGTTCTTAGTGTTGTCCGTGTTATTCAATTTTGAAGATCGATCCTATTTTATAGACCTCGAAATCAAAGAGCCGTTGGAGAGCAATTTGAATTTCGGGCTATATTAGGGTAGGTCATGAGGATATGATTGTGGCGTGCTTTCGAATATCGGCGTGGTCGTAGGCATGATTAGCGCCCGTTTATGTCCTTGTTGTCGAATCCGTATTATCGGCTCTTTTTTGTATGCGTGTCGCTTTCTCCTTGCCCCGGCGGTATTGACTTGATAATTTGTCCGTTAGGCGATTGATATTCCTTTTGTAGAATATTCGTCTTGTCTGGTGTACCATTTTGGTTGACGCCAGGTGTGAGCTAACTTGATCAGATAACTGATCAGTCTACCTTGTTGAGTCTTCTGATGCAGATTATCTTAGCTCAATATCTTGACTCGGTGATATAGGTCTTGGTCTTACGGTAGTCTTGATCTTGGTGACTCGAGCCTCGATGTATTAAGTCATACTATGTCTTGAGGTTTGTTCTTGAGTCTTCGTGTTTATCCGAGTCTTGAGTTCATCCGAGTCTTGAGTTCATCTAAGTCTTGAGTTCATCCGAGTCTTGGTGTCTTCTGTCTTCACCTGATCTTCTGACTTCTTTTCTTCTGATTTGTTCTTAGCCTTCTGATCATCTGACTTTATCTGGGTCATCTGATACTTCGACATGACCTATACATATTGAGTTCCCCCTCAATATGTGACCTATCTTTTACATCAGCTATCTATACATTTCAGCTGGTCATCTTAATCTGATTCTAAGTCATCAATCATTAATGTGTCCGATTGGTCCTATTACAACCTGTTTTGGAACTTCCATCAAAACTTAAATACAAATTTCCCAATAATTTACGATGGAACCAAAACACTTAATCAGAAAAACAGATACCACAAATAGAAATGCAGATAATGAAATGCAGTACATATTTCAGAAGACAATGAGATGTTGTCTTAGAATCAGAGAGATGAAATATTTCATTCAGATATGTGTGTGCATTATAGAATTTGTGAAAAGCGTACCTATCATCTGATTCCAAGTTGTCTTCCTCAGGTGTACTTGAACATTTGCAGCTCTTTGTGGATGCCAAACATCTTGTACATCCTTTGCATCAGTTTGTCCAGATCTTCTCTTCTATGGATCCTCCTTTTCAAAGAAATCCATAGTAGGCATTTTTGAACTTTTCTGAAAGATCTAGCTTTTTGTCCGGACGCAAGGTGGGAAAGGAGTAGTTCAAAGGGTGGAGCTTCTGGTATTAGTGACATGATTTTACCTTCTTTCATCACCGTCTGGTAGAAGTCTGGATACATCGTTTCTAACTAGTTCAGGAATTCATCATCATTTTCAGTCTGATCTTGATGAATCAGAATCTTCTCCAGGATGTATACGTCACATAACCATTCTCCTCTGATATGATCCCATTCTGGAAGCAGATCTAGCCGTGCCTGAGAGGGTGTCTTTAACCAGTCTTTGGAAGGGCATTCTTCTCCCAAGCAATTTCCTCTGCTTTGAGCCGTTCTTCCTCCTCTTCCTTCGGATGTAAGCAATGTTCGATCCTTAGCCTCTTCTAACCACGCTTCTTGATGGCGGCCTCTACAATTCTCTGTCTTTGTTTGCTCTTGAACTTGTTAGAGTCATCTGAATTTTAGTAGAGAATAGTTGACATTGTCTCGATCTTCCTTGATTCTTTCATCATCTTGCCTTTGCCTTTCTTTTTCTCCTCGAGTTTGTTCGGTTTCATCTTGTTAAATCTTCTTGACTAATTTCTTAGCGAGTTCAAGGCTCTTGGCCCGATCATCGATTTTTCATTCTTTTACATGACGGCGAAGAAAAGTCTTCAATCTTGTCGACTCGGCAATAACCTCTCGAAAGAGCAAATTTTACGCTTTCGATGATCTCTTTGCTATGTTGCTCCACGTTTCTTTCACTTGAGAACTTGAGATCGGTAGATGGAGTGGTACGGCAAGTCGACATCTGATGGTTTTGGTAGAGATGTAATTGTTACCAATCAGGTTCTGCATTTTTTTTCTTTCTTCTCTTTATTTTCTTGTCCTTCCCCTTTTTGATTTCATCAAAGAGGTTGGACATCCCGCTTGTTCGAAAGCAATAAATTGTAGTGAGATCTCCTCTTTGAGTTCCTCGACAACAACAAGAGGGTGATCCGAACGGTGGCGTATGTGTAGTTTTCAAGAAGCGTCGAGAGCAACTTCAAAGATATCTGTCTTGCTCGCTCGTAGAAGTTTATAAATTGTTTCCAACCCATATTCATGTGGTTGTCGTTTTTTTTCTCAAAGATGCCCGGACATTTTCCAATAGTACTGTGGTTCGACCGAGCATATCTGTCGAACTTTGAGTTTTGTCGATCGAGATTGAGTTTTCGGCAAGAGGATTAACTAGTTGCATAACTTCGAGAGAGGATGGCATTGTGCATCCCAAACCGTGTGACTTCTTTCTCTGTCAACTAAGTTTTGCTTCTCTTCTTCAAGTCGCTTCATCGGATCTGATTGTGAAATTTGTCTTCAATAGCGACCTTGATCCCATCCCGAATCTTCTCAAGATAAAGATCTAGGTATCGAGCTCATCGTAGTGATCCGTCGATGTTGAAGCCTTGCCAAGTCGGGTCTCATCTGCAACACCCTTTCTTGGTTCATCGGCAGCTCCCTCATGATCTGTAGGAGGTTGAACGGTTTCCTCCCTGTTATCAGCAATTCCGAACCTTTCGTGAATCAACCATCTGATATCATCATCAGAAGCCAATTCAACAAAGACTTTCAATCCCAAAGATGGTTTAAGCATTTCAACTCCAAGTCTACAAAAGAAATCGATCGAGAGTTGTCATGAGAATCAGAAATTCTTCAATGCTTTTCAGTCTGATATCCCTCCAGAACACAATCTCTTCTATTTGTTGTTGGATGCCAGGATGTTGATCCAATTCAGGGCATAGATCCAGCAGATACTCCTTGATCTGTTGCTTCATTATCCTTATGATGGGGCTTTCTGGAGCAGGTGAAGCAAGCACGGTTCTGGTGTTGAAGGGATTATGAGAGATGGACACCCATTTGTCGGATCTCTCAGGTTCTTGTGACTTGATTGGAGATTGGGATATTTGTGGTTCGTTTTCAGGGTTTTGAGGGTGTTCAGTTTCCTGAACAGGTTCATTGATTGGTGGTGTGGGAGATCTGGGTGATCTGATAGGTGAGGGTGAGGGTGAGAAGGTTTTGTGGGGAGAGGGTGGTGGTGATGATTTTTGAGGAGAGGGTGATGGTGATTTGGAAGTGGGCGTTGGCGATCTTGCTCTCTGGAAGATCGTGGTGAGAGACAGAGAATCAGATGGTGATTCTTCCTCAGATTGCTCCACTTCTGTCCCTCTGACAGATTTCTCTCCTTCTGCTGCGATCATCTGCTCTTCCCTCACTTCTCTGGCAGTGGGCTCAGATCGGACAGCTATCTCCTCTTCTGATTCCACTTGCATCAGATCCTTCGTTCTGCTAACTTGCTGGGCAGAACTTGGAGCAGTCTTCAGAGGAGAAGTTACTCTCTTCTGACGTTTCCGCTGAGCATCTGGTTTCTTGGCCAGATCCTTCCTCTTCATCCTCTTTTCCGGAATGGCCGTTCCCTACGCTTCAGAAGATGCAGTTGCCTTATCTTTTCCCTTCTTTTCTCCCTTGGGTTTGGGCACATAAGGAGTTGGATATTCATCAGATTGTCCAGGTAGGGACTCATCCTTGCCCAATATGGCCTTGTGCTTTGCTTGATATATCTTTGCTCCATTCTCATTCCATTCATAGTTCTGTGGCAGCTTATCTGACAGAATGATTGAGATTTTGTGTATGAAGGAGCACTTGGAAGATAAGCACACTACATTGCTCTGGGTCAGTTCGAACTTCCCCGAGTCTTTCCTCAGTCGTGCCTTGACCATACCCAACCAATCTATATCTGAAGCCTTCTTTATTATTGCAGCCATGACACTAATCTTATACGAGGTGACATCATCAAGACTGTATGTTGAGCACATGATCACCTTTTGAACGATCTCAAGGAGATGGCGATATTTCCTCTTCAGATAGGAGGCTTTGACGTTCGTCGTGTTCTCCTTGTTTGCTGGTCTCAACAACTCGACTTCTAGAAATTCCTTTTCCTACATCGATCGTGTAGGTCTCGGATTGATGCTTCCTCGAGTTAGGCGAATATCCTCTCGGAGATCGTCATTCGACCTTTCAAGACTTCCATCCCGCCAACGGAAGAAATCAGTCAACATCAATGTCTTCATCCCTCAGAGATTGTATAGAAACTCGAGGGCTTCATGGGGTGTGGACGATGTTACGATGTGTAGAAGCAATATCGTTTTAAATTTTTATTTCATAAGCACTCGAAATTTCCGGTGATTCGGGATGCGAGGTGATGGTGAATACTACATACTTCTCATCAATGATGCCTTTCTTCATCGATGCAAAGTTGCAGAACTTTTTCCCTTGGCCCGGTCGTGGAACAAGATATGCCATTTCTGTACGGTATGCAAATTGATGTTTAGTTTGAGTAAGATATTTCAATAAATTCAGTCAAACCAGTAATCTAATCATCAATTTAGCAATAAAGCGTATAGATCTTATAAAAAATTACAGAAACATATCATCACGACTTGGAAACCTAGGTACCAGCAGTGACGGACCCAGAAATTTTACCGAGGGGGGCCCAATTTATAACATAGTGTAGCTAAATGCACTTTAGAATTTTTATATGTTTTCGAAAATTATTTGGACTAAACATCTTTATATTAACAGAGTCGAATACATTTATATGTATATTGAAAATGTGAATTATACATATTCTTTCTCTATTTTGTTTTTTTTTTCACCTAAAAATCAACATTTTATTTATAGAGTGTTGATTTTTTACAAGGATTAATAATAGTGGTGTACATTGAACATGATGCACATAATACTTTGTTTAAAGGAGATGAGACATTAAGTATGAGATAGTTTTATACATGATATAGGGTATAATCTATAACACAAATAATACTCATCCTTCCAAAATATTAGGCGTTAATACACAATTTATGCTTGGCACTTTACTATGAGATATGTCTACAAATACAGATGTATCTTAATTATAAGTGTATATATATATAAGAAATTCAAGTGGGGTCAGGGGGGCCCAGTGACCCCCCTGACCCCAAGGTAGGTCCGTCACTAGGTACCAGAGTGAATTGAAATAATGCAATATTTAAACGAGAAATTACCAGAAATTGATTCGAATGATTTAGAAATCGAAAGGAAAGAATCAATTGATTTTGAAAGTAATTCTCTGAAGATTATGAAAGTTTTGATCTTTTAAGAGCTTTGAGAAGACGAAGTAGTGGAAAGAAGTTTTCTGAGAAAGATTTGGATTTTATAGTAAACGGGGGAAAACCTTTTTGCACAACTTTCCAAAGTACTCAAGTATCCGTGTTTTGAAATCAGTGGCTGAGATTAGTCGGCCAAAAAGTATTTTGATCGCACGGTTGAGAAAAGTAGTCTTCTCGTATTTCGGACTCGAAAATTCGCAATAAAACGCATTTAAAAACACATTCCTAAGTCCGCATTAAAAGTTTTGCAGTGCATGCGTCATAAAGTGAAAACAGAGTAAAAATCAATTTATTTTAAAAATAACGCATATAAGATATTCAGAAAGGGATAAATAAGAGAACATATCTGACTGATTGATATTGTAATCAACCAGTTACCACTGTGATCTGATCGGGTACTTGTTGACCTTACTGATGGTAGCCTTAAGCATTTCCCAACAATATCTTACTTATCTGATCAGATTCCTGTGTGAAGCACTTCGTCACTTATCTAATCCACATATCTGATTCTCTTATATGATACCCTTATTTGATCCAATTCATCCTTTAATCTCCTTCTATTCAGCCCACATTTACTATGCACTTAAGTCTACTCCCGCCAAAACATTTACTTCGGGGAGTCAAAAAGTCGCCTCGATTCCCAAATTGGCACGATTTGACATTCCGTAATAATGACATAGATACGCTGTGATTACTCACACCGTCAACTCATCCAACCATTAGCCGCGTGTTCCTTACGCGTTGTCGATGCAAATTTCTCCTAAGGTCTTCTGAGAAAATAAATTTGCATTTATACCCCTAATTTCCTTCTATAAATTAGCCTGGGGTGTTTAGGCAAAACAACACAACATAAACCATTCATCTTCTTTAGCATATACTTCATGCCTTTCCGATGAGTTCCTTATTTCCGGTGAAAACCTTTAACCATTTTCCAATGAATTCAGCTTCTCAAATCAACCCTGTGTGTTCCTTCACACTGCTTTCATCGTCATCTAAGATTACACATACGATCAATGCAAAGCTTCTTTACCACCGTGGGCCCGGATACGCTAAAGGCAAATGAGAAGGCACTTCTCCTAACCGTATGCACCTTGTGCGCCTATCGAGATGACATAATTAGCATCAACAGACTCAGTCTGAAACAAAACATGAGTTTGGTATATGGTGCGCATCGGTCGGCGGTGATCTTCATATATCAAACTCAATATTTTCATCGCGACACTAGTGTCTTTTTGGTCCTTCATGACCAAACCTTTGGGTATTGTGGTCCCATTTAACTGTTGGAGAGCCCATTGATTTTTTAGCTCTGGGGGCTCTCGCGCACGAAAATCCTTCAAGGCCGCTCTCTTTCCTCCTCCGAAGCTCGAGGGTGGCTCATGATTTTCCGTAGAAGGCCTCTCACGCCCTTTTTAGGATCGGGGAAAATGAGAGCATCAAGCACTTGAACTCTCTCTCCCTTTCCTATCTTGGGTTGGCTTAGGGTTTATGGTTTATGTAGCGACCTCCGGGTCTTCTTGTACTTGAAGCTTGTAATACCACTTGAAGATAACTTGTAGGTAGCTTGTGATATTACTTGTAACTTGTAATCGACCTCCGGGTCCTTATCAATGAAAAATTTCATTATTTCATTGTTGTATTTCTTTTCCGACTTATGCGATCAGTAGCTTTCAACTTGTACGACTTGCTTGTTTTATGCGACTTTAATCGACTTATAAAGTAATCATCAATCGTCGGTTCCCCTTGTCGATATATCTTGAATCGATCCGCTTCTCGCCCTGAACTTGGATCGGGTACTTGTCGACTTTTTGATCTCGCTTCCTTATCCGAACTTCGGATCGGCTCGTCAAATCAGTCGTCGATCGGTTGAGATTCCTAACTCAACTGATTCCTCTTAACCTGGTTAGTCTTTTAACCAACTGGTTCTGGAGATTAGTCCACCAACCATTTCTGGTGCATTTTCTCAAAGATCCAGAAGCCCTAGCTCGTTACATAATTCTCTGAATCTGATCTCAGCTAGCGGCTTAGTTAAAATATCAGCTTTCTGCTTGTCAGTATGGATCTTTTCCATTATGATATTCTTCTTTTCAATGTGATCTCTGATAAAATGGTGTCTGACATCCACATGCTTGCATCTTGTGTGTAGAACAGGATTCTGAGTGATTGCAATAGCACTATTACTGTCACAGAATTTAGGTACGATCTTAGCCACGATGTTGTAATCCCTCAGTTGCTGACTTAGCCAGAGCAGTTGGGAGCAACAACTTCCTGCATCCATATATTCTTCTTCAGTAGTAGATGTCGCAACTGATGTCTGCTTTTTCGAAAACCAAGAGATCAGTTTGTTTCCCAGAAACTGACATGATCCTGAGGTTGATTTCCTGTCGATTTTGCAACCTCCGTAATCAGAATCAGAATACCCACTAAGCTCTAGATTATCATCTGATGGGTAAAATAAACCAAGGTTTATCGTCCTTCGGATACTTGAGAACTGGCTACCGCTTCTAGTTGGCTTTGCATTGGATTTGCTTGAAATCTGGCACATACACCTACTGCAAAAGTGATATCTGGTCTGCTGGCAGTCAGGTATAGTAGAGATCCAATTAGAGCCCTATATTCTTTCTGATTAGTTTTCTGACCGTCCTCATCAGGATCCATCTTGAACCCGGTCATCATGGGAATTCTGGTTTCCTTACAATGTTGAACTCCAAACTTGGCCAGTAGATTCCTTGTGTACTTCGCCTGGTAGATGAATATCCCTTCCGTACTCTGCTTGACTTGTAAACCCAGAAAGTAATTCATCTGACCCATCATGGACATCTCGAACTTCCCTTGCATCAATTTGCTGAACTTCTCACACATCTTCTTGTTGGGAGATCCGAAGATGATGTCGTCCACGTAAATCTGAACCATCATAATATCTTCTCCATCTTCTATTCTGAATAAGGTTCTGTCCACTATTCCTTTAGTGAATCCACTGTCTATCAAGAACTGAGAGAGTGTACCATACCAAGCTCGAGGAGCTTGTTTCAGGCCATAAAGAGCTTTTCTTAAACAGTACACTTGGTTGCCTTTTTTCAAAGCCCGGAGGTTGTTCAACATAAACTTCCTCTGCTAGTACCCGTTTAAGAATGCACTCTTTACATCCATCGATCGACACAATGAACCCTCGTGGGCAAGATATATAAAGCAAACGAATGGCTTCTAAAGGCGACCGTGCAAAGGTCTCATCATAATCAATTCCTTCTGATTGTGAATACCCCTTAGCAACAAGTCTTGCCTTATTCCTGGTTATGACATTATTCTCATCTCTCTTGTTCTTGAATACCCACTTCGTGCCAATCACGTCTTGATGAGTTTGTCTGTCCACCAGTTTCCAAACTTGATTCCTCTCAAACTGTTCCAGCTCCTCTTGCATGGCTAGAATCTAGCTTGTGGCTTGTAGAGCTTCCTCTACTATAGTTGGTTCCTTCAAAGACAGATAACAACAGTACATGGCACTTTCACCAATCTGATGTCTAGTTTTGACTCTATCAGATGGGTCTTCGATAATCAGATCAGTTGGATGACTGATAATCCAGGTCCTTCTACTCTGATTTGCATCTATTTGGAGAACATCATCCATTTCTGATAGTAGTTCATTACTAGTGATTGGGAGTGGTGCAGAATTATGATCCACTTGATAAGAACATATCTCAGCTGATGTTGGACTCATCATGTGCTGATGTCTGTTCATAGGAACTTCAGGAGTTCCCCATGAACTAGATGGTTCCGTTGATATTGTCTCGCATTGCGAACTTCTTCATCGACGGCCATGCGTACCTTAGGTCCGATTGACTGTTGAATCAGCCAAGATCAAGTTACGGGATATACAGCATTACGTGTTAAATTTCTTTCTCCTTGATACTTAGTGATCCATTTTCCGCGTGTCGGTAGCGGTTGATTTGGTACGGCTTGTTACGAGGTAGCTTTTCTCTTGTTGAAGATGTCTCATCAAAGACCATGGGGTGTTTCTTCCACAACTAAGGTTCGTTTGTTGTAAACCACGAAAGCCTTTTTGGATGAGGAATATCCTAAGAATATACCCTCATCGACTTGGCCTCAAAAGTCTTCGACTTTTCCCATTGTTGTGAATGAAACACTTGCACCCAAAAACATGGAAGTATGAAACACGAGGTTTTCTTCGCCTTCCACAGTTCATAGGGTGTTTTTGAAGTGAGTCTTTGTCGAGAGCATACATTACGAGTGTGGCATGCGATGTTGATTGCTTACGTCGAAACGGCTTGGTGTCGATGTTAAATTTAACATAGTCGCCAGCGGCGAACTTCCTTGAGAGTTCGTTTTCTCCGATTACGCTATGCGTTATTGCACCGACGTTTCATCTTCAGATACCAAACTTCGCAAAAAAAATCGGTAATAAAGGAATTCGTAAATTTCGCACCTTTTATCCGATCGATTTTTACTATCTTCGACACCCCTTTTTCGTTTTAAAGTTTCTTGAGCAGCTCGGGTATCTTTGTCGTTATCTCGTTCTTCTTGTATAAGAATACAACCCAAGTAAACTTGGAATAATCATCCACGATTACCAGAGTATATTTGCGTCCACCGAGATCGACCGGGTATAATCGGGTCCGAATAGATCCATATGAAGATTGATGCAAGATTTCTTTGGATCTTTGGTCCGTATTCCCTTGAATGAAGCTTTAACTTTTTTCCCTTCTGACATGCGGCACATGTCTGATCCTTTGAGAATACTTCATTCGGAAGTCCTTCAACCAAAGGCACCCTAGCTATTTTGTTAAGAGTCTTGAAGTTCAGATGACTCATTCTTTTGTGCCAGAGCTAACTGCTACTCTTGGAACTCTTAACAATTAAGCATGCATTTCTTGGGCAACTATTCCAGTCTACTGTGTAGATCGTGCCTTTCCTTGAACCAGTTAGCAAGATTTGTTGAGTAGCTCGATTCCTAATCATACACTTGTCACTCGAGAACTCAACGCTGAATCCGTTGTCACGTAATCAGATAATCGATAATAGATTGTGCTTTAATCCTTCGACATACGAGACTCGGTTACTTGTACATCATCATTCTCTAAGGTTAGAATCCTTTGGTAAAACCAAAGTTATCATCACCGAAAGAGTACACGTGGGCCTTCTTGTTCTTTGTAAGAGCTAAGGAGATGTTTGCTTCGATCATATGTGCCTTGAGCATCCACTATCGATGTACCGAGATAGTTCTTGTACACCTCCTTTGTTGGCGGTCCCCACGAACCCTAATCGAATGGGGCTTTAGGTACCCTTTGGAATTGGGTCCTGAGGGATTAGTGGTGGATTTAGGGATCCACACAAACATGGCACTTCTATTGTAATCAGATAGATCAGAAGGCCTGATTTATCTCCCATACATATCAACATAATCATACGTCTCTTTATATGCTTTCTGATTGGTACGATTATTCGTGTGAGCCTTGGGTGAATCAGAAGACTTGAGATTTTTCTTTATATTTTGTCTTCCTTAAACCCAGTGTGGCTCAGGTGCAGTAGCCCTAGGTCTCTGATTATAAGGGTAGGTACGACTGCTACCATTAAAAGATTCATATCTCTTTGGCATAGATGGTCTTTGCAGTTTACCTATAGTTTGCTTATTAGGCAGCTGACCTCTATTGGGTCTCAGATTAGATTTCTTTTTTACAGGTTGTCTTTTCCGATACCTAATCTGCTGATCAGGTTGAGGTTTCTTCAGAAGAACTGGGTTCTTTTGTTGATTCCTCGGCTGATGCTTAATCAGTTGGGGTCCATTTATCTTCCCTTTCTGATTAGGCACTTGCATTTTTACTTTCGGCGTGAGTCTCTTTCCCTTATCAGATACATTTTTAGCTTTTTATGTATCTTTGTCAGAGACTCGTTTGATTACACCATTCTGAAGTCAACCAAATGGGGCTTTTGAGGATGTAGAAGGGTTCTCATACCCAATTCCCTTCTTGTTAGTCGGCGTTCGAAAATAGGTGTTCATATCTTGAACGATTTTTGATGACTTCATGAAAACCTCTATTTTCTTGCGCAAACTATCCTCAATAGATTTTAGACTCTCATGTAGTCAGAATAGCTCATCAAACTTAGCTTGTAGGATTTTGAAATCATCAGCTTGTTGTTTGTTGATTCTTAGGCGATCTTTGATCCGCTTCTGCGATCGAAGATTTAACCTTGAGAACATTAAGTTCTCGGTTACATACGGCGGTTTCGGTGATTTCGGTTAAATTTGCTTTCTTGGCGGCGTTCTCTTTAACAAAGTGATTATCTCGATCCTTAGCTTGTCATTTTTAAACTTCCACTATTGTATAAGTGTCTCTTTGCATCGGAGAGATCATCAAGCAATTGCTCGAGTAGAGTTTGCAAGTTAATCTCTCGGCGGTGTGCTAATAATAATTTGGTGTGAAAATTGAAAAGCGAAGGTTTGGAGGTTACCTCAGTTGGTCTTCCTCCGGCCATCGGTGATTTCATCATCATCGAAGAGAATATCAGATCTTCATGTTCGAGGAAATCAACAAGCCGCTTATCGAGACGAAGTCTTCTCTGGATGAGTAGCGGAATCCTCGGAAGGCGGATAGGAATCATCAATTCTGTTGTGTCGACAACCATGGATTTTACGTCTTTGAAGCGTATCTCTCTTTTGTTCCGCTCTCTTCTCTTTCTCGGGGAGTCGTGCAGGCACGTCGAATCGTAGTGACTGGTTTCAAGAAAGTTGAAGCATGATCCACGATCCACGGAACCCTCTGCGGTGAGACACTTCGTCTGTAGGATCTGTCAGGTGACTTTCCTTTCTGATTGTAGTCTGAACTTCTTCTGTCAGATCTGTTATCTCTTCTCTCGTCTGACCGATCATCTCTTTTATCATCTCTGTGATCCCTTCTGTCATCAAATTTATTCCTTTCTAGTGATCTGTCAGTTGGCCTCCTGTTCCTTCTGTTGTCTTGATAGTCCTTGTAGAATCTGCGATACTTACCAAGTTGAATATTCGATCTTTCAAGTTTCGCAGTAGCGGAGCGATCATTACTGCTTGGCTTATGATGTTTTCAACGAGTTCGATTGGCCTTTGATCTGCTTTCTTTGGTTGCTTTGAATGCAACTGATTTAGATGTGGAGGTTGAGGCTTCAGCAGGCGTCTCGTCTTCATCTGCTTGCCCTCTTTCGATTAAATCGAACTCATGGGCTTTCAGGCTTAGGAACAAGCTACTTGGCTTCATCTTGGCGATGTCTTGGCAATCCTTGATTACCGTGACTTTCATGTCCCACTTCTTGGTGAGGGATCTCAGTATCTTGTAATTGATGTCTTTGTCTGGCATCTCTCTTCCAAGTTCTCGTAGCTTGTTTATTGACATGGTGATCCTTCCATCGAGCTCGTTGATGGTCTCGTTGGGCAACATTTTGAGCTTTTCGAACTTCACCGATTCACTTTTTGTAGTCATTGTCTTTGATCGATCATTTCCTTCGCATATCTCAGCAAGAGTATCCCACATTTGTTTCGCAGTCTTGATATACTTTATCTTCTCTTTGGTGACTTTATCCATCATCTTCATGATTATATGCCTGGCGATTGTATCTAGAGTATACAACTTTCTTTCTTCTGCATCCATCAGGGCTGGACTTTTTCGAACAAGACTTCCAGGTGCATGATCTGGATCTCCTCCAACCGCTGGGTTGTCGTGATATATGATGATGGGTCCTCGTTCAATGACTTCCATCATTCTACCGCTTATCGATCCTGTTGGGATTATACTGAAAAGTATGCTTTTTACTTTGTATAATCGAAACTGAATTTTCAAACTTATTTACTGAAATAAATTGTTTATCACTGATGCTTTAAATATGATTGAATGTTATATATATTTCTTTGCATAAGCTGTTCAATAATTAAATGCGTGTTACACTATAGTTAATTTAGTGATACCGAGATCACGAAGATTAAATTAACGGTCCCTTGTAACTAAAAAGTACGCCATTCACGACCTAGATGGAAATGAACAACCCATCGCGAAAAGGTTGAGGTGTAAGGCTCGAGATTGGTTTGTCTTGACCAAGAGATTACACTAGTGCATGATCGATCTTGTTGAATAGAACCTCTGAGGAGGATAAATTCTTCGTAATCGAACAAGGAAGAATTAGACCTCGGTGGTTCGTTGTTTCTTAATCTTTGTCCCTAAATAGGATCACGTGGGATTGGTAACTATTGCTTTGACTTATCATGGATAATAATCGAGAGATTCAATACTTTTTATCTTGGGCAATATTATTGGTCACATGTGATTGCTAAGATTTAATACGAAGAATCGTGTGCAAGAAGCACGCTTGCTTGATTTGCCCCTTGGGAGGTTCATAAGTTTTATCATACCAAATCTTGCAAGTGGAATTAGTTTCGGTATGGATAATAATGTTGAACCGTTCCTCGACCAAGGACAAAAGATATTAATTAACGGAAAGCTATTTCAGTGGCTTGAATTAATTAATAGGCTAGATAATCTTAAACACGAGAAATAATGACCAGGAGCCATATTGACTGTAATATGGGTTAAGATGGATAGTGCAATATTAATTATGTAGTGGGATTAATTAATATTTATGGGCTTGAATTATATTGTGGCTCAATATTAGATATTCAAGATCCATTAGAAGTCCAATCTTAATTCTCCTAAAAAGGCCCCCGAGTAGCCCAACATATAGTCCATTAACCGAAAAAAGGTGATTAAAATAAAATAAATATTGTTGCTTATTTTTCCATGAATATTTCGAAATTTATAGATAAAGTTGGGAGAGAGATTTTCTTTGAATTTTGTTATGGAATGAAGATATGTATTCTTGGAATACAAGATTATCTCATTAAATTCAAGAAATCTCCCACTTGGGTATCTATAAGGAAATTTTCGAAAAAAATAGAAAATAAAGGGCAAGAAAGATTTTCTTGATTTTCTTGAAAAGATATTATGGAAGATATGTATTTCTTGAAATACAAGAATATCTCATAAATTCAAGAAGATCCAAATCTTGGTTTCTTGCAAGCCTTATTTTCGAAAATCCATAGATATGGAGAAGGTGTGATTTTTGTGGAATATTATGATTATGGGAAAAAGAATATAGGGGATATATTCAAGATTTCTTGGAGATCAAGAAAAGATTTTCCCACATCATATTTTGCCAAAAATTTCGTTCACCCTAGTCTCTATAAATAGGGGATGATTCTTTAATTCCCAAGTACAATTCCATGTGCTGAAAATATTAGCAAATCCACATAAGTGGTGCAACAAAGTTTATTTTTTTCCTTTTGTTAATTGTTCGCGAGTATCCTTCCACCGGATTGTCGAGCAAGGGCTAAGGGAATACTTGGGAAGTCCTTTTGGTTAGTCCGTCCTACCAAAGTCACTGCCATCCCGAGAGGTACGTTCACGTAAACCCGTAGATTCTGCATGCGCAGGTTTTACGTGGCTTTTTATATGCATGATATGTTGTTGCAATTATTATTTGAATTAATATAGGATTAATTCATGCTAGTAATAATTAATGAATTAAATTTGTATTTAAATATTCACCCCGAATAGATCTGTGCAACTCATTCCCCAACAGATCCCAGATGATTGCACATGTATATAGTCCAATCTGCATACTCATCAATTGAAAACTTAGGCAAATCATGATACATACCAGAGGTATTATCCATGCTGAGTGATTTTGAAAACGAATGAGTTTTGAAAACGGTTTTTCAAGATCTGTTCAAATGACCACAAAGATTCTTCCTCAAGAATCGATGATACTCAAAGCCAGTGGTCTGTAGAACCACTGCTCTGATACCACTTGTAGGTCCCGAACGGGTTTTGTGAGGGCAGAAGTCTAGAGGGGAGGGGTGAATAGACTTCTGAAAACTTTTCTTGCGGATCAGGTGTGATTTGCAGATTGCCTTATCAGAGTGCTAGTGAGTCAGTTTGGACTGATGTTCAATCTTACTGAGTGCCTGAGGGCAGATCAGTTTGATATCTGTCAGTTTAACTGAGAGTGCGGAAGCTTGTAAATACCCGTGTGAAAAACCAGTTTTATCAAATCAGATTCTTAAGTCAGTTTTCAACCGGCTGACTAAGGTGTCAACCTGATCAGATCAGTTGCTTGGTGCAGACTGAGCTTAACTTAGAATATGTATGCAGTTTTAAGCTCAGTTGTGTGAATAGTGTAAAGCAATAAATAATAAGTAAATGCACACAAGATTTTATAGTGGTTCAGACGAAACCCGTCTTACGTACACTCTTCCCTTAACACAGGGGCACTAACTTAACCAACTGGACTTAGTTTTATGTGTTAGTCCAACACCCAACAGATATTTATTGAGTTCACACTCAACCGAACCAGAAATCAGAAACTAGAATCCCTAGTCTGAAATCTTGCGGTAACAAACTTAAACTAACTTTGAGTTTGGGTAAAGGTTTGTTGTGGTTCCAAATGGAAATCTATCCTAGTGTTTATGTAGCCAAATGCTAGTGGATATGATTTCTTGCTAAGAACTATGGGATGAACACTCTAAGAATAATCTTCAAATATGGTGTGTTCTTGACGGAGATTTTTGTTTGTAGTTTTTTTGCTTTTTCGATTGTCTCCGTGTTCGTTCTTAGTGTTGTCCGTGTTATTCAATTTTGAAGATCGATCCCATTTTATAGACCTCGAAATCAAAGAGCCGTTGGAGAGCAATTTAAATTTTGGGCTATATTAGGTAAAATTTCAGAGAATATGATTGTGGCGTCTTTCGAATATCGGCATGGCCGTAGGCATGATTAAGCGCCGTTTATGTCGCAGCGTCGAATCCGTATTATCGACTCTTTTTTGCGCGTGTCGCTTTTCCTCCTTGGCCGTGGTGACCTTGATAATTTGTCCGTTAGGCGATTGATATTCCTTTTGTAGAATATTCGTCTTATGCGGTGTACCATTTTGGTTGACGCTTAGGTGTGGTGACTTGATCGGATAATCGATCGATCTACCTTGTTGAGTCTTCGATGCAGTTGTCTTAGCTCAATATGCGGACTCGTGATATAGGTCTTCGAGTGTTACGGTAGTCTTGATCTTGGTGACTCGAGCCTCGGTGTATTCGGTCATCTTGAGTCTTCGGGTTTATTCTTGAGTCTTGAGTTTATCTCGAGTCTTGAGTTCATCCGAGTCTTGAGTTCATCCGAGTCTTGATGTCTTTCATCTTCACCGATCTTCCGACTTCTTTTTTCTTCCGATTTGTTCTTAGCCTTCCGATCATCGACCTTATCGGGTCATCCGATACTTGACGACGACCTATACATATTGAGTTCCCCTCAATATGTGACCTATCTTTACATTAGCTATCTATACATTTAAATTTGGTCATCTTAATCGATTCTAAGTCATCGATCAATGTGTCCGACATTTGGTCCTATTTAAACTGTTTTGGAACTTCCATCAAAACTTAAATACAAATTTCCCAACAATTTTGATAGCTACCTTCCATTTATCTCTTATGTATTAATTAGGAATCACCCCCTATTCATGTTGTTGCTATATTTCAAATCTTATTAATTTTTATGAGAAATTATTTATGTTATTATTAATAATATAATTTTTAAATCCTAACATTATTTTTTTAAATTTAATTTATGTAATTCAATCTTTTATAGAATAGAAATAATATAAATATTCTAATTTTTAGACCAGTTTTTTTTATCGCGTATGTCTAAGGATTGTAATTGATCTTTACTCACAATAGTAATAGTGGTGTACGGTGAAAGTGGTGCACACAATGCCTTCTCTTTCTGAAGACATTTATTAGAAGTTTCATAAAGGTTTCTAAGGCAATTCATTTTTAAATCCCTTTCATTCTTTTTAAATATCACTAACATGTACCCCGACATACTACGCGAGATTGCAAATAGTTTTTATATCATTAATCTTAAATTAAAATTTTTATATATTTAATTAGTTTGATTAATTTAATTTTTATTTACTAATATTGTATGTGCATATTTTCGTTATGATATTTTATCCCTTCATTATATAATATATACTCATAATAATTACTCCATCCGTCCCCCAAAAAGTATGCTCAGAGAGGGCTGAAACATGTTTTACAGAAAGGTAAATTAAATACGTCTATGGACATTTTTTTTATGTTCATAGTCCAACAATCACTTAATTACTCAAGTTATCATTACACTTTACTCACATTCAATTATGTTATTTATAAATGTACTTAATCTACCTTTCCGTAAAACATGTTTTAACCTCTGAACATACTTTTGGGGGACGGAATTTGTAATTTTTATTGTTATTTAAATTTTCTTACACCAACATTAACCTTAATTTTTATAATTAAATATTTTAAATAAAATTACTATTGGATGAAAAAATTATTAACACAACACATTTGTAGGAAAATAATTTTTTTAATAACCATGAAAATTAATCATGAGGATTATATATGAAATAATGATGGGTGAAAATGTCAAAAATGATATGTATTATATAAATAATATATAAGATTGAAATGAGTATGATTTCTAATTTTAATGGGAGGAAGTAATTTAGAATAAAAATAAATCAAAATATGCACAAACAATACATATTATAATATAAAAAATACACATGTGATTGAATTAATATAAAAATTAATGTATCACAAAGCTTGGAAATCATATTCTTGAAGCATGAATAATTTTAGGAAGGAGTATTGAGAATAAGGTGTTCATCCAAAGAATGACATTGAGTAATTCAAATCAAACAATGTCTGTAAAGTTTAAGAGGAGACAATTTCCAATCCTATTATGTTTTGTAATGACGATAAATAAAAGTCGGAGTCAATTCTTTCGACTGTAAATTCGTACATTCTCAAGCAGATTTTCACACATGGACAATTATATGTTGTAGTCTTAAGATTTAAAATCAAAAGAGGACTGAGAATTATGTGTCTCGATTTGCATAAGTATAAAATAAATATTATTTACAAAATAAGTTTTTCAAAATTTATAATTTATATAGTTTTTTTTTTGTGCTTTTAAATCTAAATTTATGGATTCATTTGTTTATCATAAGTCATCAAGTACAATAACATAGTATGCATATTTGAATTATATTTTTATTTTTAATATTTTGTGAATTATAAATTATTTGATCATAAAAAATATTAAATGATCAAAATTTTATTTTTAATATTCAGTCTGCGAATTTCGCGGGGCTAACACTAGTGTATATATATATATATATATATATATGATTTTGATATGGAGATCACGACACCTTATGAAACCCAATTGATGATTTGGCTTTCCACCTCAACTTATTACTTAATTAAATAATTTAAATTAATTTTAAAAAAAACCCTACACCCTAAAACCTAAATCATGAACCCTAAACCATGACCCATTCGGGCCGTGTGAACCATGAACCACTCGAGCAGAGTGAACCATGAACCACTCGGGTCAGGTTTGGATCCGTAATTTAATTTAAATTATTTTATTAGTGCAAAGCGGTATTTTTTCCAAAATTTAATTTAAATTATTTAATTAAGTAATTAAATTACAGATCCGAACCCAACCCTAGTGGTTCATGGTTCACTCTGCCCGAGTGGTTCATGGTTCACCCGGCCCGAATGGGTCATGGTTTAGGGTTCATGATTTAGATTTTAGGGTGTAGGGTTTTTTTAAAAATGAATTTAAATTATTTAATTAGATAAAAAGCTGAGGTGGAAAGCTAAATCATCAATTGGGTTCCATAAGGTGACCACTAAGTCGGATGTTGAGAAAAATAATAAATGGTCCTGTCACTTTGCCTGAAATTCACAAATGGTCATGTAAGTTTTTACTTTATCAAGTTTGGTCCTTTTGATTTCAATTTTAGTAATTTTCGCCGGAAAATTGAAATTTTTTGGCCGAAAAATGGTCGGAAATATAATGTACCATAAAACAATGATGCGAAAAAATATATTGAAATGACGGGTTTAGTGAGAGGAAGAGAATAATTTAGGTTTCGACCCTTAGCTCAACGTAAATCACTCGGAATTAGCCATCATAGTAAATAGAATTCGTGATTTTGAAGTTGCAATTCACAGGGAGGTGTAATCAAAACATGAAATTGATTGAGAATTTTTCTTCCATGGTGAAAGACATTTCCAATGAAAGTGGTGGTGACGGTTGACGTGACCAGAATAAAAAAGTTGCGTCAATAATTCGTTCAAATTTTAAATTATCCAGTGAAAATGACTAAAATTGAAACTAAATGGACCAAATTTAATAAAGTAAAAACTTACAGGACCATTTGTGAATTCGAACAAAGTTACAATATAATTTTTTTATGTTTATCATTTTAATTATTTAATTACAATCTTGCATTCACTACATAATATGATTACATGATAACGGTGTACACAATTATATATACACACAATGCCAACCTCAGGCATTAAAGAAATTACTTGCTTATGTATACATATATATAACTCAACCCTAGATATTAAAAAAACTTCAATACTAATTTAGATGTGTCATAATGTCTTTTTTTTTATAACTCGGTATCCGACACCTAGAGAAAGTCTTGTGTGAAATATTGCACACTAGTGTTATGTGCAATACAACATAAATAAGGTAAAAATTGCCTAAAATTCGCGGGTCAGGACGCCGGATCGGGTCAGAGCGGGTTGGGCTCGGGCGCGGACAGGGCGGGCAGGGCGCGGACAGTGGGTTTAGGGTTGGCGCGGATGTATATGTATTTATAGAAGGATATTTTTATTAAATATGTGTTGTAGCCTAGTGGTTCAGGTTTATTGCTAATAAATTTGGTCGCAAGTTCGATTCCTATTGTACTCATAATTTTTTTTTGGTCAAATTTTTGTGTGTTACTACATTATTATATTAAATTTTATTTATTTTTTTGTCAATTTTTTGTGTGTTACTACATCTATGTATAAGTGTTACTACATTGTTATATTGAACTTTTTTTTTTGTTTGTCAAATTTTTGTGTGTTACTACATGTATGTATAAGTGTTACTACATTATTATATTGAAAAATTTCCATATCTTACGTAACACTTAATAAAACATATCGTAACACATAAATATTCATAAGGTAACATGGGTCACAAAGTAAAACATTATTGTTCATATGGTAACACATGAGTATTCACATAGTATTACGACGATATATGAACAGTGTTAATATTTCTAAAAAAACATGTGTTACTACATGAACAAAAAGCGTTATCATATGAAGAAAAACGTGTTACCACATGAACAAAACCAGTTTTTGGTCAAATTTTTGTGTGTTACTACATTATTATATTAAATTTTATGAAGAAATTTTTTTGTGTGTTACTACATCTATGTATAATGTTACTACATTGTTAAATTGAACTTTTTTTTTGTTTGTCAAATTTTTGTGTAAAAAGAAATGTATAAGTGTTACTACATTATTATATTGAATTGAAGAACAATTTGATGTCTTACATAAATATTACATCAACAAAAGTAAAAAAGTTCATATGGTGTTACCATATGAGAAAATTAGTGTTTACTAAAAAACATGAACATGAACAAAAACCTCATATGAAAAAAAACGTGTTACCACATGAACAAAAAATGCGCCGAAAAAAAAAATTCAGTCCAAAATTGAAGAACAATTTGATGTCTTACTACATCAACAAAAAGAGTGTTACCATATGAGAAAATTAGTGTTACTACATGAACAAAAACCTATTAACGCGAAAAAAATATTCAGTCCAAAATTACAGATTTACAGAAAAGCGTAAAAAAGAGTGCAGAAGGATCTGAATTTCATCACACATTTTGTGTTGAGGGGTAATCCAAACATCACACACATGTTCTCTCTTCTTCTCGTAGAATCCACATCGAAATTCAAATTGAATGATCTGGTTTCATCTAGTAATCGAAGCAAACAAAGAAAATTAGGGCACGAACGAGCAAGAAGAAAGCCCATGAGATTCGCCAGAAGAGAAGAGGAAGAAGAGGAAATCTAACCGCGTCCGGCTGCGCGCGCGAGGAAGAAGATGAAGAAGCTCATTGGCCCACCAACAATCTGCCCTAAAACCTGGTTCCATGACCACGAGAAAAAAAGGACCTAATTGTACATATCACTTGTATGCAATATTGCATACAAGTTTTTGTCCCGGCACCGAATGTCTTTTTATCCATGATATCATTATATTTATATAGTGATCTCTGTGAGAGTGAATAGAATATCACCGTTAATAAGGTGATTGGCCAAATCACTAATAAATAATACTAGTGATACGATAATATCTTCGTGATACAAAAAAAGAAAATCACGGAAAGATTACAACATAAAATATATACCAAACTTATCTATACAATTCAAATTTAATTACAACTCATTATACGGTATTATCTCACTTAACCTCAATATTGAATTTAATTTCTCCCAAAGATATTGGTATTTCAAGTCGCATTATCTCAAACATTTCGCCTATAATATTGCACGGCTAAAAATAGTAACTCAAACGAATAACACGTAGATTCAAAAACAAAATTAATGAACCATATATATCAGTAGTACAAATTTGGATCACTAAAACCACGAATTACAATAATAGATTATGATGAGAAACATACACACACACATAAAAAAGAGTTGGTGTAAAAATTGTGGGTAATTAGAATTAGCATCAAAAGACAAGTAATATTATCTAAGTATAATTGAGACAAAAATTGTGAGGAGGAAACGTGGGTATGCATGGCGAATTCATCAAGAAAATGCTGTTGTGCGATAATTCTAATTTTAGGCATAACATGTTTGCTCATCGGCGTCGTAACAGCTGATGAAACAGTTTTTGACATTATGAATTTTGATGCTAAAGCTGATGGCCTAACCGACGATGCATTGGTAATAAATTAAACTAGTTCAACGAAAATAATTTTGTCCTTAAATATATATTTTTTTTTATGATGACAGGCGTTCATTCAAGCTTTTAGGGCGGCGTGCGACGGAGTGGGGCCCGCTAGGGTTGTAGTTCCGGCCGATAAGGAATTTGCAATGGGGGAGATCGTGTTCCAAGGGCCATGCAAGGCTGCGCCGCCCATCACCATCGAAATCAACGGCAATCTATCGGCGGTTTCCGACCCCAGCGTTTACACGCGAAACACGTGGCTGTTGATCGATAAAGTCGACGGCATTAAGGTTACCGGTCAAGGGACCTTCAATGCCCACGGCCAGGCCGTTTGGCAATATGCCGATGAAAGTAACTGTCTACCCGTTGTAAGTCCAAATTTTTTCTTTTTTTCTAATTCCACGTATAAGATTATGTGGTACGGAGTGGAATAACAAAATAAATTCCTATTAATTTGGGGGAAATTAAAATTTTTAAAGATATTATCTTATGGGTTAATAAAACTAGGACACTATCTTCATGGGGCTTGCAAAACTAGGATGCTGCCTTTTAAGTTAGTCAAATTTAGTCCAAATTTCACCATTTGGCCCGCATTTGGTGAAATTTGACCTAAATTTGACCAACGAAAAAAAATAATGTCCTAGTTCTTCAAGTTCGTTAAGATAGTGTCCCAATTTCACAAGTCCATAAAGATGAGAAAAAAGTTTTTTGGTACCATGATTTTTCTGTAATTCGTTTTTCGTCCCAAAAAATTTAACTATCCAATTTTGGTCCTCTAACTATTTCGATTGTCCAATTTTGGTCCTATTTTTGCCGGAAAATAGAAAATTTTGTTATTTTTGATCATGCGCAAGTCACGTATCTCTTAAAATTGTGGATTTTCGAGCTCGTACCTGGCGTGGACACTGACTGTTAAAAGAAAAGTTTGTTTTTCTAAATAATTAGAAAGAACAAGAAAATTTTCCCGAAGTGCGGAAAAAAATGAATTTTTAGCGTCCACGTCAACTACGAGTTCGGAAACCCCAATTTTAACTGGCACGTGACTTACGTGTGATAAAAAAATGATAAAATTTATGTTTTCCGGTGAAAATGGGACCAAAAATTTGACAATCGAAATAGTTATGTGACCAAAATTGAATAGTTAATTTTTTTGGGACGAAAAACGGATTATAGAAAAATTATGAGACCAAAAAACTATTTTTTCTACCGTAAAGATAGTGTCCTAATTTTTCTTAACCCCATAAAATAGTTTTGCTTAGCATGAGATCATAATATAAATGATTTTTATTTTTTTTTGCATGGGCATATATGTAGTCTCTTATATTGCAAGAAACGAAGGACAGCGAAATCAGCAACCTAATCAGCAACCTACATTTCATAGACGCTATGGGTTTCCACACTAAAGTGACGGATAGTGTAAACGTTCTCATTACCAATTTGACCATCACTGCCCCTGATGAAAGCCCTAATACCGACGGTATCCACTTGACTAACAATACAAATGTAAAAATCACTGACTCCATCATAGGAACCGGAGACGACTGCGTTTCGATTGGTGATGGAAACGTTAACCTTCTTATTACCAGAGTTTTTTGTGGCCCTGGACATGGACTCAGGTATTTTATTTTTGTTCTTTTGTGTTCTTTACATTTATACCCTCTCCGTCATTAAAAAAAAAATCATGTTTCTTAAATAGATCAGGTATCCGGTGAAACTTGTTCACAATGAAATTTATATAATTATATGTATAGATTAATACCATAACACTTATCAATTGATACAATCACACTTATGAATGAATATCTATAACATTAAATATTCGTTTATAATGGTGATTATATCAATTTATAAGTGTAATATTATCGATTTTATAGCGTGAACAAGTTTCACATGAGACTTTGTGCCTTAAATAATATTATCCGGAAAATATAAAGAATAAAGATTATGAGACACACTTGCATGAGACCGTCTCACGGTAAATTAGGCATTGACACTTTAATACTTTTGGAGGGATAAGTGTAATATGTGCTAAATTGTACCCGTCTCATATAAGTTTTTGTCAAAGATTATATATATTTTTGGAATTTGTGTTATAGCATTGGAAGCTTGGGAAATCGAGAGGGGGAAAAGGATGTGAACGGGGTGAGCATAATCAACTGCACCCTCACGAAAACAACGAATGGGGCAAGAATCAAGAGTTATCGTGCATCCCCTAAATTGAAAGCCACTAAAATTATTTACCAAGATATAGTCATGAATGAAGTTAAGAATCCCATCATTATTGATCAGCATTACGACTCCAAGACTAAACCTGAGGTACGTATACATGTTACATTTTAAATATGGACTACTTTTTTTTTATTATTATTATAAACTTGTATAAGTGTTAAAAACTCATATACATCTTTAATAGAAACAAAGCAAAATTGTTAAGTTTCCTGTTTTTGACATATTTATTAATTCCTCATTCACATTTTCACTAAAGATATGATCAGTGTTAAAAACATGAAATGTTTATATCGATAGACCAGTTATTTAACTTAAAATTTTCCCAATATTTTGTAGTAAATGAAATGTTTCAATATACTAACATGAACCATCCTTTTCAAGTGTCACTGTTATGTATAAAAATGTCAATATTTAAAAATTAAAACTTCATATGCACAACGTTGAGAAAAACACGAACCTTGTCTTATTTTTTTCCCTGAAAAAAGAACATCCTCAATTTTCGGAATATTTGTATTATGTGCATCATCCATGATGAAACAAAATAAGAAAAACAGTATATTATACATATAGATAACATTTTTTCCCCTTAATTTCAGCAATCAAGTGTGCAGATTAGTGATGTAAAGTTCATCAACATAACGGGGACCACAATATCAAAAAATCCAATCCTCCTGAATTGCAGCTCCAAATTCCCTTGTGAAAACATCGAATTGGGTGAAATTGACTTGGTACCCGTTAGTCCAATGAAAACTTTTGCCGCTACTTGTTCTAGCGCCAAGTTCGCGGTCAACGGAGTAGTCAACCCCCCAATGCCCCCTGCTTGTGCTTAGATTAATTTTTTACCTTAAAAGGTCAAACCTTATTTCAGCATCATATGTATAGACACACACATGTATATATGTATGTATGTATGTATGTATGTATGTATATCTTTATATCTCTAGAAAAAAGAGTTAGGGATGAGTATATTTTATACTCCATTTTGCAACAAATATAAAACAGATAATTTTTTATAAAAAAAGTCCGATGATTGCTTAAGTGCGTGTGTGGATTTTTTAAATTTGGTTTGATGTTGTATCTCGTAATATGTTATTATGTATAGATAATATGAAGTTTGATTGTATTAAAGTTGCAACCTTCATATCCCTGCAGATATAATGCGTACTAGCAGAAGTACCAAATTAATTCTGTTAAATTTGATGTAAAAGAAATTTTTGGAAGTTAAGACTTAAGATGGATAGCAGTCCCGTAAACTAAATAACAAACGTAACATAATTTTGGAGTAGAATTTTGAGGTTCAAGAGTTGAAAAGTTTTGTGAAATAATTATTAAAACCTAAATACAAAAAATTAAAGAAGAATTCCAAGCTTTTGGGCACTCTATTTTATTGTATCTTTGACCCATCAGATAACTTTGGGCCTGTATCAGTGGACCATAACTGGTTTCCTTTAGTTGAGGTTCGGCTACAAAATGCGTTCTGCAATGAACAAAATAGAGTGCGTTTCAGTAAAAATAAAATAAAATTAAGAATAGACGAAAAACTCCCTCACCCGTGCCGTTGGCCTTTCAGTAGAGCGGATTGTAAATTGAATGACATATCCAAGTAACAGACATTTGTGGAGAGTGCCAACACCCACAAAATTCAATCCTCGGGACAAACTACATAATATTTCAATGGAAATTTTATTCCACACGGTATTCAAACCTGCATTCTCAGGGGATTTCTCCCCATATCACCACAAGCCAATATATAAAATGTGGTATGTCAATTCTAAGTTCTAACACAGGATTCAATATGACCAGTTAACCTAAATTCGAATGGATTTTAAACCTCAAGTGTTCAATAATATATACCAGAGTTTAATAGGTATTCTCGCTTCACATTTTCCTTACAATTTATTGTGTGATCTTAGATAAAGAAATCAATGATAGATCACAGTTATACACATGTGAATACAATTTATTCAAAATTCTCCTGCTATTGATCGGACAATAGAGTTGGGTGGCATTTCCTTATAATTCAGTAGCCACGAATTCCCGACAGAAGCATTGTTAAGAAGACGAGGAGGCAGAGGTTGACGGTGGACAAGCCAAAGAACCACGAGCACGAGAGCGAAGACAGCAGCAATAATGTTGCTGTCGCCACTCTCCGCCTGCCTGAATTTGTACGACGATCATTCTTCGTTTCCATCTTCCCCACATAATACTTATCGATAAAAGTCTCGTCTTTAGTATTCATTTGGTCGTCGCGCTCACCTACTTCACAGTCAACGAGTTTCGGTTTTTCTGACTCGGATGGTTAAACTGCCTCCGAGTTGGACTCGGAGGAAGAATCACCACTTTCCGATGGGATCTCTTCGACTATTTCTTCTTTTTTCTTCTTCCTCCTCGCTCGTCTCCGAATCCAGATCACTCTTCGCGTCACCCACGGGTGAGACGTCGACTTCCTTTTCGACGTTTTTCTTTGCATCAACCTGAGCCTGCTCCTCTTCTGCAATCCCAATTGGTATTTGATGAAGTATGTAACCATTTTGTTCTCTATTTTCTTCATCCTCTTTCTCTTCAATCTTGTCTCTTGTTTCATTCCTCTGTTTTTCATCACACTTTTCTTGTTTCTCAACCAATTTCTCTTCATTCCAAGTTTCTTCATCTTTTTGAACAATTTCCACAATTTGAGTTTGCAACCCATCCTCTCTCTCTCAATTTCATCTTCAATAACAACACTTTGTAAACATTTCTTCTCACCCATCAATTCAGCTTCACCACTGCAAAAACCTTCCACCTCCTCTTTTCTCTCCAACTTCACTTCCATATCTTCTTTCAACCCACTCTCTCTCTCCTCATCAACAATTTCCATGTGCAACCCACTTTCTCTCTCCTCATTTCCATTATCACTAACAACACTTTCTAAGCATTTCTTCTCACTCATCAATTCAGCTTCACCATTGCAAAACCCTTCCACCTCTTTTCCCTCCAACTTCACTTCCACCTCATCTTTCAGCCAATTCTCTCTCTCCTCATCAACAATTTCCACAATTAACTCACTCTCTCTCCTCTCATTTCCATCTTCATTAACAACACTTTGTAAACATTTCTTCTCGATCATCAATTCTTCATCACCATTGCAAAACCCTTTCACCTCTTTTCCCTCAAACTTCACTTCCATATCTTCTTTCAACTCATTCTCTCTCTCCTCATCAATACAAACTTGCTCCTGATTTTCCATTTCTTTTGAGTAATCATCACAGACATCTCCTTCCATTTGTTCATCTTCATGGATCTTATTCTCAGATTCAAGAGGCAATTGGGGAAAATCTTCATCAACGATCACAAATCCATCATCGGAAACACCACTCACTTTAACATCCTGAATTTGCAAATTCGCAAGTAAATTGAAATATCTCACATCCGGAAACATTTTCCAGAATATAAAAAACCTTACGCCTAAATCAATTGAATATAATAGCATCCAATCCAAAAGCCTAATAGAAAATTCAAATTAAAAATCAATTAAGAGTCGGAAGAAGTCGTTACCAGAGAGAGAGCATCATTGTCCCCTTCATCCTGTTCACTCAGCTTATCGTTCTCAGGCGGCGGATTCCGGTGGAAAGAGCGGCGATCCTTTCCGCCGGAGCTCCGCCCCTTTCTCCTGGCGGCAAAGGCCGAGGCCAGAGCCGCGGTGGCCAACACGCCGCCCAACAGAATAACAGCTCCAATTCCGCCGCCGCCGCCCCCAAATTTTATAACCATTTTGTTCTCCTTTTTTTCTCGATCGTAATTCCCTGTTTTGTTGGACTTGTCCATGATTATGATAATGATTCTTTTCTTTTAGGATGAAGATAAATATATTTTGATTAGTTTGTTCATAATTTGTACAGGGATTTAGCGAATCTTTTTGCAATGCATTTTTTGAGGTGCTTATGAATGTGTACAAAGTGTGGGTGAAGTTTGTTGTGGTGTTTATTTTTCATTACTTATTACTCTTATTTTTATTAGTGTTAATTACTGGGGCTATCTATATTTTCGATTTACTGTCATTTCCATTTTAGAATCATACAAAATATTCAATTTATTTACATGAGATCATATTAATAGTTGCACAATTCAGTGTAAATAAATTGTATTTTTTATTATAATAAATTATATGATTCTAAAATGCAAATACATACAAAACTTTACCTATATTTTAATGTACAGTACAGTATTTCACATGAACTAAATTCTATCGATAATACTTTATTTGCATTTCCGGAAAATTTTATGTAGAACTAACACTTATTATTTTTAGGGTTTTAATCAATGTTTTCAAAACCGGGTTGAACCGGCCGGTTCAACCGGTTGAACCGGGAACCGGCCGGTAACCCGGTTAAAAAACACATATATAACCGGATTTTAGGTTGAACCGGGTTGAACCGGTCAAAACCCGGTTCAACCGGAAAAAACCGGTTTTTTTCTTCTTTTTTTTAAAATTAAATTATTAATTTATATTAAATATTTAAAATTTTAAATCTATATTTCTCTCACATTTTTCTCCAACACTTTCGATGTGTGATAAATGTATGAGGTGGGACAAAATTTATAAAATATGATATGAAAAGTTATAAAATATATATTTAATTTTTTATAGGTGTATATTTATTTTGTTTTTTTAACTAAACATAGAAAACGGTTGAACCGCCGGTTGAACCGGTCCAACTGGTTGAACCGCTGACCGGTGGTCTGTCCGGTTCGATCACCGGTTCGGTTATGAAAACATTGGTTTTAATTTCAATCGCTATATATATCTGAACATGTAAAAAAAACTGATAAAACAAATCACCTTATTAATTGTTGCGCTTCTAGTCTTGGATACACCATTTACATTGCAATACAATTTATGCCGGTGTGGAGGTCATAATTGTACTGAAAATGTAAACAGACTATCAGTTACAACTATTAATTACGTCGCGTAATTTATTGGAAGGTTATAAAGATTGTGATAGAATTGAGATTAAAATAAAAGTATACTAAAATATACATGACTAGTTTAGTGCCCGCGTAACACGCGGTTTCTAATTAAAAATTACAATATTTTCAATAAATATTATATTTAATAATTAAAAATATAAATATGTACATAGATATATTAAATATGAATTAATAATTACATGAGGTGTATATTAGTAGATTTTCTTAAAATCTTGGAATGAGATTATTGTGTCAAATATTATTTATCCATTTTAATATGAAATTGAAATCTACAAATTAAAACAAAATAAATCGACTAAGAAAAGACAAATAAATAAATAAATTAATATGTAATAATGATTTTTTTAAATAAATAAGTTATAATATAAAATACTTTTGCCACATAAAATATGTTAAAATATACATAAAAACAATTATAAAATAAAATTATTTATTAAAAAATTAATAATTGAATATAATTTTTACTAAGATAAAATACATTTAAAATAAATATTTTATTTATCTTAAATTAAGTCAAACAAATTATTACCAAAAGAAAGATAAATGAATAATATTTTATAATTAAATAAAATATAAATTAATAAATATGAATTACACATTTTATAATATTTGCACATATTTTAAATACCTAAATAATTAGAAATTAATTATACATAAAACTTTAAGTTTCATGACACATATGAATCTATTATGAAAAGAATCAAATAAAAAAATGACATGTGTACTTAAATTTCTCATTGAATGACACATAAGTTAAATTAATATGGAGTTGACACATCATGAAAAAAAAAACTCCCTATTAATATATAGAGGAATTATTTTATTTTGTCTTATTTAATGACTTAATGTGAGGTTCACAAATCACAAGTGCTGAATGAATTGAAATAATTCGCGCGAGTCACGGGCGAAGAAAAGACAATGAAATTGCCCATAAAAGGTAAGTTGGGCACATTGTTGAAAGTGATAGATAGCTCTTGAATTTTGTGAAAATAATGCATTTTTTTGTGAAAATTCAAAATTATACTAAAAAAACCATCTACAAAAATGTGAATCATTTATGAAATTATCTAGCTTTATAAAAAATCATTCAATGAAATCATCTAACGTGATATCATATTTCAGAAATAGAATTGAGTATAAATTACTTTACAAACGGGTTAATTGCACGAACCTGTCGTGGTTTAAAAATATTGCGTGAAATTCGCATGTGGTTTAGAAATATCACAAAAACCCCCTTATAATTTATTAAATCAAGTTAATTATTCTTTTTTTTAATTAATTAATAATTTTATTTATTTTCTCTATTTCTCGTGTTATATATGTCCTTCATAATGTACTATTAAAACTTCAATATTTGTTATAACAAAAAAAAACATGAGAAACGGAGAAAATAGAAATCGTTAACTCAGTTTTTGAAAAAAAAAATGGTTAATTCGCTTGATTTAGTAAACTACTAAAGAATTCATGCAATTTTTAAATCACAAGCGAATTTCGCCTAACATCTTTAAACCACAAAGGGATTTCGTACAATTAACCCGTTTACAAACAACATTTTGTGAGACTGTAATAAGATTAGAATTTCTTAAGCGAAATTTATAGTATAAAAAATTGGATTTGGATCTCATGTTGTGCAGCACCGAGTTGTAGACATAAACTCATACATGTATATAGTGCATTTTCAATTGAATAGCACAATGTTATGTCATCCTAAATCTAAATACACTACAAACACATATGAATTCACTACACAACACGATGCTATGATCCAAATCCTAGATTTATAGTACAAAAAATTGGATTTGGATCTCATGTTGGTGCTGTTGTAGACATAAACTCATACATGTATATAGTGCATTTTCAATTGAATAGCCAAAATCCTAAATCTAAATAAAAAATCACGGATATTGCATTTTTGGAGCACAATAACTAGCATCGAACTCTATCGTTTATGACATTTCTTGTTATATCACCTCGATCTACGGCACATGTATGTCCATTAAAATTTAAAATTACAATGATAACATCATAAAATTAACCATTAAACCCATTTGAAAAATGGTGTTAATTTAAGGAAAACAGATTTGCTAAATCTGGTCCTAAATTCTCGATGCGTATAGAGAATTTTATTTTTATCTTTAAAGATAAATTAGTAAGTTAAAAGATTGATGAAAATAAGAAGAAATATAAATGAGTATATTTTATTTTCGAAATAGTCTATGAATTTAAAAATTAGATAGTCAAATATGTTTTTATTTAGAAAAATATAATTAATATATATATTTTAAAAAAAATCGGCCAAAGTCCTCGTTTATATCGTTCGATGAGTCAATTACAACCGTGGTTGCCGCCTAACTTTTTAATTATGGGTCCAACAGCTTAATGCTTAGAAATTTCAAGCATAATTTATTCATACATCAATTTTTGCAATTATGATAGTCAATTTTAGGTATTGATGTACATATAGTTTGTTCCAACTCGCTATCATAGTCCACGTAAATAATATTTAAGTGGGGCTAATAAGTTAATTATTATATTAACTGTGTAAAGCCAATGCATTATTTTAGAATTTAGTTAACTATTAAAAAAGTTAATGATCTTCTCATGTTGAGACACACTTGCATAATGAAACACTCTCGCAATAAAACAGAGCATAATTTGAGCATGACATTTTAATACTTTAATGTGTTGATTTGTGTACCTGATCCGTACGAGTTGTTGTCTTTCATTTTCTATCATGAGTTTTCAGTTTTTACAATTTGATATTCGAATTTTTAAATGGTATCTCACTGTAAAAACTAGCAAGTACTCCCTCTGTCCCAAACTCAATTGTGCATTGCACTTTTCGGCCCGTGTTTTATTGAGCGAGTTGTTTATGGTATATGAAATGATAAAATTACTTTAAAAGCATGATAAGATAGATGAAGGGTAGCACTATTATACCCCACCTTAAAAATCTTTTTATAATTTCAATTATTAATAAATAATTCGTTCTCTAAAACACGAGTTAAATAATGAATGCCCAATCGAGTTTGGGACACAGGGAGTATATTAGAAGGTTGTAATTAATTAAATTGAAATAATAATAAAATATCGTGAACTTATTTGACATTTAAAATGAAGTGTTTTTTTTTAATAGTATTAATAACTAGTAGGATATTTAATAAGATCTATCTATGCTATCGATCTATTGAACTAACTGAGCTAGAGCTGACTGAGATATTAAATAAAAATATTACCAAATATAATCAAATCTCTCTGTATTTATGAGAATGGTTTATGCTACTTTATAGTCCTATACTAGTTTCATTTTGCTAAAACATGCATGTCCAACGCTATGTTTTAAGTGTACATCTTATGTGCAAGTACGGTGCAATTTAAATATATAATTTTTTATTTTTTTGTACAATTTCTAATTTATTCAGTATAAAATAAGTTAATGTTTTAAGAAAATAAATTGTATATTTTAAAAATACACTTGAATTGAACAACACACTTAATGCATATAAAATTTTGCCCATTTTTATTTTGTATTACAATCTCTATTTTCTTTACCATCTTTACTATTGATTACTTGTGGAAGGAAGTAAATATGTTGTTTACTCTATTATCCAAAATTTGGCTGAAGATTGTTGGGTTTTCTATAGTCAGGAACAGTTTCGTCCTTCCTGACGTCAGACACTCAATAGAATATTGACACATCATCCAATTTCGCCATTAGCGATCTAAGTTTGCAGTAAGGCAAAAATATTTTTTTAAAAATTAAAAAAATGAAATTACCAAATTATCCTTAAAGTAATTTTAAATAAAAATACAAATGTATGAACTTAACCTTTAATATAATTATTAATCAATAAACTAAAATAATTAAATATTTCTTCTACTTAAAAACATTCCTTTCTTTTTTTCTCCCAACCCCATTTCATAACATTTTTTATTTTATGATTCTTCTTCTAATCAAATAAAAAACCCTACTTATGAACATATAAACAAAATACTCGACACAAAGAAAGAGAGACTACGCAATATCAAACAAAATACATAAATCTGCACTTGCTATGAAAGAAATGAAGGATTTTG
Source organism: Stenogyne calaminthoides (assembly GCA_037126765.1). Classification (NCBI taxonomy): domain Eukaryota; kingdom Viridiplantae; phylum Streptophyta; class Magnoliopsida; order Lamiales; family Lamiaceae; genus Stenogyne; species Stenogyne calaminthoides. The sequence goes on along the minus strand of JBBCBC010000021.1, from coordinate 12,875,792 downwards.
TTCTGCTTGTTTTTTTTTTCTTTTATGAGAACAATGACTGTTTTTCAGGTAGGGATTGTAAGTGGTTTTTCTTTTCCTTGTTTCAGTAGTTGAAAACACATAATAAATGGCTATTGATATTGATTTCTCTGTTTGTATCTTAATTACTTTAAGTGTTGTAATTGTGTGATGATCTGAATTGTGGTTATTGTTTTCAAACTGTTTGATAAATTGCCTCAAAGGAACCGAAAGTTTGATTAAACTGCCAAGATTGAGAGGCGTTCGCTGGTCGCACAACGAAGGAACTAGGTTATATCTTTGATGAAGTTAGGAGATGAAATACATGTATTTTCTTTTGTCTGAGATGATAGTGGTTCAAACGGTTAGCTTTTTGAATCTTTGAGAGTTTCACAGTTATAGTTTGTTGTTTACTGTTATAGCATACTTGTGTGTAAATAGACATAACTTGTATGTAACTAGACATACTCTTGTTTACTGCTACATAAAAATGTCACTGAATCTATATTATTCTGTTGCAAATAGGTGTACTCTTGTATTTGGAGTGAATGATTTTAATATACCAAACTAAATTCAATGGTGTTGGTGTTTAGATTGATATGAAGTTGGAATCAATAATTTTCATCTTAAAAACCTTCATCTCAGATTAATTTTTTTTTTTTTTTTGCGTTTAGGCGAATCTGTAAACCATTCATCTTAAACGCCTTCATTTTGAATCCTTGTAGGCTGAAATATTATCTTAAACCACTTGAAGATTGTTTCCTAATTCTGTTTTCCTCGTGCGAATTATGATTTTTCTGTTGCTAATTATTATTATATATCCTTGTAGGCTGAGAAATTGCACATGAAGACAACCCCCTCTAAGGTTTGGGCATTCTCATGTAAAGCGGTTCGTGGAACACTTCCAAGTTCCAACTATGGATAATTTTGCTAGGAGGAATGTTGTGGTAGGGAATGGTGGTGGCGGCTGTATCATTTGCAGCACTGCGCATGAATCAGTTTACTATTTTTGCATTTTATGCCTAGGTACTCTTATTATTTGGTTCAAACATTCAGCAAAGGTTGGGTTGCCCTTTGATGTATTCGAATTCAGTGGGTGACCATTTCTTGGATTTTACTACAAGTGGTAAAGTCTTGTGGCAAATAAATTTGTTGGATTGATATAGCAATGTGTGATTTGGAGCATTTGGAAAATTAGGAATTAATGAAACTATCTTCAAGAATGTCTCTTGTCAGCGGAGAAGGTGATTATACCTTTCTTTTACTCTGAAAATTTTGAATTTTACTATATATAGGAAATTGACTCATTTGTCTTTTGATTGGTGTTGCTAGTAATTTGGATGGACTATCATTTGTATTTCTACCTAAACTTTTTTTGAATATTGAATGCTTTTGACCAGAGATCGGCATCCAACTTTCTTAGACAATCACAGACTAGGCCTTCTCCAAATGCTCCACATGCAGAGTTACATTTAAATATTGTTGCTTAACTATTTTGTTGTTGAGCTAATGAACTTGTTTACTCGAGGATATCAAATCTAGGTAGGATTGGAATATAAATCCCATGTATCTTATGTCTATAATGCTCGTTTTTAATATTTGCATTATTCGCTTCTTTGGCAATTCAATGTCTAAAAATTATCTTATGATTCTATTTAATTTCACCTAACCAAGTTTGACACCATTATCCAGCTACTTTCTCAATGGTAAGTGCTACCATTTCTATGTGCAGTTCTTTTATCATTACTGTGGAAATAGAGTACCAGTATGTACCTAGGTGGAGCTGTTCTGAGGGTCCTGTTCCATGAAGCAGTAATATTGATTAAGGGAAAACTTGAAATTGTTGAATTTAGGTTTGATTATTAAGTTTTTTCATTTGTAATACCTTGGTTCAGCAATATTCAGAATAATGAAACATAAGGTTGTTAGGTCGCATGTAAATGAATATCGACAGTTTGTAATATAAATTTGATATTTTCGTTCCAAAATATATTAAGATATCAATAGAACAATATTTGCAATTTTTACAAAATGGAGCTTAATAATCAAGTAATTGCAAGTCTACAACTATATCCTAATTTTGAAAGTAATGCTACATATTCCAATATTCCCAAAATAAATTTTATGGTCATCTGATGTAAACTCGTAATTGATGTATCGGAAGAGTGTGTAGTAACCAAGGTCTTGCTAATTCAACAATAACTCGAAGAAGCTGGCTTCAGTAAGAAATCTCTGCCATCTTGAACTATGGACATTTAATTGTTCTAAATCAAACATTTTTTTCCTTTTAAATGTCATATCCAAATGCAAGATGTTGAACTGAAAGACACATGAGAGAACACAGACAGAGTCGGGGACAACTATAGATTTGCCCCAGGAGGGCCTCTTTGAATTACAACTTGGAGATGACAATATATGACCACAGTTAGAATCTGCAACATCACAAATTTCGTGCCTTCTCTTCTCTCGAGCATTTTTCGCCCCTAGAGCAAACAAATGATCAGAGCATGAGAACACTTCCCTAGATATAAAAAAAAACAAGAAAAAGAATACCGAGAATGTAGAATTATCTATAAACGAAAGGGAAATAAGTTACGGAAGATAGAAGTACAAGTCAAGACTAAAATACCAGGTAGGACATATGTGCATGCAAGACTAGCATAAAGAAATGCACATTGTATCACACAACTGTCATTCTGAAGAGGCCCTCTGTAAAAGCACTCGAAATGTAACAGTAGAATACCACCACAAATTTCTTGTTCCAGTGCAAAAATATTGACACGAAATGAAACAGAAATCCAAAGTTCAAACCTACTCCATCACTGCGTAGACATTGTCTGCATCCTCATAGGCATCATAGAGTTACACTAAGTTCTTGTACCCAGTTAGCGCACATATCATCTTAAATTCTCTTCTCATATCCTGTACGACAATTGCTTTAGTCATCTGCACAAAATAGAGAATATACATTACATCATAATCACTTCACATAATATATTTTTGTAATATAGCAAATTCTATCTTAACAAATAAAAAATTCTGCAATTTTTTTTTCTAAAGCACAACGCGACAAGCAAGGACCTGGGAGCACAAGAGTGACACTAAATGAGCCATAAAAAACAATGAAAAGTAAATAAATTATCCAGTATCTACACAAGGAATCAATGAACTTCTGAAGAAGACTTGGAGACTGTGATTTCAAATGACACTTGTAGCATATATTTCTCACATGTAAATATTTAAAAACAAAATGGGTTGATTTAATAATCAAGTAACTATTATTGTAACTAGTTACTAAACACTTGGAAGTGGACCTTTTAATGCTCAAAGTTTTCTTTAGTTTAAAAATACCAGTATGTTTGAATTTGTCTCCAACTCTTATTCTCATTATCTCACAATAAAAAACAATGTTTTTAAAGTCTAAAAATAAAGTGTATTTGGATTCATACTTTTCGTATTCCCATTCTTCTGTAGAATAAAAAAGTATGAAACGTGCATCCTGTTATTTAAGTACTCCTCCGGGTCCCACTATAACTTTTTTTTTTTTTTTTTTTTTATCCGTCCCCACAATAAGTTTTCTCTTCCATAAATAGAAAAAGTAACTCTACTATCCATAATTTTTATCATCACTTTTGACATAATATTACAAAAATTGTCACTCACTATTCCACTCATTATTCCACATACCTTTTTCCTCTTTTCCAATGACCAAAATTACCCTTTATTTTTATTATTTATTATTATTCTTTAATTAAAACACTCAAAAGAAAGAGAAAAGTTACGTAGGGATGGAGGGAGTATTACATTTTCCTACTAATAAATCACATTTGCGACAGAACATCTTTGCAACACACGTTCTTCCAAAGTACTTCCAAAACACATTAAATAAAGTAGGATCCTCTTTTTGTTGCCTTTATCTACCATGTCAAAAACATAAAACTGGGACTTACTCAACCTTGCCTAAGAGATTTAATTGTTTTAAAAATTCTAATACAATTTTTAACAATTAAGAATTGAATAGCTTGCCCAAATTAGAAAACCAAGGTTCATGTAATACAGAATCTCAGCTATATTTAGTCTGATCCGAACACTTGAGTTCTAACATCCTAGACAAGAAAATTCTGAATCACAGCCCAACAATACAATTATACAGATATTTACACTCAACACACACACACTATATATAGATAGATATATTATTCTTAGATAAGCACACCAAATCTAGCAGGAATACAATTTGAAGTCGAAGAAACGAAACAAAGGAACTCAAATCCAAGATCCATAAAACAGATGTGATCTTAAAAACTATGCATAAAATATTTTATGCGAGACCTGTAATCTTGGAAAGAGATTGTGTTGTAGCTTGGGAGGAAGAGGGCGAATTACGCCTATAGCGGCGGTGAGTTGCGTCCGGCGACAGCATAGTTGAGGGCGAAGACCGTGACTTAGGTTGTCAAGAGCAGGGATGAATTTTGTTTATAAATATTTTGATCTTAAAACAAAATGTTAATAAGGTATATGAAATAGTATAATTAAATATTTATGTTTTTAGAATTAAAATGTTAATTTTGTCATTTTATATTTATTTCTAATTTTTTATATAATTTATTAGTATGGCGATGCATAGCGATTGCATTAAACACAGTGCAAACGTCCTAGTGCAAAGTACAATCCTTTAAAATAAATTTCATGCGTTGGATCGACGATCTAATGCTAATCAGAGGACTTCCTGACGTTAGGTAGGGCAAACCTTTTTCTGACAGTAGAATGACCCAAGATTGTTTCTTAAGAATTACTTCTCCTTCGGAAAATAAGACTATTAATAGCCCAAATATGCATCAGAGTTTCAATCGGCCGCTCATTAATTTTAGGCCCATTTGAGTTGGACGTATCCCGACCTTTAGTACAAGTGGGCTGCTATATAGGTGAATGGGCTGTAGTTGAAGTCCAATATGGAGAATAAAGCCCAGAACACTTTCTTTTTCTTTCGCTTGAAGGGAAAAATGCTTATATTAGTTGAACTATGAGCATTTTCATAATTGAATATTAATACTTTTATGATTTTATCATAATCTCGTATTAATCTCTGTTTCCAAAGAATTGGAACAACTTTTTCCTGAAAATCTTGGTTCAAACGTATAATTTTAGATATTCATTTTTACTTCCATCAATATGTGATGGTATAATATTTTATAATAGTGATTTAATCAAGTGCAAGATATAATTTTATTCACCTAAAGCACTTTCAAATATATAAATTTTAAAAAATAATTTAATTATAAGAGGTGGACAACTTAGAGCCTTGATCTGACTATTGGTGTGATCTAAAAATACATAATAAACAAAAGAAAAATAGACCTCGAGCCTTAAATATCACTCCCACATTCCCACTAGTATCCATGAATTAATCACCGTACGATTAAAAAGTAATTTGAAATTAAAGTACTAATATCATACCAATAAAGAGTTTGTGAAAGTAACACAAAATTTAGTGTTACAATGCAATTTAAAAAAAAAAAAAAGTGTGTTCCTTTAAAAAAAAAAGTGTTTAAATTGTCCCATATAAAAATGTTTAAAATGATGTATTTTAAAATCGCGGAGGGTCATAACCGTAAATAAAAGGACCAACGGAGTACAATCGCATATCTTTATAGCCGATGGTTCGATACGCCGAGAGTGGCGCGCCGCTCAATCCATTGTTGAAGTTGGTAGCGTAAGGGCACATTTTGAGCCGAGAGGTGTGGAGAAAGGCTTTGCACTGGGTCACATTGACGCCGCCAACATCTCGAAGCAGCTGGGATGAAAGCTTAGCTAGAAAGTAGCCGTTGGCGTCTGTGGCTCGGCTCAGCTTCGAAAATGGAGCCGTTTCATAGCCGTACTTGTCGATTCCTAGGCATGTTATTCTCATCACACCTCCTGCATTTCACATGTTTTTTCTTTTACTTATCTATATAATTATTTATTTATATATTCATTTAATTTAATATTATTATAAAAAATAAATAGAAACCAAAAAAGATTGAAATATGATAGTTAATTCTTTTATATTACTGTAGAGACAATAATTACTTTGTAATAAAAATCGTCTTTATAAATAAAATTGATCTAGAGGAATATATGATGTCGTTAACTATTCTAAAGTAATTTATATATATATTATTACCAATATTTACCCAGACTGTGAGGTTGTGGGTTCGAACGGATATTGAAAAAAAAAATTAGCATTGAGAAGTTGAGTTGTAATGGGTTAAGATATAATGCAATCAACATAAATTTTTTATTTAGCTACATTTAATAAATTTGATATTTTTAATTTGGAAAGAAATTGTCACCTTTTAGTGGGAGGACTTTAGAGGGAGATTTACAGTAAACAACCCCTTGTACGCTGAAAACTCTTGGGAAAAAATCCTGTTTCGTATTCGGGTTCGGGTCAAACCCGTATCCACCTGCAAAAGCTCCGACAGTCACGGAAAAGAGAAGCAGATGCAAATGCAATGTTAGTAGAGAATAACTCTTCCTAAGAGCCATATTTTAGATATTCTTCAATTGTTTGTTTGTTTGATCACCACCTTTTTTTTATTACCCAAAAATTGATGTGTTTGTTGGTGTATATGTATAGAGCTATTATATCGCATCATAACTTGCTAGCACGATCTATTTTTGTCAAACACAAATGGGATGCCACTTCTGTTTTACTAATATGCCTGGTTAACTGTTGATTAAGTCTCCATATAAACTTGTTTATCATGAAATTTATATCATTATACTTATAATTATAAATTAGTAGTACTATACATTTTTTTTATCAAAAAAAAAATTATTATTAATTAAAGTGGCATGAAAAGTATCTATAAAGTACAATGCACTGGACAAATATACCAGCAAAGAAATCAACCATAATCACCAAATTTTAGAGTCCAGGTTCCATAAACTAACCAAAAATAACACTAGGATTAGTATTACTATACTCAAGGATAAAAATATCACTATCGCAAGACATATCGCAACCTTAATTTTACGGATATATCGATGGATATATTGACATCGCAAATTTTTTAAAAAATTACGGAAATTAATGTTAAAAATTTAGGAAATTTTACATGAAATTTTATAGAGTATTATAAAATACTATTGCACATATAATTCATTTAATATCACAACATAATGACATGTTTAAAACAAACATATTAATAATAGATTATATAAATACTGTTTGGCATATATTAAACAATTTACAATATAATATATAATACAACACAAAATATCTAAAATTGCATTACAATACAATTAGTACCTAAATGATAATTTATGAGGTTCAAATATAAAAAAATTAATAATATCTTTGTCCAAACAATATTAGATGTATTGCACTACTAATTTACTACCTTGAAAGTATATAATATATCTCTTGCAAAATACATAGTGAAATAAATTTATAACTTATTATAAGAATATTTTATTATTGACATTACTCTTAATAGTCTATACTTAATAACTGATATTATTATACTTATAAACTAATATTATAGTAATAGACGTTATTGATGTGAATTTATAAAAATAACGATATTAATTTATAAGTGTACACTGCAAAAAAGACGGTGATTTACGACGGTTTTAGCGACGGTAAAAACCGTCGCTTCTGATCTATAATGACGGTTTCGGCAAACGATTTTCGACCGTCGGAGAGCGAGGGTCGCTAAAATATAGCGATGGTTTTTTCAAGACCGTCGCTACTAACGACAGCGATAATCCGTCTCTCTTATCGACCGGTTTTTACCGTAGCAATATATGACGGTTTTGTCGACGGAAAAGTGGGCCCGGTCCTCGGGCGGAATAACCGTCGCTAAGACCGACGCTAAACCATCGATATATTGTCGACGGTTATGATGTCATAATACTGTCGCAAACAAAGACGAAAATCCGTCGTTAGTAGCGACGGTAATACTCCGTCGGTCTTAGCGACAATTATTTCCGTCTCTAAAACCGTCGCTAAATCGGGAATTTTCGAAAAAAAAATGGCTCACGGTGGTTCGAATCCGGGCCGGGGGGCGCCCGGGTGGGCACCGAACCACCCGAGCCACGGACCATCTCAAACCTAACCACCAAGCCTCTCAATTAAATGAGGCATTTATTCGCTCCCGTGGGGGACCGAACACGGGACCTTGGGCACCCGAGCGGGGATCAATTTTGCTCGGGCACTTGCTTCTTTGCGTTTACTTAATGAATTTAATTGTATATGTCCTAAAATTTATTTTTTTTCAAATTTTTTTTAAAATTCTTTATTTCAATTATCTTATTTAATAATTCAATTACATTTTAATATAATAATTTATATTTTTTATTTATAACTTATAATTAAATTAATTAAATTAAAATCATATTTTTTAACTTATTTTTAATAAAATTAATTCTATATTAATTTACAATTAATTTTTTTAAATTTTTTTTATTTCAATTATCTTATTTAATAATTCAATTACATTTTAATATAATAATTTATATTTTTAATTTATAATTTATAATTAAATTAATTAAATTAATTAAATTAATTAAATTAAAATCGTATTTTTTTTAACTTATTTTTAATAAAATTAATTCTATATTAATTTACAATTAATTTTTTTTTCAATTATCTTAATTAATTAATGATTCAATTACATTTTAATATAATAATTTAGTTATTTTTATATTTACAATGAATATAGTTTTTTAAATTTATATTGGATAATTACCAAAAAATAAATTATATTTAGAACAAAATTAAATAACTAGTAATATCATAATAGAGCGTCGTCAACGTGAAATATTACAAATGAAATACAATATAATTATTATTCGTCATCCTCATCGTTGCCCCCATCTGTATCATCATCCTCCTCCTCATCATCATCCTCCTCCCCATCATCATCCTCCTCCTTGTCCTCCACTTCCTCATAACCATCTTCATTCTCCTCTTCCTCACCATCTTCATTCCCTTCCCCGCCGCTGTCAATCTCTATCAAATCTGGATTTGCAGCTGTTAAGTCTACAAAAAGATTGAAATCTCCTGTATGCACTTCAGTTTGAGTGGCAACTGTTTCTGTTTGGAACGGAGCGTCGTCAACTACGGCAGTTGAATCCGATTTAGGAACTTGCACCAGTGATCTCGCCTTTACTTTGCAAACAACCATCCATTCATTATTTGCTCTCGAACCTGGATACGTGCAGTAGTATACTTGGGATACCTGAGTAGCAAACACAAACGGATCATACCCCAGATATCTTCTTCTTTAATGAACATCGACCAGTTTGTATCCGGGATGAATCCTTGTTCCTGAAGTAGATGGATCATAACAATCACACTTGAACAACACAACAGTCTTCTCAGGGAACCCCGGATATCCTACTTCAACGACTTCTTGCAAGTGTCCGAAGTAGTCACGGCTTTCTCCATCGAACATTGCACTGTTAATGCAAACACCACTGTTCACAGTAGATTTGGTCGATGCATAATCCACTGTATGAAATTTGTAACCATTTACATAGTATCCTTGGTATGTGTTGACCACACGTAGTGGTCCTCTACTGAGATCCCGCATGAATGGGTTCACAATTCCACCATTATAGCCCTTTGACGCGATGATTTGAGGTTAAATATATAATTGTAAACATTGAATATGAATTTATTAATAAACAACGGTTTAGAACCACTCACATAGTTTTGGAACCACTCTGCAAAACCACGATTAATATATTCACCTACTTGTGCATCTGAGATGTTTGGATCTATATGGTGTAGCTCTTTAGTAAAGATCCTAATTGAAAGCAATATATTATATTAATCAACTATTATATAATAAATTAATATTCTAATTATGTAAATGATACGTATATGAAATACTTACTCAATGTACTATTGGACTTCCTCACAATTGAATAACACATATTTATGTGCAGCTTCAATCTCTTGTCGGTTCAACCATGGCCGTTCATTTGTCTTACCCAAACATCGACCTGGACACTTAAACACGGACAACATACCCTCAATATCATCAGCAACATTGTATGTGTCTCTACCGTCGTAATTACGAGGCTCATTTCTCAACCTTGTTCTAACATGATCCTCGAAATAGTAAGAACAAAATGTTGTAACCTCCTCACACAAGTAGGCATTAACAATTGATGCTTCAACTTTTGCCTTTTGTTTACAATTGAGCTTCAAGTTATGTAGATACCTATAGATATATAATAAAAAAACAATTATAAGATCAAAACATAAATATATTAATATTTGTATAAATAGTTGTGAAGTGAAGGTTTACCTCTCAAATGGATACATCCACCTGTATTGCACCGGACCGACAATTTTGGCTTCATATGCTAAGTGCACCGGCAAGTGCTCCATCGAATCAAAGAAGCTTGGAGGGAAAATGTGCTCCAACTTGCATAAAATAACTGGAATGTCTTTCTCCAAATGGACCATGTCGTCCCACGTAATCATTATAGACGTTAAATCTTTGAAGAATAAACTCAACTCAGTTACAACCCTCCAGATATTGTTCGGTAGGAATTCCCGGAATGCGAGGGGCAACAGTCGTTGCATAAACACGTGACAATCGTGGCTTTTCATCCCGGACACCTTCCCGTTTGATGTGTTTACACAACGACTCAGATTGGAGACATAGTCATCTGGAAATCTCAGATCTTCAATCCAATTACACAAAGCCACTTTCTGTCTCTTATCAAGTGTGTAATTGGCTTGGGGATACCTTCTGGTACGTTCATCCCTCTTCAAGTGATCACGTTTGCATATCTCGTTCAGCCCATCACGCGACTTTGCAGTGTCTTTTGTCTTGCCCTCTGTGTTCATGATTGTGTGAAACAAGTTATCGAACATATTTTTTTCGATGTGCATCACATCTAAGTTGTGCCGAATCAAAAGTGAGCTCCAGTAGGGCAAGTCCCAGAAAATGCTCTTCTTCTTCCAACCACCCGGTACCATTTTATTATGCTACTCCGCATGTTTTTCTATTTTTTTTCCTCAATCTCTTCTGATTAATTTGATTTCACAACCTTTTACTTGCATGAATGCAAAGAGTTATAAGTTAATTAATTTATCATATGTAGATAGAAATATATTAATTAATTTAAAACAACTAATATAAAAATACTTGATCTCTTTTTCAAACCCTTTTTTATAACGACTGTGTTCTTGATAAAATCCTTTTTATTCTTTCGAAAAGGATGATCTTCTGGTAAAAACTTTCGATGGTTATCAAACCATGAAACTTTTCTGCTAAGACAGAGACCGGAAAGCGTCAGAATCCTCCATGCATTAAGGACATGCTTGTTTTTCGGTAAATCGCCCTCCATCCGGACAACATGGAGTACGAATGATAGTCATTGATCGTCCGAAAGAGGTGCCCCCATTCGAATTTTCGTATGTACATCGTAAGACTCCATTATCCCACGGATGTATTAAGTCTCTTTATCGAGGGTGAAGGAAAACATCTAGTTTGTCCTTTGGATTCTTTGGACCAGGTACCAATACTGTGAGAAACATCGTTTGGGGCTTCATGCACATCAACGGAGGTAGATTATAAGGAGTCAATATAACCGGTCATAACGAATCGCTACCGTGCATTCCAAATGGACAAAAACCATCGATCTTTGAGACTAGCAACCGGCGTTCCTAGGTTCATCGGATAAAATAAAAATACCTCGTCAAGATGTTTCCGTGCCATCGAGTCAAATAGGTGTCTCATCTCTAAGGTATGAGGATCGGTCTACAGTATGATGCCATGTCATATCTTTGGTTGTGGCACTAGATTGATCTGATCTCTGAAGGCGAGGAATGATCGGGGGAGGTAATACATTATTTTATTTGCCACTTCTTCTTCATTTTTCGCTTTTCCCTCAATCGTCGATTCCGGTTTCATCGTGGTACTTTGTACCGAGAGTGCCCACAAAATCTGCGACTTATCTAGATTCGCGTCTTAACCCGTTACCCCGAATAACATGCGAGTTATTGATACAACAATCAATACTCTCTCTTTGGTAGACCCATACTCTTCTTCAATGATTTTTGGCTTGATATTCTATAATAGACACCTTATTACCGGGAGGACATACTGTTAGTGTTAGTGTCCTAAAGACAATCCTTTGTAAGGACATAATACTCAGATAATATTCAGTATTGGTTTAATATTATTATTTGTTTAATATTAAATGTATGGTGTTACACTCATTAGAATATTATTATGTTTGATTGTTTGCATTTATTCTTATATGTGTTCCCTTGAGTCCACTGTTGTCATTGAGTGAGGGAGAACTCGGATGACTTAAGCATGATTCTTAAATAGCCCCAATCGAGGATCATCAAGAAAGAGATATTGATGATGCAATGGAGATTGGTGTGCGATCTGCATCATACTCTTAGAGAGTGTAGTAAGATTTCACTTACTACGAGATACTAGGTATCTCATGATGGATGCACAAATACCTTAGAGGGTATTGGTATACCCATCCGAGAAACCGTTTGATGTAGTTCCACTACATGTGTCTAGGGGTGTCTCGGTTAGTGGGAGCGATGCGATACTCCTTTGACTTGAGGTCAATACGCACGACATGTATGGAATGATGAACTTTGACCATGACAAATGCTTGCACCCTTCCATGGGTAGATATGGCTTGGATTGGGTTCATCACGAAGTGCATGTGCGTGGTAGTTGAGCCAAGAAAAGGATTCATTCCTCAAAGTGGATTTAGAGAGAATACTCATCTTCTCATCATAATTGGATCGAAATCATTGGCCAATGCACGTCAACTTAGACTTTGTGACTAAGTGTGACAATAATGATCAATTAGTGATTTAAGATAAATTGATTAAGTTATTTGAATAGACACTTCACCACGTTCAAGACTAATTGAGTATTCATGAATGAAAGGAAAAAATCATAGCCCTTGGCGTTTGATTCATATATGTAGTTGCATGTTTCTCGCAACGTACCTCATATATTGAGAATGTCTGATTTATTAACTAGGGTTCAATTAAGACCGTTAGTTTGACTAATCGCTCGGTATATGAGGGCATATGGGTCACACAACAAGTAGTTCCCTTTTATGGATTATAGTTAGTTGATTAAATGTTAAATTGGATTTATTATTTAATTTATGGAGAAATAATTAATAATAGATTAATTTGGAATTAATTATTATTAATATTTAATATTTAATTAAATTGGATTTAATTAAATAAGAATTCCCAATAATTATATTTGGAATATAATTATAGGATTTAATGCATATGGAAATAAATCGTAGAGATTTTCATATAAGGTTATTAAATCTGTAGAGATGTATATTTAGGGAATTAAATTAAAATGAATTATTTAATTCAAGATTAGGGATTTTATTTAAAGTAATTGAAATTTTAGCTTAGGGTTTAAAATTTGGCCTCCTATATATCAAGTTCTCTGGGAATTCACAAACAATGTTACTTCATATTTTCTCCATAAGATCTAGAGTTTGGATTTTCCTACCAAGTCTGTCTCGGGATTCAACGATGGCAAATCCATGCAAGTCTATAATCGGGGATTACGTGGATACCGTAGTAGAGAAATCTGCGCTCAACCTACTATAAAATTTCTCGTTATGATTATTGTAATTTGTATGCAACTAAATTGTTCAGTGTTGGTGAACCTTTTATTTCCGCTGCGCATGTGATTACGTGTTTCACGTGCCTCTATTTTTCAACAATGGTATCAGAGCATCAGACTCTTTTATTTAATTGATTTTTGGTTTTTTTAAATTAATATTTTTTAAAACCAAAGGGGCACGGTTCTTGTGAAGAAACCGCACCCCATGTTTGTTGTTTATTTCGGCTGGGTTCTCGTCTCATCCCCACGAACCCTAAATTGGGGTTTTCCCATGATGGGAATTTCGTCGCCGCTCACCCCTCTTCCCACGGCCGGCGGCGCTACGCCGCGTCGCTGATGGCCGGAGCTAAGCACCACGCCTCGCGATGCGTGCGGAAGCCCGCGGCGTGGCCCGCGATGTTTCGTCGCAATTTGCTATCTCCGCCGGGGATCTGCGATTCCCGTCGCGATTCGTCCTCCCTGGTGCCGTATCTTTTCACGGCGGTGCGCTTGGGTGTCTTCGAGGCCTGGCCGATGTGTCTGTCTCGATGCACCTCAAAGCGGCATGCCACCGGAATCGAGATGACTCAGTGGCGGCGCGCCGCCGTTTCGTTCGTCTTCCTCGACGGGCTCTGGTTTCGAACCACTCACAGCAAGGGGTCGCGGCTCCGCGTGCTTCCCCTTCCGGCTCGTGTTTGCTCACGGCAGCGAGTCGCCCGCACACGGTGCGTGGCGGTGGAAACTCGCGCCTGTGCAGCCGGCCACGCCATCGCGTTGCGTTGCCTCGTTTTGGTTCCCCTGTTCTTCGATCTGAAATCTGGACAGTTTCGTGTTTTTTGTTTTGCTCGATTAATTGGGACTAAACAATTTGGGTTAATTTGATGTTGATTCAATGGTTGATGACACTGATTAATCTAAAATTGAACGATTTGGGTATTGTTTTTCGGATTGGATCTAATACAGAATGGGTGATGATGTAGGAGGGCTGTTTTGCAAATTCGATTTGTGATAGGCCCTTCCGTGTAAAATTTAAAAATTGCATCTGAGCCCCCGTGAATAAGACAAAATAAATTAAATAATTTGGAATTTTTATTATTAAATTTCTGAATTGAAATTGGTTGGACCAATAAATAATTAATTGGATTAATTGTTTTCTTTAATAAAATTGAAAAACTTTAATTGGAATTAAAGCTCGTTTTTCAAAATAATTTATTAAAACCCACTGTTAACTTGTTTAATCACTTTAAATTAGTTAATCAGTTTTAAAATCCGCGTTATAACTGTTTGGGTAGGCGGCACCCAATAACTGTTGGACCGTATTTATTGTTTGGGTAGACGGCGTCCATATAAGTTTTAGTCCGTGTAAAATCATGTTTGGGTAGGCGGCGCCCAATGATTGCTCAAATGATATAGATTAATCGATTAAGCAATTAATACCCCGCCATTAAAATGCTCCTCACTAAAATATGGTTTTCTCATTAACTTGATAAGATGTCTTCCATCGAAATTAAAAGTAAACCGGAGATTTCGTTCCAATTAGTACTTAAAGATCCTCGTCTTTTGCTCGGATCTACATCTAACGGGACTTTTACAGGGACATGAAAATGTCGCCACTTGATGGTTGTAAACCAACTTAACTTTGTTTATTTAGCCCCAAGTGAATAAAGGTTAAGTGACATCAGTCGAACTAGGTTCGACAACTACTAGGAGTTGCAATTTGGCAATTGGTTTGGAGACCTACCAGTTATGCTATCATAATGATCAGCCCTCGCTGGGATTATGATGGTAGTAATGTGGATCCTAGTCCATTATGATTTATATTAGATATAAATTCGTACTTTTCCGATGAGGTCGTTGAGTATGTGAAAATAATGGAGACAAAATAAATTGAAAAGCCATGTTTATTTTGAATTGCTGAATATTGATCATAGGAATTATGTGTTTTAATTCCCGTTTTATTTTATTTCTCTAGGATTGTTGAAATGAATAACTTGTCATTGAGAAGCATTTTGGAAACGAACAAGTAGGTTGGGCCAAACTTTCTCGACTGGCACCAAAACGTTCGTTTGGTGCTCAGGCAAGAGAAGATTGAGTACGTGTTGGACACGTCAATCCCTGCTACCCCTGAGGCTTGCACTGAAGAGGCTGAAGAGTTCGACGCTGCAGCCCAGAAGAAGCATCAAGAGGATGCTTCACAGGGTCAGTGTGTTATGCTACTCTGAATGACTCCCGAGCTGCGAAGGCAGCATGAGAATATGCTTCCCTTCGAGATGATTAAGCATCTGAAGGATCTCTTTGATTCTGAATCTCGTTATGAGATTTATGAAGTGATGAGAGATCTGTTTAGATGTCGATTGTCCGAGGGAGGGAAGGTTTCTCCTCTTGTATTGAAGATGATAGGGCTAATCAAGAAACTCGGTCGTCTGGGCATTGAGCTCAAGACCAACGTTGTTGTTTATGTCATTCTTCAGTCGCTTCCCGATTCATATTCAAGTTTCGTAGTAAACTTTAATATGAATAAGACGGAATCGATAATGCCCGAGTTTCATAACATGCTCAAGACTTTTGAGTCCTCCACTGCTAAAGAGAAGCCCGTACTCATGGTGAGTGCCTCTACTTCTTCTGGTCTGAAAGGAAAGAAGAAGCGGAGAGGCAAGGCAAAGAAAGGCTCTAAGCCTAGCTTCCTTAAGCCCAAAGGTGGAATACAAAATAAGGATAGGGTGGACAAGGATGTATGCCTCCATTGTAGCAGAAGGGGCATTGGAAGAAGGACTGTAAGGTTCTAGCAGCTGAAAAGAAGGCACAAGGTGTCTCAGCCACTGGAACATGTATGTTTGTTATTGAGATAAACATGTCCACAAATGATACTAACTGCTGGGTATTGGATATCAGTTGTGGCTCACACATTTGTACTAATGTGCAGGGTCTCAAGCATAGGAGGGCAGTTAAGCCGGGTGAAGTCGCCCTACACGTTGGGAATGGAGCAAGAGTTACTGCTGAACATGTTGGTGTTTATGTTTTAAACTTACCCTCTGGTTTTAGACTTGAACTGGATAATTGTTATTTTGTTCCTTCTATTACCCGCAACATTATTTCTATTCCGATGTTGGATATTGAAGGTTTTTCCTTCCGTTTTGCAAATAATAATTTTTATTTTTTGCTTAATGGTGATGTGTATGGAAATGCTCCTTTATCTGATGGTTTATATTTGTTGCATTGTGGACAAAACATTCTTAATATACAAAACAAACGACTTGTCGCGAGTTATTTTTTACGAAGAGTATTATGTGGTTAATTTGATAACAACTCGCAAACAAAACATGCACGTGTACGATAAGCTGTAAATAAGATGAATTTGTTGACCCAGTTCGTCAGGAAATGACTACTCTGGGGGCATACCAAGCCAGGATGTGGTATTGCGAGCTTTACACGTACAATATTTGATACACCTTATGAAGATGAATCATTACAGATGAAGATAATTTGGAGAGTTAGCCTTTGGGTGCTAGGGTTTCTAGTATGGATAAATGATCACTCGAATTTTTCTGTTCCTCACCTCTCAAGCGTGGGTATGACTCTTTCTGGGAGATTTTTCTGAACCTTTTTCTTTTTCTTTTTTCTTCCTTTTATAGCACTCAAACAAGCATGAAATTTGGATTCGCAAGCATGAGTCAAGACTTTGGGTCATGCTTGAATAGGATGATATTGCCACGTCCCAACTTCGTCTTCTAGATTGATCTTGGAGCTTACTTGTCCGTAAAGACACTCTTTTGTTCGTCCAAATTAATCTTTTGCTCGGTTGGATGCTTTGTTCGCCCGCTTTAACCATGTCGGGTTTATCTTTGGACTATTGTCCTCCTCGATCACATGAGCCCTCGGGATGTTCGGGTCTTGAGATATCCGAGTGTCGAGCACTCGACCACCGAGGATGCACGAGTCTTCAAAATGTTGTCTTTGCGAGCATCTTGACCCTCGGGATATCACGAGGGTTTAGGGATCTCCGTCATGAGCATCTTGACCCTCGGGATATCGGGCCTTTCGGGATATCAGCTGCGAACATCTTGACCCTCAAGATATCTGGCTGCGAACATCTGCGACCCTCGGGATATCTGAGCCTTTTCGGGATATCGATTTGCGAACATCTTGACGCCGAGAATGTCGAGCCTTTTCGGGATATACGGCTGCGAACATCTTGACCCTCGGGATATCCGAGCCTCGGGGATGTGCGGGTTCTTGAACATCTTGACCCCGGGATATCACGAGCCTTTCGATCGTCTGAGTCTTTTCGACTTGGCTTTTTTAACTCCTCTTTCTGATCGAGTGGCGAATACTTGTCCATCGAGCATGATTATTTTAATAGATATTACACGTGTCGCTCTTACATGTTCGATTAATCTGAAGTTATTATATCAACATAACAATCTCCCCCGGGTCGCTTTTGTATTCAACGGGGACCCTACCGTTAAGATCTTATTGGGCCATAGTTGGTGTCGTTTAATGATCATCTTTGGATTTTCAAATTGAATCCAATATTTATATATACCTTGTTTCTCCGCCTTAAACTCTTTACTCCTTCCTTCTTCTTTTTTTTACCTCTGTCTTTTCAATCTTTTACGTATCCGAAAATTCGTACGAGGGCTTCATCAATTCGGCGAAGAATTTTACTCGAAAATCATTGATTCTTTCTCTAATTGTGATTATGACCTCTCGTTCAAACTCTTATGTTCCCCAGAATCGGACCACCATAGTTCCTCTTCTTCCCCTCTATCGGTAGAATCCCCCCATGGCTTAATAAATGCGGAGGCTAATGTCTCGGGTTCGAGAATTGTTTAGCAAGTTCGCAACCGTTGTCGTTCTTTCCTCTGACTCCGACGAAGCCCTAAATGAATTGGATAGGGACTTGGTCCACAATGATTCTTCGGATGATTCAAGTGATAATTTTGTGCCCCAAATTCAAATTGGGTCTAGGGCTGTTGATAATGTCAATGTAGATAGGAATGACGATGTTGTGAGGGGGGAAATTTTGATGCGTAAATATAACCTAATCGAACATAGGGGTAGTTGGTGAGCAAAATTCTAAGCTTGATATACCTGTTGGTGTCCCTCATAGTCCAACATATAACGAGTATAATGCTCGTTATAGTTTTGATTGGCCCGAGCAACCTCATAGAGTTAGGGTTGAGAATGAGTACCCATGAAAGCAAGATAGCGGCGTAATTGATCTTGAATATGCTCACTTTGCTGCATAGGAATTCTGAAACCCCAAGGATGTCTTTTTTTGGGCACCGTGTTACGATGGCGGGCCGACCAACCCCCCGAGGGTTGTGTTCTTTGTAAATTTAGACACAATGGAAGTCGGCCCGATTTCTCCATCCATTCGGCCATCACCCGCTTGTTCGTGGAATGGAACATTACCATCACGCATTTGAAGCTTTTAATGGGTGGCACATGATTATGAGCTTCGACTTTGTTCGGCAAGATGAGGCCAAGATACTATCTCTCGGAAGTGAACTTGCTCGATTGGTGCACTTGACCCGTCCCGGGGTGAACACGGGTGGTTGTTCATGCAAGCTAATGCCAAGTGTAAAATCATTGAGGATGTGCGAACAAAATCGGTGATTGGAAGGAAAAGTTTTGGTTCGTTGGGGGCGATTGGAAGAGCCGGCCTCCGAAGCGAACCAAATACTCGTTTAGACATTCCCAATCGACTTCGGGTGTGCAAGTAAGTGATTTTGTGTCTTTCGTTCTTGATTTGAACCGATTTTAACTCGCTTTTTTATTTCGGGGATTCGGTGCGATGGATAAGCGAGACCAACGACGGCTATTTTAGCGGCGTTTGGCAAATTGATTCGAGTCTTGCTTTAAGCGGTCTGCGGAGAACTCGAACACCGCCGATCGAGAGGAAGAAAGGAGGTTTGTTCGTGCCTCCTCATCATCATCTTGTTGCCGTTAATCCTGCCGGGGTAAGGATTGCCTCTTGTATTTGTATAAGTTTTGTGCCATTTTACTCATTTGTTATCCGTTTGTACATAATGAATTGTTTTGTTTCTGACTTTCCCCGCTGTGACCATTCCGTGAGTACATTCAACATACTTGAGATGGCTCGGAGAAAAAAGGCCATGGAGCTTTCTCGGATTCAGCCGGCGGGAGGCTCAAACGTGAGCAGAGAGGGAGGCGAAGCAAGGCAAGATGATCTGCGTCCCCCTGGGGAATCGAGCCGAAGCGCTGGCGAGTACTCGTTCGCCGAGCAAGGGTTAGAACAAACTCCGTCGCCAAGAGGCCAAGGATGGAAATCGCCGAAAAGGGCCGAAGCGAACAAACTCGGATGAAAGCATACCGGCGAACAAGCTCGGACGAAGTTAATCGAGGCCGTCATGATGACTCGGACCCCTACTACCGAGGCGATTAGGCGCCGCCCGTGGTCGGTCCGGTTTAAATTGTGGAAATGGAGGTTGGCACATCTTCCACCTCCCTTTGGACCCCGATCATGGACTCCGTTGAATCCCGAGCTTCGGTCCCCGAGGATATATCGTTCTTGGGATGGGATCCGCTCGTGTGAATAGGTACATTTTGTTCGACTGCTTTTTGCTTTGGTTATACATTCGTTTTTCTCATATTGTTTGCTCGGTGTATGTGTAGGTTGAGCGGGTTGTCGCCTCTTGATGCCCAATCGAAGAACTACTTGCTTTCCGCCGAGTGTTCGCAAGGTTCGGGCATTCCGAGCATGTTAGGAAAAGGCGTGCTGAACTCCCGCTCGAGCATGGACCACCGTGGAAGAGTCCCGCCGGGTCCTACTCCCCGGAAAATATCGTCCGGGTGCAGTGTTTGAGGCCAATCTATGGTCGTTCTTGAGAAAGTTTATGCTCGGTCGCCAACCTCCATGCCAACTACTTGGCTTTGATCGAGAACTCCGAAGAAAAGGTGGCGGGTGAAATAAGGGACTCGAGGATGAACCGAGGTTGGCTCGGGGACAATCTTCTCAAGACAAGCCGATGCTCGCCAGCTCGGGAGGATGCCCCGCAAGGCTCGGGAAAATGCTCGCCTATTTTAGGAAGATGCACGCCTGGCTCGGGAAGATGCTTTCGCCAGAAACCGAGTAACCGATTCACTCGAGGAGGTGGCAAGTATAACCAAGAGCTCGGGGAGGATATGAATGTTGAGCCGTGAACTCGAAATGACGTCGAGGCTATGGAAAATGAGAGGGCATTTCGCCAACATTTCATCATTCCGAGGAGACCAACACTCGTTTGGGTCTCGAAAATTCAAAGTCGCTTAGCGATGATGAGTATGTTGATTCCATGTCCAACTTCTCCTACATTTGTGCCTTTTGCCGATGTTATCGATGCATTCGCCATGCATCCAACAACGAACAAATTGCCCCTCTTATATCCGGGCCAAAGATTTTGATCGACAACCCACGGATCGCAACCTTCAATGTCGATTTGAATGATCATGTGATTTCTCCGTTTCTTCCGAAGGGATCAAAGTTGATGATCCGATTCGGATGAGGAAGATGGCTCGAGATATGAATATTGGTGTTGTTTGGCCAAAATCTTGGGACCGAAGTCTGGACCCGTCAGTGCGAGCCGAGCAAAGGGACCTCCCCGTGATCGAAAGAGAATGTACCTTTGGCGAGCATTTGGTACCTGACCATACTGAAGGAGTTGTTGCTGAGGGGGCTGAGCACAATTTGTTCGACATCTCTCTCCCGTCTACCCCCAATTATGAGAAAAACACGAACCTTGTCTTATTTTTTTCCCTGAAAAAAGAACATCCTCAATTTTCGGAATATTTGTATTATGTGCATCATCCATGATGAAACAAAATAAGAAAAACAGTATATTATACATATAGATAACATTTTTTTCCCTTAATTTCAGCAATCAAGTGTGCAGATTAGTGATGTAAAGTTCATCAACATAAAGGGGACCACAATATCAAAAAATCCAATCCTCCTGAATTGCAGCTCCAAATTCCCTTGTGAAAACATCGAATTGGGTGAAATTGACTTGGTACCCGTTAGTCCAATGAAAACTTTTGCCGCTACTTGTTCTAGCGCCAAGTTCGTGGTCAACGGAGTAGTCAACCCCCCAATGCCCCCTGCTTGTGCTTAGATTAATTTTTTACCTTAAAAGGTCAAACCTTATTTCAGCATCATATGTATAGACACACACATGTATATATGTATGTATGTATGTATATCTTTATATCTCTAGAAAAAAGAGTTAGGGATGAGTATATTTTATACTCCATTTTGCAACAAATATAAAACAGATAATTTTTTATAAAAAAAGTCCGATGATTGCTTAAGTGCGTGTGTGGATTTTTTAAATTTGGTTTGATGTTGTATCTCGTAATATGTTATTATGTATAGATAATATGAAGTTTGATTGTATTAAAGTTGCAACCTTCATATCCCTGCAGATATAATGCGTACTAGCAGAAGTACCAAATTAATTCTGTTAAATTTGATGTAAAAGAAATTTTTGGAAGTTAAGACTTAAGATGGATAGCAGTCCCGTAAACTAAATAACAAACGTAACATAATTTTGGAGTAGAATTTTGAGGTTCAAGAGTTGAAAAGTTTTGTGAAATAATTATTAAACCTAAATACAAAAAATTAAAGAAGAATTCCAAGCTTTTGGGCACTCTATTTTATTGTATCTTTGACCCATCAGATAACTTTGGGCCTGTATCAGTGGACCATAACTGGTTTCCTTTAGTTGAGGTTCGGCTACAAAATGCGTTCTGCAATGAACAAAATAGAGTGCGTTTCAGTAAAAATAAAATAAAATTAAGAATAGGCGAAAAACTCCTCACCCGCGTCTTGCGTTTGCCTTTCAAGAGAAAGCGGATTGTAAATTGAAGGACATATCCAAGTAACAGACATTTGTGGGAGAGTGCCAACACCCACAAAATTCAATCCTTGGGACAAACTACATAATATTTCAATGGAAATTTTATTCCACACGGTATTCAAACCTGCATTCTCAGGGGATATCTCCCCATATCACCACAAGCCAATATATAAAATGTGGTATGTCAATTCTAAGTTCTAACACAGGATTCAATATGACCAGTTAACCCAAATTCGAATGGATTTTAAACCTCAAGAGTTCAATAATATATACCAGAGTTTAATAGGTATTCTCGCTTCACATTTTCCTTACAATTGATTGTGTGATCTTAGATAAAGAAATCAATGATAGATCACAGTTATACACATGTGAATACAATTTATTCAAAATTCTCCTGCTATTGATCGGACAATAGAGTTGGGTGGCATTTCCTTATAATTCAGTAGCCACGAATTCCCGACAGAAGCATTGTTAAGAAGACGAGGAGGCAGAGGTTGACGGTGGACAAGCCAAAGAACCACGAGCACGAGAGCGAAGACAGCAGCAATAATGTTGCTGTCGCCACTCTCCGCCTGCCTGAATTTGTACGACGATCATTCTTCGTTTCCATCTCCCCCACATAATACTTATCGATAAAAGTCTCGTCTTTAGTATTCATTTGGTCGTCGCGCTCACCTACTTCACAGTCAACGAGTTTCGGTTTTTCTGACTCGGATGGCCAAACTGCCTCCGAGTTGGACTCGGAGGAAGAATCACCACTTTCCGATGGGATCTCTTCGACTATTTCTTCTTTTTCTTCTTCCTCCTCGCTCGTCTCCGAATTCGTATCACTCTTCGCGTCGGCCACGGGTGAGACGTCGACTTCCTTTTCGACGTTTTTCTTTGCATCAACCTGAGCCTGCTCCTCTTCTGCAATCCCAATTGGTATTTGATGAAGTATGTAACCATTTTGTTCTCTGTTTTCTTCATCCTCTTTCTCTTCAATCTTGTCTCTTGTTTCATTCCTCTGTTTTTCATCACACTTTTCTTGTTTCTCAACCAATTTCTCTTCATTCCAAGTTTCTTCATCTTTTTGAACAATTTCCACAATTTGAGTTTGCAACCCATCCTCTCTCTCAATTTCATCTTCAATAACAACACTTTGTAAACATTTCTTCTCACCCATCAATTCAGCTTCACCACTGCAAAAACCTTCCACCTCCTCTTTTCTCTCCAACTTCACTTCCATATCTTCTTTCAACCCACTCTCTCTCTCCTCATCAACAATTTCCATGTGCAACCCACTTTCTCTCTCCTCATTTCCATTATCACTAACAACACTTTCTAAGCATTTCTTCTCACTCATCAATTCAGCTTCACCATTGCAAAACCCTTCCACCTCTTTTCCCTCCAACTTCACTTCCACCTCATCTTTCAACCAATTCTCTCTCTCCTCATCAACAATTTCCACAATTAACTCACTCTCTCTCCTCTCATTTCCATCTTCATTAACAACACTTTGTAAACATTTCTTCTCGATCATCAATTCTTCATCACCATTGCAAAACCCTTTCACCTCTTTTCCCTCAAACTTCACTTCCATATCTTCTTTCAACTCATTCTCTCTCTCCTCATCAATACAAACTTGCTCCTGATTTTCCATTTCTTTTGAGTAATCATCACAGACATCTCCTTCCATTTGTTCATCTTCATGGATCTTATTCTCAGATTCAAGAGGCAATTGGGGAAAATCTTCATCAACGATCACAAATCCATCATCGGAAACACCACTCACTTTAACATCCTGAATTTGCAAATTCGCAAGTAAATTGAAATATCTCACATCCGGAAACATTTTCCAGAATATAAAAACCTTACGCCTAAATCAATTGAATATAATAGCATCCAATCCAAAAGCCTAATAGAAAATTCAAATTAAAAATCAATTAAGAGTCGGAAGAAGTCGTTACCAGAGAGAGCATCATTGTCCCCTTCATCCTGTTCACTCAGCTTATCGTTCTCAGGCGGCGGATTCCGGTGGAAAGAGCGGCGATCCTTTCCGCCGGAGCTCCGCCCCTTTCTCCTGGCGGCAAAGGCCGAGGCCAGAGCCGCGGTGGCCAACACGCCGCCCAACAGAATAACAGCTCCAATTCCTCCGCCGCCGCCCCCAAATTTTATAACCATTTTGTTCTCCTTTTTTTCTCGATCGTAATTCCCTGTTTTGTTGGACTTGTCCATGATTATGATAATGATTCTTTTCTTTTAGGATGAAGATAAATATATTTTGATTAGTTTGTTCATAATTTGTACAGGGATTTAGCGAATCTTTTTGCAATGCATTTTTTGAGGTGCTTATGAATGTGTACAAAGTGTGGGTGAAGTTTGTTGTGGTGTTTATTTTTCATTACTTATTACTCTTATTTTTATTAGTGTTAATTACTGGGGCTATCTATATTTTCGATTTACTGTCATTTCCATTTTAGAATCATACAAAATATTCAATTTATTTACATGAGATCATATTAATAGTTGCACAATTCAGTGTAAATAAATTGTATTTTTTATTATAATAAATTATATGATTCTAAAATACAAATACATACAAAACTTTACCTATATTTTAATGTACAGTACAGTATTTCACATGAACTAAATTCTATCGATAATACTTTATTTGCATTTCCGGAAAATTTTATGTAGAACTAACACTTATTATTTTTAGGGTTTTAATTTCAATCGCTATATATATCTGAACATGTAAAAAAACTGATAAAACAAATCACCTTATTAATTGTTGCGCTTCTAGTCTTGGATACACCATTTACATTGCAATACAATTTATGCCGGTGTGGAGGTCATAATTGTACTGAAAATGTAAACAGACTATCAGTTACAACTATTAATTACGTCGCGTAATTTATTGGAAGGTTATAAAGATTGTGATAGAATTGAGATTAAAATAAAAGTATACTAAAATATACATGACTAGTTTAGTGCCCGCGTAACACGCGGTTTCTAATTAAAAATTACAATATTTTCAATAAATATTATATTTAATAATTAAAAATATAAATATGTACATAGATATATTAAATATGAATTAATAATTGCATGAGGTGTATATTAGTAGATTTTCTTAAAATCTTGGAATGAGATTATTGTGTCAAATATTATTTATCCATTTTAATATGAAATTGAAATCTACAAATTAAAACAAAATAAATCGACTAAGAAAAGACAAATAAATAAATTAATTAATATGTAATAATGATTTTTTAAAATAAATAAGTTATAATATAAAATACTTTTGCCACATAAAATATGTTAAAATATACATAAAAACAATTATAAAATAAAATTATTTATTAAAAAATTAATAATTGAATATAATTTTTACTAAGATAAAATACATTTAAAATGAATATTTTATTTATCTTAAATTAAGTCAAACAAATTATTACCAAAAGAAAGATAAATGAATAATATTTTATAATTAAATAAAATATAAAGTAATAAATATGAATTACACATTTTATAATATTTACACATATTTTAAATACCTAAATAATTAGAAATTAATTATACATAAAACTTTAAGTTTCATGACACATAGGATTCCATTATGAAAAGAACCAAATAAAAAAATGACATGTGTACTTAAATTTTTCATTGAATAACACATAAGTTAAATTAACATGGAATTGACACATCATGAAAAAAAAAAACTCTCTATTAATATATAGAAGAATTATTTTATTTTGTCTTATTTAATGACTTAATGTGAGGTTCACAAATCACAAGTGCTGAATGAATTGAAATAATTCGCGCGAGTCACGGGCGAAGAAAAGACAATGAAATTGCCCATAAAAGGTAAGTTGGGCACATTGTTGAAAGTGATAGATAGCACTTGAATTTTGTGAAAATAATGCATTTTCTTGTGAAAATTCAAAATTATACTAAAAAAACCATCTACAAAAATGTGAATCATTTATGAAATTATCTAGCTTTATAAAAAATCATTCAATGAAATCATCTAACGTGATATCATATTTCAGAAATAGAATTGAGTATAAATTACTTTACAAACGGGTTAATTGCACGAATCTATCGTGGTTTAAAAATATTGCGTGAAATTCGCATGTGGTTTAGAAATATCACAAAAACCCCCTTATATTAAATCAAGTTAATTATTCTTTTTTTTAATTAATTAATAATTTTATTTATTTTCTCTATTTCTCGTGTTATATATGTCCTTCATAATGTACTATTAAAACTTCAATATTTGTTATAACAAAAAAAAAACATGAGAAACAGAGAAAATAGAAATCGTTAACTCAGTTTTTGAAAAAAAAAATGGTTAATTCGCTTGATTTAGTAAACTACTAAAGAATTCATGCAGTTTTTAAATCACAAACGAATTTCGCCTAACATCTTTAAACCACAAAGGGATTTCGTACAATTAACCCGTTTACAAACAACATTTCGTGAGACTGTAATAAGATTAGAATTTCTTAAGCGAAATTTATAGTGCAAAAAATTGGATTTGGATCTCATGTTGTGCAGCACCGAGTTGTAGACATAAACTCATACATGTATATAGTGCATTTTCAATTGAATAGCACAATGTTATGTCATCCTAAATCTAAATACACTACAGACACATATGAATTCACTACACAACACAACACGGTGCTATGATCCAAATCCTAAAAAATCATATTGCATTTTTGGAGCACAATAACTAGCATCGAACTCTATCGTTTATAACATTTCTTGTTATATCACCTCGATCTACGGCACATGTATGTCCATTAAAATTTAAAATTACAATGATAACATCATAAAATTAACCATTAAACCCATTTGAAAAATGGTGTTAATTTAAGGAAAACAGATTTGCTAAATCTGGTCCTAAATTCTCGATGCGTATAGAGAATTTTATTTTTATCTTTAAAGATAAATTAGTAAGTTAAAAGATTGATGAAAATAAGAAGAAA
The DNA here is from genome assembly GCA_037126765.1 of Stenogyne calaminthoides. Taxonomy (NCBI): domain Eukaryota; kingdom Viridiplantae; phylum Streptophyta; class Magnoliopsida; order Lamiales; family Lamiaceae; genus Stenogyne; species Stenogyne calaminthoides. Next base: position 12,848,342 of record JBBCBC010000021.1, on the reverse strand, counting down.
TATAAATGAGTATATTTTATTTTCGAAATAGTCTATGAATTTAAAAATTAGATAGTCAAATATGTTTTTATTTAGGAAAATATAATTAATATATATATTTTAAAAAAAATCGGCCAAAGTCCTCGTTTATATCGTTCGATGAGTCAATTACAACCGTGGTTGCCGCCTAACTTTTTAATTATGGGTCCAACAGCTTAATGCTTAGAAATTTCAAGCATAATTTATTCATACATCAATTTTTGCAATTATGATAGTCAATTTTAGGTATTGATGTACATATAGTTTGTTCCAACTCGCTATCATAGTCCACGTAAATAATATTTAAGTGGGGCTAATAAGTTAATTATTATATTAACTGTGTAAAGCCAATGTATTATTTTAGAATTTAGTTAACTATTAAAAAAGTTAATGATCTTCTCATGTTGAGACACACTTGCACAATGAAACACTCTCATGATAAAAGCAGAAAGATAATTTGGCGTAGCATTTTAATACTTTAATGTGTTGATTTGTGTACCTGATCCGTACGAGTTGTTGTCTTTCATTTTCTATCATGAGTTTTCAGTTTTTACAATTTGATATTCGAATTTTTAAATGGTATCTCACTGTAAAAACTAGCAAAAATCTTTCCTCTGTCCAAACTCAATTGTGCATTCTTGACACCCCATTACCCAATTTTATTGAGCGAGTTGTTTATGGTATATGAAATGATAAAATTACTTTAAAAGCATGATAAGATAGATGAAGGGTAGCACTATTATACCCCACCTTAAAAATCTTTTTATCATTTTAATTATTAATAAATAATTCGTTCTCTAAAACACGAGTTAAATAATGAATGTCCAATCGAGTTTGGGACACAGGGAGTATATTAGAAGGTTGTAATTAATTAAATTGAAATAATAATAAAATATCGTGAACTTATTTGACATTTAAAATGAAGTGTTTTTTTTTTAATAGTATTAATAACTAGTAGGATATTTAATAAGATCTATCTATGCTATCGATCTATTGAACTAACTGAGCTAGAGCTGACTGAGATATTAAATAAAAATATTACCAAATCTAATCAAATCTCTCTGTATTTATGAGAATGGTTTATGCTACTTTATAGTCCTATACTAGTTTCATTTTGCTAAAACATGCATGTCCAACGCTATGTTTTAAGTGTACATCTTATGTGCAAGTACGGTGCAATTTAAATATAAAATTTTTTATTTTTTTGTACAATTTCTAATTTATTCAGTATAAAATAAGTTAATGTTTTAAGAAAATAAATTGTATATTTTAAAAATACACTTGAATTGAACAACACACTTAATGCATATAAAATTTTGCCCATTTTTATTTTGTATTACAATCTCTATTTTCTTTACCATCTTTACTATTGATTACTTGTGGAAGGAAGTAAATATGTTGTTTACTCTATTATCCAAAATTTGGCTGAAGATTGTTGGGCTTTCTACGGTCAAGAACAGTTTCGCCCTTCCTGGCGTCAGACACCCAATAGAATATTGACACATCATCCAATTTCGCCATTAGCGATCTAAGTTTGCAGTAAGGCAAAAATATTTTTTTAAAAAATTAAAAAAATGAAATTACCAAATTATCCTTAAAGTAAAAATACAAATGTATGAACTTAACCTTTAATATAATTATTAATCAATAAACTAAAATAATTAAATATTTCTTCTACTTAAAAACATTCCTTTCTTTTTTTCTCCCAACCCCATTTCATAACATTTTTTATTTTATGATTCTTCTTCTAATCAAATAAAAAACCCTACTTATGAACATATAAACAAAATACTCGACACAAAGAAAGAGAGACTACGCAATATCAAACAAAATACATAAATCTGCACTTGCTATGAAAGAAATGAAGGATTTTGTTCTGCTTGTTTTTTTTTTCTTTTATGAGAACAATGACTGTTTTTCAGGTAGGGATTGTAAGTGGTTTTTCTTTTTCTTGTTTCAGTAGTTGAAAACACATAATAAATGGCTATTGATATTGATTTCTCTGTTTGTATCTTAATTACTTTAAGTGTTGTAATTGTGTGATGATCTGAATTGTGGTTATTGTTTTCAAACTGTTTGATAAATTGCCTCAAAGGAACCGAAAGTTTGATTAAACTGCCAAGATTTAGAGGCGTTCGCTGGTCGCACAACGAAGGAACTAGGTTATATCTTTGATGAAGTTAGGAGATGAAATACATGTATTTCTTTTGTCTGAGATGATAGTGGTTCAAACGGTTAGCTTTTTGAATCTTTGAGAGTTTCACAGTTATAGTTTGTTGTTTACTGTTATAGCATACTAGTGTGTAAATAGACATAACTTGTATGTAACTAGACATACTCTTGTTTACTGCTACATAAAAATGTCACTGAATCTATATTATTCTGTTGCAAATAGGTGTACTCTTGTATTTGGAGTGAATGATTTTAATATACCAAACTAAATTCAATGGTGTTGGTGTTTAGATTGATATGAAGTTGGAATCAATAATTTTCATCTTAAAAACCTTCATCTCAGATTAATTTTTTTTTTTTTTTTTTTGCATTTAGGCGAATCTGTAAACCATTCATCTTAAACGCCTTCATTTTGAATCCTTGTAGGCTGAAATATTATCTTAAACCACTTGAAGATTGTTTCCTAATTCTGTTTTCCTCGTGCGAATTATGATTTTTCTGTTGCTAATTATTATTATATATCCTTGTAGGCTGAGAAATTGCACATGAAGATGTTACCATGTCCTTACACTTCCTAGGAAGTATGCGAACAAAGTATTATGACGCCAATCGGTCCAAAATATCATCCTGCCACGGCCTTTGGAGCTCTCGACCATCCAGATGTGCATTTTATAAATTTTATTCTTCGTATTATTCTTTGTAAAAATTTTCATTTTGTTGTAAATTAATATTCTTTAAATATTTGTGTACAGATAAAATATTATTCAAATGGATCTGATGTTTATTGAAAAAAATAAGTTAGTTCAACATAAACAAACATGCTTGCTTGAGTTTTTGCTTTATGGAAATTTGTTTGCACGGGAAAGGATATGTATTTCGAGTTGTTCAACTCTGAGTCGGGGGAAGCAGATTTCAAATTTTCTTGGTCAAAGCTGTGGTGGAAGACAATCCCCTCTAAGGTTCGGGCATTCTCATGTAAAGCGGTTCGTGGAACACTTCCAAGTTCCAACTATGGATAATTTTGCTAGGAGGAATGTTGTGGTAGGGAATGGTGGTGGCGGCTGTATCATTTGCAGCACTGCGCATGAATCAGTTTACTATTTTTGCATTTTATGCCTAGGTACTCTTATTATTTGGTTCAAACATTCAGCAAAGGTTGGGTTGCCCTTTGATGTATTCGAATTCAGTGGGTGACCATTTCTTGGATTTTACTACAAGTGGTAAAGTCTTGTGGCAAATAAATTTGTTGGATTGATATAGCAATGTGTGATTTGGAGAATTTGGAAAATTAGGAATTAATGAAACTATCTTCAAGAATGTCTCTTGTCAGCGGAGAAGGTGATTATACCTTTCTTTTACTCTGAAAATTTTGAATTTTACTATATATAGGAAATTGACTCATTTGTCTTTTGATTGGTGTTGCTAGTAATTTGGATGGACTATCATTTGTATTTCTACCTAAACTTTTTTTGAATATTGAATGCTTTTGACCAGAGATCGGCATCCAACTTTCTTAGACAATCACAAGCTAGGCCTTCTCCAAATGCTCCACATGTAGAGTTACATTTAAATATTGTTGCTTAACTATTTTGTTGTTGAGCTAATGAACTTGTTTACTCGAGGATATCAGATCTAGGTAGGATTGGAATTATTGTGCTCATAAATCCCATGTATCTTATGTCTATAATGCTCGTTTTTAATATTTGCATTATTCGCTTCTTTGGCAATTCAATGTCTAAAAATTATCTTATGATTCTATTTAATTTCACCTAACCAAGTTTGACACCATTATCCAGCTACTTTCTCAATGGTAAGTGCTACCATTTCTATGTGCAGTTCTTTTATCATTACTGTGGAAATAGAGTACCAGTATGTACCTAGGTGGAGCTGTTCTGAGGGTCCTGTTCCATGAAGCAGTAATATTGATTAAGGGAAAACTTGAAATTGTTGAATTTAGGTTTGATTATTAAGTTTTTTCATTTGTAATACCTTGGTTCAGCAATATTCAGAATAATGAAACATAAGGTTGTTAGGTCGCATGTAAATGAATATCGACAGTTTGTAATATAAATTTGATATTTTCGTTCCAAAATATATTAAGATATCAATAGAACAATATTTGCAATTTTTACAAAATGGAGCTTAATAATCAAGTAATTGCAAGTCTACAACTATATCCTAATTTTGAAAGTAATGCTACATATTCCAATATTCCCAAAATAAATTTTATGGTCATCTGATGTAAACTAGTAATTGATGTATCAGAAGAGTGTGTAGTAACCAAGGTCTTGCTAATTCAACAATAACTCGAAGAAGCTGGCTTCAGTAAGAAATCTCTGCCATCTTGAACTATGGACATTTAATTGTTCTAAATCAAACATTTTTTTCCTTTTAAATGTCATATCCAAATGCAAGATGTTGAACTGAAAGACACATGAGAGAACACAGACAGAGTTGGGGAACAACTATAGATTTGCCCCAGGGGGGCCTCTGTGAATTACAACTTGGAGATGACAATATATGACCACACTTAGAATCTGCACCATCACAAATTTTGCGCCTTCTCTTCTCCCGAGCAATTTCCGCCACTAGAGCAAACAAATGATCAGAGCATGAGAACACTTCCCTAGATATAAAAAAAAAACAAGAAAAAGAATACCGAGAATGTAGAATTATCTATAAACGAAAGGGAAATAAGTTACGGAAGATAGAAGTACAAGTCACGACTAAGATACCAGGTAGGACATATGTGCATGCAAGACTAGCATAAAGAAATGCACATTGTATCACACAACTGTCATTCTGAAGAGGCCCTCTGTAAAAGCACTCGAAATGTAACAGTAGAATACCACCACAAATTTCTTGTTCCAGTGCAAAAATATTGACACGAAATGAAACAGAAATCCAAAGTTCAAACCTACTCCATCACTGCGTAGACATTGTCTGCATCCTCATAGGCATCATAGAGTTACACTAAGTTCTTGTACCCAGTTAGCGCACATATCATCTTAAATTCTCTTCTCATATCCTGTACGACAATTGCTTTAGTCATCTGCACAAAATAGAGAATATACATTACATCATAATCACTTCACATAATATATTTTTGTATTATAACAAATTCTATCTTAACAAATAAAAAATTCTGCAATTTTTTTTTCTAAAGCACAACGCAACAAGCAAGGACCTGGGAGCACAAGAGTGACACTAAATGAGCCATCAAAAACAATGAAAAGTAAATAAATTATCCAGTATCTACACAAGGAATCAATGAACTTCTGAAGAAGACTTGGAGACTGTGATTTCAAATGACACTTGTAGCATATATTTCTCACATGTAAATATTTAAAAACAAAATGGGTTGATTTAATAATCAAGTAACTATTATTGTAACTAGTTACTAAACACTTGGAAGTGGACCTTTTAATGCTCAAAGTTTTCTTTAGTTTAAAAATACCAGTATGTTTGAATTTGTCTCCAACTCTTATTCTCATTATCTCACAATAAAAAACAATGTTTTTAAAGTCTAAAAATAAAGTGTATTTGGATTCATACTTTTCGTATTCCCATTCTTCTGTAGAATAAAAAAGTATGAAACATGCATCCTATTATTTAGTACTCCCTCCGTCCCACTATAACTTTTTCATTTTTTTTTTCTATCCGTCCCACAATAAGTTTTCTCTTCCATAAATAGAAAAAGTAACTCTACTATCCATAATTTTTATCATCACTTTTGACATAATATTACAAAAATTGTCACTCACTATTCCACTCATTACTCCACATACCTTTTTTCTCTTTTCCAATGACCAAAATTACCCTTTATTTTTATTATTTATTATTATTCTTTAATTAAAACACTCAAAAGAAAGAGAAAAGTTACGTAGGGATGGAGGGAGTATTACATTTTCCTACTAATAAATCACATTTGCGACAGAACATCTTTGCAACACACGTTCTTCCAAAGTACTTCCAAAACACATTAAATAAAGTAGGATCCTCTTTTTGTTGCCTTTATCTACCATGTCAAAAACATAAAACTGGGACTTACTCAACCTTGCCTAAGAGATTTAATTGTTTTAAAAATTCTAATACAATTTTTAACAATTAAGAATTGAATAGCTTGCCCAAATTAGAAAACCAAGGTTCATGTAATACAGAATCTCAGCTATATTTAGTCTGATCCGAACACTTGAGTTCTAACATCCTAGACAAGAAAATTCTGAATCACAGCCCAACAATACAATTATACAGATATGTACACTCAACACACACACACTATATAGATAGATATATTATTCTTAGATAAGCACACCAAATCTAGCAGGAATACAATTTGAAGTCGAAGAAACGAAACAAAGGAACTCAAATCCAAGATCCATAAAACAGATGTGATCTTAAAAACTATGCATAAAATATTTTATGCGAGACCTGTAATCTTGGAAAGAGATTGTGTTGTAGCTTGGAAGGAAGAGGGCGAATTACGCCTATAGCGGCGGTGAGTTGCGTCCGGCGACAGCATAGTTGAGGGCGAAGACCGTGACTTAGGTTGTCAAGAGCAGGGATGAATTTTGTTTATAAATATTTTGATCTTAAAACAAAATGTTAATAAGGTATATGAAATAGTATAATTAAATATTTATGTTTTTAGAATTAAAAGGTTAATTTTGTCATTTTATATTTATTTCTTATTTTTTATATAATTTATTAGTATGGCGATGCATAGCGATTGCATTAAACACAGTGCAAACGCCCTAATGCAAAGTACAATCCTTTAAAATAAATTTCATGCGTTGAATCGACGATCTAATGGTAATCAGAGAACTTCCTGACGTTAGGTAGGACGAACCTTTTTCTGACAGTAGAATGACCCAAGATTGTTTCTTAAGAATTACTTCTCCTTCGGAAAATAAGACTATTAATAGCCCAAATATGCATCAGAGTTTCAATCGGCCGCTCATTAATTTTAGGCCCATTTGAGTTGGACGTATCCCGACCTTTAGTACAAGTGGGCTGCTATATAGGTGAATGGGCTGTAGTTGAAGTCCAATATGGAGAATAAAGCCCAGAACACTTTCTTTTTCTTTCTCTTGAAGGGAAAAATGCTTATATTAGTTGAACTATGAGCATTTTCATAATTGAATATTAATACTTTTATGATTTTGTCATAATCTCGTATTAATCTCTGTTTCCAAAGAATTGGAACAACTTTTTCCTGAAAATCTTGGTTCAAACGTATAATTTTAGATATTCAAATTTACTTCCATCAATATGTGATGGTATAATTTTTTATAATAGTGATTTAATCAAGTGCAAGATATAATTTTATTCACCTAAAGCACTTTCAAATATATAAATTTTAAAAAATAATTTAATTATAAGAGGTGGACAACTTAGAGCCTTGATCTGACTATTGGTGTGATCTAAAAATACATAATAAACAAAAGAAAAATAGACCTCGAGCCTTAAATATCACTCCCACATTCCCACTAGTATCCATGAATTAATCACCGTACGATTAAAAAGTAATTTGAAATTAAAGTACTAATATCATACCAATAAAGAGTTTGTGAAAGTAACACAAAATTTAGTGGTACAATGCAATTTTTTTAAAAAAAAGTGTGTTCCTTTCAAAAAAAAAAAGTGTTTAAATTGTCCCATATAAAAATGTTTAAAATGATGTATTTTAAAATCGCGGAGGGTCAGAACCGTAAATAAAAGGACCAACGGAGTACAATCGCATATCTTTAGAGCCGATGGTTCGATACGCCGAGAGTGGCGCGCCGCTCAATCCATTGTTGAAGTTGGTAGCGTAAGGGCACATTTTGAGCCGAGAGGTGTGGAGAAAGGCTTTGCACTGGGTCACATTGACGCCGCCAACATCTCGAAGCAGCTGGGATGAAAGCTTAGCTAGAAAGTAGCCGTTGGCGTCTGTGGCTCGGCTCAGCTTCGAAAATGGAGCCGTTTCATAGCCGTACTTGTCGATTCCTAGGCATGTTATTCTCATCACACCTCCTGCATTTCACATGTTTTTTCTTTTACTTATCTATATAATTATTTATTTATATATTCATTTAATTTAATATTATTATAAAAAATAAATAGAAACCAAAAAAGATTGAAATATGATAGTTAATTCTTTTATATTACTGTAGAGACAATAATTACTTTGTAATAAAAATCGTCTTTATAAATAAAATTGATCTAGAGGAATATATGATGTCGTTAACTATTCTAAAGTAATTTATATATATATATTATTACCAATATTTACCCAGACTGTGAGGTTGTGGGTTCGAACGGATATTGAAAAAAAAATTTAGCATTGAGAAGTTGAGTTGTAATGGGTTAAGATATAATGCAATCAACATAAATTTTTTATTTAGCTACATTTAATAAATTTGATATTTTTAATTTGGAAAGAAATTGTCACCTTTTAGTGGGAGGACTTTAGAGGGAGATTTACAGTAAACAACCCCTTGTACGCTGAAAACTCTTGGGAAAAAATCCTGTTTCGTATTCGGGTTCGGGTCAAACCCGTACCCACCTGCAAAAGCTCCGACAGTCACGGAAAAGAGAAGCAGATGCAAATGCAATGTTAGTAGAGAATAACTCTTCCTAAGAGCCATATTTTAGATATTCTTCAATTGTTTGTTTGTTTGATCACTACCTTTTTTTTATTACCCAAAAATTGATGTGTTTGTTGGTGTATATGTATAGAGCTATTATATCGCATCATAACTTGCTAGCACGATCTATTTTTGTCAAACACAAATGGGATGCCACTTCTGTTTTACTAATATGCCTGGTTAACTGTTGATTAAGTCTCCATATAAACTTGTTTATCATGAAATTTATATCATTATACTTATAATTATAAATTAATAGTACTATACATTTTTTTTATCAAAAAAAAAATTATTATTGATTAAAGTGGCATGAAAAGTATCTATAAAGTACAATGCACTGGACAAATATACCAGCAAAGAAATCAACCATAATCACCAAATTTTAGAGTCCAGGTTCCATAAACTAACCAAAAATAACACTAGGATTAGTATTAATATACTCAAGGATAAAAATATCACTATCGCAAGACATATCGCAACCTTAATTTTACGGATATATCGATGGATATATTGATATCGCAAATTTTTTAAAAAAATTACGGAAATTAATGTTAAAAATTTAATAAATTTTACATGAAATTTTATAGAGTATTATAAAATACTATTGCACATATAATTCATTTAATATCACAACATAATGACATGTTTAAAACAAACATATTAATAATAGATTATATAAATACTGTTTGGCATATATTAAACAATTTACAATATAATATATAATACAACACAAAATACCTAAAATTGCATTACAATACAATTAGTACCTAAATGATAATTTATGAGGTTCAAATATAAAAAAATTAATAATATCTTTGTCCAAACAATATTAGATGTATTGCACTACTAATTTACTACCTTGAAAGTGTATAATATATCTCTTGCAAAATACATAGTGAAATAAATTTATAATTTATTATAAGAATACTTTATTATTGACATTACTCTTAATAGTCTATACTTATTAACTGATATTATTATACTTATAAACTAATATTATAGTAATAGACGTTATTGATGTGAATTTATAAAAATAACGATATTAATTTATAAGTGTACACTGCAAAAAAGACGGTGATTTACGACGGTTAAAAACCGTCGCTACAGTCTATAGCGACGGTTTCAGCGACGGTTTTCTGACCGTCGGAGAAACGAGGGTCGCTAAAATATAGCGATGGTTTTTTCCAAGACCGTCGCTACTAACGACGGCAGTAATCCGTCTCTACTTATCGACGGTTTTTTACCGTCGCAATATAGCGACGGTTTTGTCGACGGAAAAGTGGGCCCGGTCCTCGGGCGGAATAACCGTCGCTAAGACCGACGCTAAACCGTCGATATATTGTCGACGGTTATGATGTCATAATACCGTCGCAAACAACGACGAAAATCCATCGTTAGTAGCGACGGTAATACTCCATCGGTCTTAGCGACAGTTATTTCCGTCTCTAAAACCGTCGCTAAATCGGGAATTTTCGAAAAAAAAAATGGCTCACGGTGGTTCGAAACCGGGCCCGGGGGGCGCCCGGGTGGGCACCGAACTACCCGAGTCACGGACCATCTCAAACCTAACCACCAAGCATCTCATATATAAGCCACCAAGCCTCTCAATTAAATGAGGCATTTATTCGCTCCCGTGGGGGACCGAACACAGGACCTTGGGCACCCGAGCGGGGATCAATTTTCCTCGGGCACTTGCTTCTTTGCGTTTACTTAATGAATTTAATTGTATATGTCCTAAAATTTATTTTTTTTCAATTTTTTTTAAAATTCTTTATTTCAATTATCTTATTTAATAATTCAATTACATTTTAATATAATAATTTATATTTTTTATTTATAACTTATAATTAAATTAATTAAATTAAAATCGTATTTTTTAACTTATTTTTAATAAAATTAATTCTATATTAATTTACAATTAATTTTTTTAAATTTTTTTATTTCAATTATCTTATTTAATAATTCAATTACATTTTAATATAATAATTTATATTTTTAATTTATAATTTATAATTAAATTAATTAAATTAAAATCGTATTTTTTTAACTTATTTTTAATAAAATTAATTCTATATTAATTTATAATTAATTTTTTTTCAATTATCTTAATTAATTAATGATTCAATTACATTTTAATATAATAATTTAGTTATTTTTATATTTACAATGAATATAGTTTTTTAAATTTATATTGGATAATTACCAAAAAATAAATTATATTTAGAACAAAATTAAATAACTAGTAATATCATAATAGAGCGTCGTCAACGTGAAATATTACAAATGAAATACAATATAATTATTATTCGTCATCCTCATCGTTGCCCCCATCTGTATTATCATCCTCCTACTCATCATCATCCTCCTCATCATCATCATCCTCCTCCTCGTCCTCCACTTCCTCATCACCATCTTCATTCTCCTCTTCCTCACCATCTTCATTCCCTTCCCTTGCCATTTGTCAATCTCTATCAAACTGGATTCACATTTATTAAGTCTAAAAAGATTGAAATCTCATGTATGCACTTCAGTTTGAGTGGCAACTGTTTCTGTTTGGAACGGAGCGTCGTCAACTACGTCAGTTGAATCCGATTTAGGAACTTGCACCAGTGATCTCGCCTTTACTTTGCAAACAACCATCCATTCATTATTTGCTCTCGAACCTGGATACGTGCAGTAGTATACTTGGGATACCTGAGTAGCAAACACAAACGGATCATACCCCAGATATCTTCTTCTATGAACATCGACCAGTTTGTATCCGGGATGAATCCTTGTTCCTGAAGCAGATGGATCATATCAATCACACTTGAATAACACAACAGTCTTCTCAGGGAACCCCGTATATCCTACTTCAACGACTTCTTGCAAGTGTCCGAAGTAGTCACGGCTTTCTCCATCGAACATTGCACTGTTAATGCAAACACCCATCGCTCATAGATTTGGTCTATGCATAATCCACTGTATGAAATTTATAACCATTTACATAGTATCCTTGGTATGTGTTGACCACACGTAGTGGTCCTCTACTGAGATCCCGCATGAATGGGTTCACAATTCCACCACTATAGCCCTTTGACGCGATGATTTGAGGTTAAATATATAATTGTAAACATTGAATATGAATTTATTAATAAACAACGGTTTAGAACCACTCACATAGTTTTGGAACCACTCTGCAAAACCACGAGTAATATATTCACCTACTTGTGCATCTGAGATGTTTGGATCTATATGGTGTAGCTCTTTAGTAAAGATCCTAATTGAAAGCAATATATTATATTAATCAACTATTATATAATAAATTAATATTCTAATTATGTAAATGATATGTATATGAAATACTTACTCAATGTACTATTGGACTTCCTCACAATTGAATAACACATATTTATGTGCAGCTTCAATCTCTTGTCGGTTCAACCATTGCCGTTCATTTGTCTTACCCAAACATCGACCTGGAAACTTAAACACGGACAACATACCCTCAATATCATCAGCAACATTGTATGTGTCTCTACCATCGTAATTACGAGGCTCATTTCTCAACCTTGTTCTAACATGATCCTCTAAATAGTAAGAACAAAATGTTGTAACCTCCTCACACAAGTAGGCATTAACAATTGATGCTTCAACTTTTGCCTTTTGTTTAGCATTGAGCTTCAAGTTATGTAGATACCTATAGATATATAATAAAAAAACAATTATAAGATCAAAACATAAATATATTAATATTTGTATAAATAGTTGTGAAGTGAAGGTTTACCTCTCAAATGGATACATCCACCTGTATTGCACCGGACCGGCAATTTTGGCTTCATATGCTAAGTGCACCGGCAAGTGCTCCATCGAATCAAATAAGCTTGGAGGGAAAATGTGCTCCAATTTGCATAAAATAACTGGAATGTCTTTCTCCAAATGGACCATGTCGTCCCACGTAATCATTGTAGACGTTAAATCTTTGAAGAATAAACTCAACTCAGTTACAGCCCTCCAGATATTGTTCGGTAGGAATTCAGGAATGCGAGGGCAACTTGATCGTTGCATAAACACGTGACAATCGTGGCTTTTCATCCCGGACACCTTCCCGTTTGATGTGTTTACACAACGACTCAGATTGGAGACATAGTCATCTGGAAATCTCAGATCTTCAATCCAATTACACAAAGCCACTTTTTGTCTCTTATCAAGTGTGTAATTGGCTTGGGGATACCTTCCGGTACGTTCATCCCTCTTCAAGTGATCACGTTTGCATATCTCGTTCAATTTCATCACGCCGACTTTGCGATTGTCTTTTTTGTCTTGCCCTCTGTGTTCATGATGATTGTGGAACAAGTTATCGAATATATTTTTTTTCGATGTGCATCACATCTAAGTTGTGCCGAATCAAAAGTGAGCTCCAGTAGGGCAATTCCCAGAAAATGCTCTTCTTCTTCCAACCACCCGGTACCATTTTATTATGCTCCTCCGCATATTTTTCTATTTTTTTCCTCAATCTCTTCTGATTAATTTGATTTAACAACCTTTTACTTGCATGAATGCAAAGAGTTATAAGTTAATTAATTTATCATATGTAGATAGAAATATATTAATTAATTTAAAACAACTAATATAAAAATACCTGATCTCTTTTTCAAACCCTTTTTTATAACGACTGTGTTCTTGATAAAATCCTTTTTATTCTTTCGAAAAGGATATGATCTTCAGGTAAAAACTTTCGATGGTTATCAAACCATGAAACTTTTCTGCTAAGACAGAGACTGAAAGAGTCAGAATCCTCCATGCATTAAGGACATGCTTGTTTCCCAGCCGTCCTCCATCCGGACAACATGGAGTACGAATGATAGTCATTGATCGTCCAAAGCAGGGCAGCCCTCTTTGTGAAGTTCTGCTTTCTCGATACATCGTATGTCAGCACTCCATTATCCCACAGATGTATTAAGTCTCTTATCAGGGGCTGAAGGAAAATATCTAGTTTGTCCTTTGGATTCTTTGGACCAGGTACTAATACCGTGAGAAACATCGTTTGGGGCTTCATGCACATCAACGGAGGTAGATTATAAGGAGTCAATATAACCGGTCATAACAAATACTACTTACCGTGCATTCCAAATGGACAAAAACCATCAGTGCTGAGACCTAACCGAGCGTTCCTAGGTTCATCAGATAAAATAAGAAATACCTCATCAAGATGTTTCCAGGCCATCGAGTCAGCAGGATGTCTCATCTCTAAGGTATGAGGATCAGTCTCTGTATGATGCCATGTCATATCTTTGGTTGTGGCACTAGATTGATACAGTCTCTGAAGACGAGGAATGATCGGGAGGTAATACATTATTTTATTTGCCACTTCTTCTTCATTTTCTGCTTCCCTCGACCGTCAGTCCAGTTTCATCGCGGTACTTTGTACCGATAGTGCCCACAAAATCTACACTTATCTAGATTCGCGTCTTCTTCGTTACCCCAGAATAACATGCAGTTATTGATACAACAATCAATACTCTCTACTGGTAGACCCATACTCTTCAACAGATTTTTGGCTTGATATTCTGTAATAGGCACCTTATTACTGGTAGGACATATTGTTAGTGTTAGTGTCCTAGAGACAATCCTTCGTAAGGACATAATACTCAGATAATATTCAGTATTGGTTTAATATTACTATTTGCTTAATATTAAATGTATGGCGTTACACTCATTAGAATATTATTATGTTTGATTGTTTGCATTTATTCTTATATGTGTTCCCTTGAGTCACTGACGTCATTTAGTGAGGGAGAACTCAGATGACTTAAGCATGATTCTTAAATAGCCACAATCGAGGATCATCAAGAAAGGAATATTGATGATGAAATGGAGATTGGTGTACGATCTGCATCATACTCTTAGAGAGTGTAGTAAGATCTCACTTACTACGAGATACTAGGTATCTCATGATGGATGCACAAATACCTTAGAGGGTATTGGTATACCCATCCGAGAAACCGTTTGATGTAGTTCCACTACATGTGTCTAGGGGTGTCTCGGTTAGTGGGAGCGATGCGATACTTCTTTGACTTGAGGTCAATACGCACGACATGTATGGAATGATGAACTTTGGCCATGACCAATGCTTGCACCCTTCCATGGGTAGATACGGCTTGGATTGGGTTCATCACGAAGTGCATGTGCGTGGTAGTTGAGCCAAGAAAATGATTCATTCCTCAAAGTGGATTTAGAGAGAATACTCATCTTCTCATCATAATTGGATTGAAATCATTGGCCAATGCACGTCAACTTAGACTTTGTGACTAAGTGTGATAATAATGATCAATTAGTGATTTAAGATAAATTGATTAAGTTATTTGAATAGACACTTCACCACGTTCAAGACTAATTGAGTATTCATGAATGAAAGGAGAAAATCGCAACTGCCCACGTTTCAGTTACAGGTAGTTGCATGTTTCTCGCAACGTACCTCATATATTGAGAATGTCTGATTTATTAACTAGGGTTCAATTAAGACCGTTAGTTTGACTAATCGCTCGGTATATGAGGGCCTATGGGTCACACAACAAGTAGTTCCCTTTTATGGATTATAGTTGGTTGATTAAATGTTAAATTTGATTTATTATTTAATTTATGGAGAAATAATTAATAATAAATTAATTTGGA
Source organism: Stenogyne calaminthoides (assembly GCA_037126765.1). NCBI lineage: Eukaryota > Viridiplantae > Streptophyta > Magnoliopsida > Lamiales > Lamiaceae > Stenogyne > Stenogyne calaminthoides. The sequence continues at coordinate 12,832,869 of JBBCBC010000021.1, read as the reverse complement.
ATTAATTATTATTAATATTTAATATTTAATTAAATTGGATTTAATTAAATAAGAATTCCCAATAATTATATTTGGAATATAATTATAGGATTTAATGCATATGGAAATAAATCGTAGAGATTTTCATATAAGGCATTTAAATCCGTAGAGATGTATATTTAGGGAATTAAATTAAAAGGAATTAAATTAAGCTGGCCTCCCTATATATACAAGCTCTAGGGAATTCACAAACAACGTTACTTCATATTTTCTCCATAAGATCTAGAGTTTGGATTTTCCTAGCAAGTCTGTCTCGGGATTCAACGATGGCAAATCCATGCAAGTCTATAATCGGGGATTATGTGGATACCGTAGTAGAGAAATCTGCGCTCAACCTACTGTAAAATTTCTCGTTATGATTATTGTAATTTGTATGCAACTAAATTGTTCAGTGTTGGTGAACCTTTTATTTCCGCTGCGCATGTGATTACGTGTTTCACGTGCCTCTATTTTCCAACAGTGGTATCAGAACTTCAGGCTCTTTTATTTAATTGCTTTTTGGTTTTTTTAAATTAATTTTTTTTTAAAACCAAAGGGGCACGGTTCTTGTGAAGAAACCGCACCCCATGTTTGTTGTTTATTTCGGCTGGGTTCTCGTCTCATCCCCACGAACCCTAAATTAGGGTTTTCCCGTGATGGAAATTTCGTCGCCGCTCACCCCTCTTCCCACGGCCGGCGGCGCTACGCCACGTCACTGATGGCCGAAGCTAAGCACCACACCTCGCGATGCGTGTGGAAGCCCGCGGCGTGGCCCACGATGTTTCGTCGCAATTTGCTATCTCCGTCGGGGATCTGCGATTCCTGTCGTGATTCGTCCTCCCTTGTGCCGTATATTTTCACGGCGGTGCGCTTGGGTGTCTTCGAGGCCTGGCCGATGTGTCTGTCTCGATGCACCTCAAAGCGGCACGCCACCGAAATCGAGATGACTCAGTGGCGGCGCGCCGCCGTTTCGTTCGTCTTTCTCGGCGGGCTCTGGTTTCGAACCACTCACAGCAAGGGGTCGCGGCTCCGCGTGCTTCCCCTTCTGGCTCGTGTTTGCTCACGGCAGCGAGTCGCCCGCACACGGTGCGTGGCGGTGGAAACTCACGCATGTGCAGCCGGCCACGCCATCGCGTCGCGTTGCCTCGTTTTGGTTCCCCTGTTCTTCGATCTGAAATCTGGACAGTTTCGTGTTTTTTTTTTGCTCGATTAATTGGGACTAAACAATTTGGGTTAATTTGATGTTGATTCAATGGTTGATGACACTGATTAATCTAAAATTGAACGATTTGGGTATTGTTTTTCGGATTGGATCTAATACGGAATGGGTGATGATGTAGGAGGGTTGTTTTGCAAATTCGATTTGTGACAGGCTCTCCCGTGCAAAATTTAAAAATTGCATCTGAGCCCCCGTGAATAAGACGAAATAAATTAAATAATTTGGAATTTTTATTATTAAATTTCTGAATTGAAATTGGTTGGACCAATAAATAATTAATTTGATTAATTGTTTTCTTTAATAAAATTGAAAAACTTTAATTGGAATTAAAGCTCGTTTTTCAAAATGATTTATTAAAACTCACTGTTAACTTGTTTAATCATTTTAAATTAGTTAACTCGTTTTACAATCCGCGTTATAACTGTTTGGGTAGGCGGCACCCAATAACTGTCGGACCGTATTTATTGTTTGGGTAGACGGCGCCCATATAAGTGTTAGTCCGTGTAAAATCATGTTTGGGTAGGCGGCGCCCAATGATTGCTCAAATATGATATAGATTAATCGATTAAACAACTAATACCCCGCCATTAAAATGCTCCTCACTAAAATATGGTTTTCTCATTAACTTGATAAGATGTCTTACATTGAAATTAAAAGTAAACCGGAGATTTCGTTCCAATGAATACTTAAAGATCCTCGTCTTTTGCTCGGATCTACATCTAACGGGACTTTTACAGGGACATGAAAATGTCGCCGCTTGATGGTTGTAAACCAACTTAACTTTGTTTCGCTAGCCCTCGCGGGGAACAAAGGGTAAGTGACATCAGTCGAACTAGGTTCGACAACTAGGAGTTGCAATTTGGTAATTGGTTTGGAGACCTACCAGTTATGCTGTCATAATGATCAACCCTCGCTGGGATTATGATGGTAGTAATGTGGATCCTAGTCCATTATGATTTATATTAGATATAAATTTGTACTTTTCCGATGAGGTCGTTGAGTGTGTGAAAATAATGGAGACAAAATAAATTGAAAGGCCATGTTTATTTTGAATTGCTGAATATTGATCATAGGAATTATGTGTTTTAATTCCCGTTTTATTTTATTTCTCTAGGATTGTTGAAATGAATAACTTGGCATTGAGAAGCATTTTGGAAACGAACAAGTTGGTTGGGCCAAACTTTCTCGACTGGCACCAAAACGTTCGTTTGGTGCTCAGGCAAGAGAAGATTGAGTACGTGTTGAACACGCCAATCCTGGTACCACGAAAGGTCTTGAAGAAATTTGAAGCGTTCGACCTGACCCGAAGAAGCATCAAGAGGATGCTTCCCAGGGTCAGTGTGTTATGCTACTCTGAATGACTCCCGAGCTGCGAAGGCGGAGATGAGAATATCTTCCCCGAGATGATTAAGCATCCGAAGGATCTCTTTGATCCCCGAATCTCGATTCGAGATTTATGAAGTGATGAGAGATCTGTTTAGATGTCGATTGTCCGAGGAGGGAAGGTTTCTCCTCTTGTATTGAAGATGATAGGGCTAATCAAGAAACTTAAATTAAATGCGGGCATTGAGCTCAAGACCAACGTTGTTGTTTATGTCATTCTTGATCGACTTCGATTCATATTCAAGTTTAAGTAGTAAACTTTAATATGAATAAAACGGAATCGATAATGCCCGAAGTTTCATAACATGCTCAAGACTTTTGAGTCCTCCTTTGCTAAAAAAGCCCGTACTCATGGTGAGTGCCTCTCTTCTTACCGTGCGAAAGGAAAGAAGAAGCGGAGAGGCAAGGCAAAGAAAGGCTCTAAGCTTAGCTTCCTTAAGCCCAAAGGTGGAATACAAAAGAAGGATAGGGTGGACAAGGATGTATGCCTCCATTGTAGCGAAGGGCATTGGAAGAAGGATAAAGGTTAGCAAAGAAAAAAAGAAGGCACTGGTGTCTCGACCCAAATGGAGCGAATGTATGTTTGTTATTGAGATAAACATGTCCACAAATGATACTAACTTCTTTGGGTATTGGATATCGGTTGTGGCTCACACATTTGTACTAATGTGCAGGGTCTCAAGCATAGCAGGGCAGTTAGGCCGGGTGAAGTCGCCCTACACGTTGGGAATGGAGCAAGAGTTACTGCTGAACATGTTGGTGTTTATGTTTTAAACTTACCCTCTGGTTTTAGACTTGACCGGATAATTGTTATTTTGTTCTTTCTATTACCCCATAACATTATTTCTATTCGATGTTGGATATTGAAGGTTTTTCCTTCCGTTTTTGCAAATAATAATTGTTATTTTTCGCTTAATGGTGATGTGTATGGAAATGCTCCTTTATCTAATGGTTTATATTTGTTGCATTGTGGACAAAACATTCTTAATATACAAAACAAACGACTCAAACTTAGTAATCATGAAAACCCGACTACTTATGGCACTGTAGGCTTGGTCATGCAAATGAGAATAGGATAGCAAGGTTAAGAAAGTTAGACTATTTAACACCATTCGACTTTGAGTCTTATGGTAATGGTGAATCCTGTCTCAAGGGTAAGATGATCAACAAACCCTTTTCTGGGAAAGAAGTTTGTGCCAAAGAAGTTCTAAAGTTGATCCACAGTGACGTTTGTGGACCACTGCCCACTCTAGCTAGGGGTCAATTCGGCTACTTCATTAATTTTACTGACGATTTCTCTAGATTCGGATACGTGTATCTAATGAAACACAAGTCCAAATCGTTTGAGAAATTTAAGGAGTACAAAGCTGAAGTAGAGAAACATCTTGGTAAGAGTATTAAGGCTCTTCGATCAGATCGAGGAGGAGAATATCTTAGCCATGAATTCATTAATTACCTGAAGTTGCATGGAATCCAATCACAATGGACTTCTCATTTTTAAAATGAATGGAGTGTCCAGGAGGAGAAACCGAACCCCTGTTAGACATGGTAAGGTCCATGATGAGTTTCTCTTCCCTTCCTACATTCTTATGGGGATACGCACTCCAAACCTCAATCTACATTCTGAATATGATTCCATCCAAATCAGTTGAGCATACCCCATACGAGCTATGGCATGGCAAGAAGCCAAATTTCTCGCACATTAGAACATGGGGTTGCCCCGCGTTTGTGAAGAAAATGCTCACTGATAAGTTGGAAGCAAAAGGTGAAAAGGGTTATTTTATGGGATATCCTAAGGAAACTAGAGGATATTATTTCTATCTACCTCAGAAACAAACAGCGATTGTTTCAAGGCAGGCTAAATTCCTTGATGAAGACTACGTCTTCAAGGAACAAAGTCGTAAGACGATAGAACTTGAAGAAATTCAAGAACCACAACTTAACAAGGAGACTGATGTCTTATCAAATCAACATGACAAAGAATCAGTGGGAGCATTCAACAGCTCACATGGTGGAAGTTTATCGTTAAGTGATCCTCTTTCAGCCAGTGGGAGCGTAATTAGAGTTGCATTGCCCGAGCAACGGACTCCAAGTGGGCTGAATGAGAACATCATAGTTCAAACTCTCGCCCAAGAGGCATCCAGAAGTGTCGCTCTTGAGGCCTCCCCGGTCGACGATGAAATCGCTGCACCACAAAATTTTCACGATCAGAATGTGCAGTCTGAGCAACCACAACTTCGTAAGTCCACTAGAGTTCGTAATCCACCCACAAGATATTATGGCTTCCTCGTAGAGGAGCATGATGACTTGGAGATCCCGGATAAGGACGAACCTAGAACTTACATTGAGGCAACATTAGATGTTGACTCAAAGAAGTGGCATGAAGCTATGAAATCCGAGATGGACTCGATGTACGTCAATCAAGTTTGGGACTTGGTTGAATTACCGAAAGGGGTAAGACCCATAGGTTGCAAGTGGGTCTTCAAATGGAAGACCGATGCAAATGGCAAAGTACAAACCTACAAGGCTAGGTTGGTGGCGAAAGGTTACAGTCAACGCGAAGGCATTGACTATGACAAAACTTTCTCACCAGTTGCTAAGATCAAGTCCATTCGAATTTTACTTGCGATAGCAGCACATCTAGATTATGAGATTTGACAGATGGATGTCAAAACAACTTTCCTCAATGGCAACATTGATAAGGAAGTGTTTATGACTCAACCTGAAGGTTTCATATCAAAGCCAAAATCTAATCTCGTGTGCAAGCTTAAACGATCCATTTATGCAGTCCGTGAAAGAATGGTTGTAAAGGACCTTCATGATGAAGGACCTTGGAGAAGCCTGCTACATCTTAGGGATCAAGATCCATAGGGATATATCCAAGAGGATGTTGGGACTGACACAGTCCACCTACGTAGACAAGGTGTTGAGGCGATTTGCGATGGAGAACTCTAAGAGAGGTTCTCTACCGACATGTCATGGGATAAAGCAGTCTAAGAAGGATTGTCCTTCTACAGAAGCTGACATCCAGCGCATGAAGGACATACCATATGCATCTGCAATTGGATCCATCATGTACGCCATGACTTGCACTAGGCCAGATGTGGCCTTCGCTGTCAGCACTACTGGTAGATACCAACAGAATCCGGGTGAACCCCACTGGATTGCTGTCAAGAACATTCTTAAGTACCTCAGACGTACTAAAGATTGTTTTCTAGTCTACGGAGGTCAGTCAGAGCTAGTCGTGACCGGCTATGCTGACTCAAGTTTTCAATCCGATTGTTGATGATTACAAGTCACAGTCGGGCTATGTCTTCGTTGTCAATGGTGGGGCGGTTAGTTGGAATAGTTCCAAGCAAGATACTACCACTGATTCAACAACCGAAGTGAGTACATTGCTGTGGTGGAAGCTGCCAAAGAAGTTGTCTGGATAAAGCATTTCTTAAATGAACTAGGGGTAGTTCCGAGTGCCAGCAATCCAATAAAGTTGTATTGTGACAATACTGGTGCGTTTGCGCAAGCTAAGGAACTGAGATCCAATAACAGAAACAAGCATGTACCGAGGCGTTATCACTTGATAAGAGAGATAATCGCTAGAGGAGAGATAGAGTTAGAATGTGTCCCCACAGAAGATAACCTGACTGATCCTTTCACCAAGGCTTTGAGTGTTCATGTACACAATAGATATTTTGATGGTCTAGGAGTTAAACATGTAGGTGATTGGCTCTAGTTCAAGTGGGAGATTGTTAGTGTTAGTGTCCTAGAGACAATCCTTTGTAAGAACATAATACTCAGATAATATTCAGTATTGGTTTAATATTATTATTTGTTTAATATTAAATGTATGGCGTTACACTCATTAGAATATTATGTTTGATTGTTTGCATTTATTCTTATATGTGTTCCCTTGAGTCACTGTTGTCATTGAGTGAGTGAGAACTCAGATGACTTAAGCATGATTCTTAAATAGCCCCAATCGAGGATCATCAATAAAGGGATATTGATGATGCAATGGAGATTGGTGTGCGATCTGCATCATACTCTTAGAGAGTGTAGTAAGATCTCACTTACTTCGAGATACTAGGTATCTCATGTTGGATGCACAAATACCTTAGAGGGTATTGGTATACCCATCCGAGAAACCGTTTGATGTAGTTCCACTATATGTGTCTACGGGTGTCTCGGTTAGTGGGAGCGGTGTGATACTCCTTTGACTTGAGGTCAATACGCACGACATGTATGGAGTGATGAACTTTGACCATGACCAATGCTTGCACCCTTCCATGGGTAGATACGGCTTGGATTGGGTTCATCACGAAGTGCATGTGCGTGGTAGTTGAGCCAAGAAAAGGATTCATTCCTCAAAGTGAATTTAGAGAGAATACTCATCTTCTCATCATAATTGAATCGAAGTCATTGGCCAATGCACGTCAACTTAGACTTTGTGACTAAGTGTGACAATAATGATCAATTAGTGATTTGAGATAACTTGATTAAGTTATTTGAATAGACACTTCATCATGTTCAAGACTAATCGAGTATTCGTGAATGAAATAAGAAAATCGCAATTGCCCACGTTTCAGTTACAAGTAGTTGCATGTTTTTCGTAACGTACCTCATATATTGAGAATGTCTGATTTATTGACTAGGGTTCAATTAAGACCGTTAGTTTGACTAATCGCTCGGTATATGAGGGTCTATGGGTCACACAACAAGTAGTTCCCTTTTATGAATTATAGTTGGTTGATTAAATGTTAAATTGGATTTAATATTTAATTTATGGAGAAGTAATTAATAATAGATTAATTTGGAATTAATTATTATCTATATTTAATATTTAATTAAATTGGATGTAATTAAATAAGAATTCCCAATAATTATATTTGGAATATAATTGTAGGATTTAATGCATATGAAAATAAATCGTAGAGATTTTCATATAAGGCATTTAAATCTGTAGAGATTTATATTTAGGGAATTAAATTAAAAGGAATTAATTTAATTCAAGATTATGGATTTTATTTCCTTAATTGGGCTAGCTTAGGGTTTAAGCTGGGCCTCCCTATATATACAATCTCTAGGGAATTCACAAACAACGTTACTTCATATTTTCTCCATAAGATCTAGAGTTTGGATTTTCCTAGCAAGTCTGTCTCGGGATTCAACGCTGGCAAATCCGTGCAAGTCTATAATCGGGGATTACGTGGATACCGTAGTAGAGAAATCTACGCTCAACCTACTGTAAGATTTCTGGTTATGATTATTGTAATCTGTATGCAATTAAATTGTTCAGTGTTGGTGAACCTTTTATTTTCGATGCGCATGTGATTACATGTTTTACGTGCCTCTATTTTCCAACACATACCTCATTGATCAACTTACTAATCTGGTTATAGGCTCTTTGAGAAAGTTTGTTCTCAGCCTTGATAGCCATGAGTCGAGCATTGAATGACAACATAGAGTGAGTTTGACATCCATCATACAGATCTTCGTCAGCTGCTTTGAGTATTCTGTAAAAATTAGTTGCTTCCTCATTTGGTTCCTCCTCCATGGCCTCATCTTGAATTCCACCAGCTTCCCTGATCATCGTATGATACATATCCGGTGTATCCACTGCAGGTGGCTCGAACTGTACTCCAGGATCATCGAATCCATGATCATCGTGTGTCTCATTGTATTCGAGAGTATTATAATACACTTCAAGGTCATTGAAATCAACATTCCACCGCTCTTCACCATGACGTGTCCAATTGTAGTAATATGGAACAAAACCATTCATGATGATATGTGTCTGAACATCTACAGTCTCTTTGTATGACTTGTTTTGACATTTTTTTGCACTACACGGACATCTTATACGACCTTCTGAATTTGTTGCACCATGATTAATTGCAAACTGAATGAAGTTATTAACTTCATTCAAGAACTCCATATTTATACTTTCGTTGATAAGTCGAGGAGTCGAATACATTCACTGACGATTCGGATATTCCATTTGTTTCAAATCATTATCAATATGTTAATTCTACAAAAAATTTGACAGAGTTTCGTCTGTATATGTAAATATTCAAATATATTTTTCAATCAAATAACATCAAATACATTCATTTAACATAAATTATCTACCCAATATTCATCTAGCTATGATCACAACATTCATTTAACATAAACTATCAATAAAATATATGTCAATACCAAACTTATGAATTATATATTTACATTACACTATATATATTTTTAAACGGTAGAAATGTGAAAACGTACCGTAAAATCATCCTCGAGGAGTAAATATCTTTCCTCTACGCAATATGCACTTCAAAAAATGATTTTCGCCTCTATCTACACAAAATTTGGTGTTGGTTTTCGAAAGTTTTTGTTTATTTTCGACTTTTCTGCAGACTGAGTTGCCTGGTTTTTCTTAAATTTTAGCGACGGATTCAGCGACGGTCACTAGAAACCGTCGCTAGTAGCGACAGTTCTAGTGACCGTCGCTAGTAGCGACAGTCCTAGTGACCATCGCTAGTAGCGACATTCCAGCGATTGATATTTTCGTCGTTAATAGCAACGATTTAGCGACGGGATTTTAAATAACCGTCGCTAAGTACAAGATTTTTTTTTTTTAAAAAAAAGCATAAATTAAAATTGTTCAATGCTAATTAAAAACAAAAACATAAAATTAAAAATTAAAAATTGTTCATAACATAATTAAAATAACATCCTAGAAGGGAATTGCCCTCCAAACAGCTACAAGTGACTCCCAAACTTCGTGCCCAATTTCTTCTGATAAATCCACTCCGTCTTCCCTCCACTGTGTACACCACTTGTACATCATGTCTTGGTAACGCGATGCAGCAACTTTACAAAATGCCTTGTAAACTACATCGGTCTCGAGCTCGGGACTCCATGTAGTTTGTTTCTATATTTCAAAAAATAATTTAACAATATATATTAAAATAAAATATTTTAAGTACATTTTATACCTTAAACTCCTCAAAATACAATTGACGCTGATCAGTTGACACATTTTTCCAACGATAAGCGTTGACAGCAATTCCCACCCGCATAATGACTTTGTTGGCTATACAGGAAGCCTCGTGACCAGGTACAATACTATAACACATTAATAAATAAATACAGAATTAATAATTATTGTATTAAATTAATTAATTATATAATTATTATCGTATAAAACAACAAGACTTACGCTCCATTAACAATATTGATTAACAAACCAATAGTAGGCCTTCTGGATGAAGCAGGAACGTCACCACTTTCAGCAGTCATCTAAATAAAATATGAAATTTATATATTAATTATATTATATAAAATAAAATTAAATATAAATAAATATACGAAAAAATAATTAAAGTAGTATCATGAATATCGAAGAATACAGATGAACGAGGCTTGTTTGTATTGTTTTCTGATTTGATTGATGAAACAAATGGGCAGGCTGTTCGTGTATTTATAGAATTAGATTTAGCGACGGTTTTCAAAAAACCGTCGCTAAAGTCTACCAAAATTAATGACACCGTCTCCCAATGGGCGGATCTCCTCCCAACGGGCGTATCTCTTCGTTTTCTGCAAAGTTTAGCGACGATTTTCAAAAAACCATCGCTAATACTGTCGATTCGAACTATCCGTCGATGAACAAACAGTAAACTGTCGCTGACGCCGAAGGTTTTATAATCAGTCGCCAAATGTTGTGATTTTGACGGTTTGACTAAAACCGTCGCTATTACCGACGGCCTGGTTAACCGTCGCTAATTTCCGTCGTTAAAACGCGCCTTTTTTGTAGTGGTAATAATATCAATTTTATATATGAATAAGTTTCACATGAGACTTGCGTTAACTTTTTTATAACTCTCTTCCTCCCATAAAAATATGCTTGATTTTTGTTTTTCGTCCCACAAAAATTGACAAGTTATTATATTTAAAATATCATTAAATATATTTTTTCATTTTTTGCATGCCCCTACTTAAAGTCCCTTACAATTATATATACTATTTAATTAAAAAAAACAGTTTTTGTACGTTGATTTCTAAAATCAACTTATAAATGATTATTATAATTACTTAAAAGTGTTTTAAAAACTCCCTAATTATTCTAATACAACAAAAGAATATATTTGATTTTATTTTATTGATAGATTGGCTTACCAACTGAATCTTTTCACAAACTTAAATGAAGTTAATATAATAAAATCAATTTAGTCAAATTTACAATTAATTACGAGTGCACACGGAATCAAATTTCTCAGTAATATTTAATCAACACCAACCCTGTACAAGGATCGTGGATCTAACTACTAAAGTCAATCAGTGATTGACTTTCCCCCAAATAAAAACAAAATTATAATAATAATGAAAGCTAAAAATTCTAATTTTCATGAATTCGGGCCTTATAAAAAAGATCAAGAGTATATTTTACCAATTTTTCATTTGCGCCTAGTTTTAAGATACAATTAATGTGTGCTACCGAGGTTTTAATCTGGCTTGGGCCCTTAAGATTTAATTAAGTGCGATTTGGTAATCCACTTTCGAAATTGACACATAGTTTCAATGTTAGGAATTATTTAGAGTTCTTAAATTTTAAATTGTAGTTTTTTAAACAATACTGTTATAACTTAATTATTTATTTATATTAATTATAGGACTAATTCGAGTTTTAACATATTTACACTATTCCCGCTGTTCTTCTTTAGTAAAAAATGAATTTACAAGTTTGATACATATTAATGTAAATTTCACTGTGCTAACAATTTGGAATTCAAAATCAAATATATATGATCATAATTTATTTAAGATGCAAAATGAGTAAGGTGGCAAGATCCGGACGAGGAACTCTGTCTAATGTCATATTAGGCATATGATACCCAATTAATACACATGCTATGATAGTATAAGAATATATAGATTTAACATTAATTGGGTTAAGATAATAAAGAAGCCAAATTCTCCTGTGCACCATCAGCACCAAATTAATTTGGTGTAATTTAATTTTAGGAGCTCTTTTTTTAATTTTTTTCAGTTTTAGTTTTAGTTTTTTTTTTTTTTCAATTTTAGTTTGCTTTTAATTTTAATTTCAGTTTTAGGTTTTTTTTTCTCGACCCGAGCTCAAACTTGGTCGGAGTAGTTCATGGTTCACTCAACCCGAGTGGTTCATGGTTCACTCATCCCGAATAAGTCATAATTTAGGGTTCATTATTTAGTATTTAGGTATAAATGCTTCATCCAAATTGAAATTGAATTCAAGTACAACAATTGCGTCTTGTGCAAATGGTGCACATGAGAGTCACTCAATAAAGAACTATACTAAACAGTCTTATTTACATGGACGGATCATAAGGGGGGTTGCACCCGGCTCCAGCCCAATGCAAGCCCCCACTAACCTGTTGTATATCTGTATATAACATGTGAATAAAATTCAATATATGAGTTTAAGCCCAATTTAATATTATTTTTTATTTTATATTAATTTACAAATCCCAATTTAAAATTGAAGTTCATCCACACACTCTGTATTCAGTTATTAAATTAAGATACAACTTGATATAAAAAAAATTCCTGATTTATCGTGTCTCTTTTTTTTTTCTTATTATAATTTAATTAAAATATTGAAATTTATGAATTTCATCCGCAACAAAGATTTTATTTTATTGTAATTTTGAATGTGCTTTCTTGAGGCTTTTATACCCAAAAATTTAAAATTTAATCATCTGAATATGGTTCTGTTTTTTTTATTTAGTACTTTTATTTATTTAACTTGTTCAATGTTAAATATCTACATTGTTTATTCAATATTTATCCTTTTCATTTGAGGAATAAGTATTAATAATTTATTTTTTAGTTGTTATATATTGTGATAATAATAAAATTTTAATCACTTTAATATTAGAAAATGAGAAATTGTAAATGTAATAATGTATTAACATGAGTTAAATGAGATATTTTTTTAAATTGGTGAACGTTTCTTGAAATGTTTAAAAAAATATTGAGCATAAGTTGTATGATTTTATTTTAACTAAATAGTATTTATAATTAGAGATATATTTTATAAATGAACATCAATCTATTTAAATATATTTTATTAAAAATAGAGATAAATTCAAATTTAATTATTGATTAGTTTTATGTTTTGAAGTTCCATATGGCACCACCTAAATTAATATATTAAAAAATATTATATATAAATATAAAATTATAATGTGACGAAACTTCAAAAAAATTTAGTCTACCCCATCGTTTAATCCTAGATCTGTCCCTGCTTATGTATATAGATCTAGCTATTTTTTTCTACTATATGATCCATAGAATATATAAATATAAGGGTAAGATATAATATAAATATGATACAGGTCCATCCCATACATGTAAAAATCTCATATAAGAGTCCCTCAATTGTTAGAATATATAAAATCATGAGAAAACAAGCCTTTTTTTCTAGATTTTCTCTTGTCAATAATCATAAAATCAGGATGAATTTTATGTGAAATTGGACTTTTTTTTCAAGTATTATTATTATGTGTACATACTATCGTTGTTCATAAATAAAATATTTTTAAAATTTAATAATATATATATATAATAGATAAAAACTCTTATGAGACGTACTCATGCATGAGACGTAGTATAATTAACTTAGCATAATTAACACTCACTCCTTCCAAAATATTAAAACGTTAATATCCAAATTACACTCCAACTCATTTTAAGACGGTCTCACGCGAGTGTACCTATATATAATAATGATGATTTATATGTATAATAGTGATAATATATATACATAAAAATTTATTTGTTGTAAACGGTCAAACCACCCCCACGCCACTTGTCAACTTAATGACTACGTGGCCCAGACTGAACAGAAATGTACGCCAGCTTGACAAAACATCATGGTCGTCTACGTATGCTCGCCACCTCGGCGATCACCTCGTAAATCACGATGACGCCACCTCTACGGAAAGCACCTCGTAAATCCATTATGCTCGCCACCTCGGCGAGCACCTTGATTGTCCAATATGTCGATAACCTGGGCGAGCAGACTAATTGACTACCTGTGTGCGCCCACCTCAATATCTAAATAGGCCTCTAAAGTATTAGGACAACTTGCTCACCCGACAAATCGAGAAGGGGAAAAACTTGCTCGCCCCTGAGGGCGAGCAAGAAGCACGTGTCAGGACGCTTGGCCTACGGCCGAGTCGTTTGGATGAACATAAGGGCCGATTCAAGCATAAACATGTTACAAAATGCACCCAAGCCAAGTCACCTGCTAAGCCGATGCAACTCGGATGACAGATTGAAAACTTTTTATACAGGTAAAGACAGATGTAAATGAGAGAGGAACGATAAAGGACGTGGCGGTTCCACGTAATTTCTTGCATGATAATGAATTGACAGCATGTGCTTGCCAAGACAGCACATGCTTGTCCAAACTCTATAAATAGATCTTCAAAGATCAGAAAAGGGGAGGAATTTGATCTGATATTGATCTCATATCAAGATACCATCTCACTGTATACTTGTACTCGCCACAATTGAATTATGCTCGATACATCCCTGAATCACTAAATATTACAATCCTGGCTTGGAACGCCCCCAGACGTAGTCAGCTTTGACGAACAGGGTCAACAAATATGTGTCATCATCTTACATATTGTTATGCTCATCACATACACACACAGTATTTGACACGTCATCATCTTGTTTGATAAGTTGTCACATACATCGCCATGTCATATTTTTCACGCAAGACGACTTACAACAATTGGCGCTAGAAGGAGGGTGCTTGTGCAAAAAATCAACCCAAACGCTTACAAAGAAGATTAGGCAGGAAAAAGATATAAAATGCCTCAATCGAAGAATACCCAAGGCGAGAGGTCAGGATAGAGCCGGTCTCAAGCTCTAGAGGAAGCCCAACTCTGACCTCAAGAAGACCAGCCCCGAGAAGCAATCCTGTTGGAAGATATAGATAACGACCCTACTGTTGGGGTTATTCTGGAAAGTATGATTTTACTTTGTATAACTAAACTGAATTTCTGTCTTATTTACTGAAATAAATTATTTATCACTGATGCTTTAAATATCATTGAATGTTACATATATTTACTGCATAACTGTTCAATAAATAGTACGTGTTACATTGTAGTTAATTTAGTGATACCAGATCACAGAAGATTAAATTAACAGTCCCTTGTATCTAAAAGTACGTTGTTCACGACCTAGATGGAAATGAACAATCCATCGTGAAAGGTTGAAGTGTAAGGCTCAGATTGGCTTATCTTGACCAAGAGATTACACTAGTGCATGGTGATTTAATTGAATAGGACCTCTGAGGAGGATAAATTCTTGACCTTTCAATTATGATGAATTAGACCTCAGTGGTTCATTATTTCTTAATCTTCGTCCCTTAAATAGGATCGTGTGTGGTTATTAATTATTGCTTTGACTTATGACGGGTAGAGAATCAATGAGATTCAATACTTTATATCTTGGACAATATTATTGGTCACATGCAATTGCTAAGATTTATACTTAATAATCGTGTGCAAACGCTTTGTTCGACGGTTTTGGGAGGTTCATAAAATTTATCATACCAAATCTTGCAAGTGGAATTAGTTTCCAGTATGGATAATAATGTTGAATCGTTCCTTGACCAAGGGCAAAAGATATTAATTAATGGAAAGCTATTTCAGTGGCTTGAATTAATTAATGGGCTAGATAATCTTAAACACCGGAAATAATAACCGGGAGCCATATTAACAGTAATATGGGTTAAGATGGATAGTGCAATATTAATTATGTAGTGGGATTGATTAATATTTATGGGCTTGAATAATATTGTGGCTCAATATTGGAAATTCAAGATCCATTGGAATGTTCAATCTTAATTCTCCTAAAGACCCCTCAAGTAGCCCAAAGATAAAGTCAAATAACTGAAAAAGGTGTTTAAAATAAAATAAATTATTGTTGCTTATTTTTCCAAAATTTTCAAAAATATTAAAGGAAGAAAGAGAAAAGATTTTCTTGAATTTCTTGAAAAGATTTTATGGAATATGTATTCTTGAAATACAAAGATAGTCCCATAAATTCAAGAAAAGTCAAAGATCCTATTTCTTCCCTATTTAATGGGATATTTTCGAAAACCCCTTAATATAAGGAGGTGGGATTTTTATGGAATATTTTAATTATGGAGAAAATAATATATTGGATATATTCAAGATTTCTTGGAGATCAAGAAAAAGATTTTCCCATCTTATTCCTAGGGCAAAAATCGGCCACCACCTAGTATTATAAATAGGGGATGAATTTTCATCCCCAAGTGCAATTCAATGTGTTGGAAAAATTAGAAATCCACAAAGGTGGTGCAACATAATTTTATTTTTCCCTTTTGTTAAATTGTTCGCGAGTTCCTACCACCGGATTGTTGAACGAGGATAAGGGAATACTTGAGAAGATCTTTTGGTGTGTTCGTGTGAACGGGATCCATCTTCTCAACGGTTGTCACTCCAAAAGGTTAGTTCACTTAAACCCGTAGCAATTCCGCATGCGTAGGATTTTTGTGAACTGTTTATATGCATGATTTGTTGTTGAATTATTATTTGAATTGATATAGGATTAATTCATGCTAGTAATAATTGCTAGAATTAAATTTGTATTTAAATATTCATCCCGAATAGATCCGGGCAATTAATTCTCCAACAACTGGTATCAGAGCCTCGGTTTCGGGCTCTGAGTTTTAAATTGTAATTTAATTCATTTTCATTAAATTTGAAATTGGATAGTAGAATTGCTAGATCTTTTTTGCAGGTATCCAATTGTCCTGGTATTTGATGAATATTTATATTTATGCATACATATAAATTGTGGTTTTTAATTCGATTCGTTCGAATTCGTTTTGCCTCGTGAGAAAATTCACGAGTAGATTAGGATTTGTTTGATTTGATTAATGTAATAGACTAGTCTAGATCTAGGTTTATTTATTTTTTGTAAATAAATTATAATCGGATCGAGAACGAAGATGAAGAATTAAAGACGGACGACCAAGTGCCCAGACGTACGCAAGCCAAGGAAACGTCTTCTTGCGGATGTGTATGCTAGCGAAGCGGCAAGGCGCACGCGAAGCGCAAGCCCGGCATGGTCGAGCACAGGCGAGACCCGTGGCCGAGGTATGTGCGCGGCAAGACGACAGCCTCATACGTGAGACGCTGCACGAGCAGCACGCGAGTGCCGGAGTGGCGCGCGACACGCTGTGCAAGCTAAGCTCGGGCGTGGGTAATGCAAGGCGCGGCGGGGCAAGGCGTGTCTGGCGCGAAAGCGGCGGGCGCCAACTCGAGCTGGCGGCGCTGAAGGGCGGCGGTCTTGGATCGGATCCATCCCGAAAGTCTTTGAAAGCGACGGGGGGGGATGGCCGGGCCAGAGACGAGAGAGGCGCCGCGGAAGACGCGGATACGTGTTCCGGGCCGTGATTTACCCAATGCCGGATGTCGTTTCGGACCTAGACGGAGGACATTATAAAGAAAATATTGCGGACAATTGGGAGCTTTTCGAGACGAACGATGAAGGCTATGAAGACGATTTCTCAAGATCAAGACATGACAAATTTAATCGTGACAATTGGATATATGTGCCCAATGTGTTTAATTTTTGTTTTGATATTTTGCATTATTTTATTCTTATTTAAATTGTGTTTAAATATGTGATGCATGAGAAAATGTTTTGAAAAATCTCACCTTCAAAAATTACTAAGTATGTTTAAATAATTAATTGACAATTTTATTCCGGATAATAAAATTGAATTAATTTTGACCTCCATGATTTATTTATTTGTGGATTCTTTTGGAGAAATTCCCCCCACGGGACGGCCAAAAAATAGATTTCACATGAATAAATTCCAAAAGGATGATTGTGGGTTATTATTAGTGGCGACGATGACCCTCCCCACGAGTCTCGTTCAAAACAAAATAATAATTCTATATTTAATCATGGTTATTACTTAGGTATAAAATTGGTATGCATATACTTCCCCGAAGTCCCTGTCAATTTTATATTGGTTAAGTGGGAGCCAACTATTAATCTGGATATTAAAGGTTTTAATGCTTGTTTTTCTTGTTTGTAACTTTTCGCTTGAATGTGTTTAAATAATGACCCACCCCACGCGTGGCTTATTTAAACTATTTTGAGATGTTGGCCGTGCATGTTCATATTTTTTGAGATTTTAATATGATACATGTGATCGAACCTTGTGATATGTATGTCTTTATACAAATTGTTATTTATTTCGATTCAAAGACATGACAACCTTTTAATCCATTATTCAATATACTTAAAGACAATTTGCTTCTTGGTGAAAAAATTATATCGATTGGATTTACAAAATAAAACTTGTCTAGCCGCATCACCATCCAAATGGGTACTTGATACACCAAAACCCAAAAAAAAACATTAAGGAGGATCTTGGGAATATGGGACGAGATGCAATATGGTGAATGGGAGCTGGCAAATGAATTGATGAAGGATACAATTCTAGCACATCTGTCAGATTTGTTGAAACGCCTTCACCAAGGATATGAGTCAGATGCAGACATCTTGCAGAATCTCGAAGTGAAGTTTGCACATCCGGCCCGTATGGCAGTCCAAAGCGTGAAGCAAGAAGAAATGGATGTATTAAAAATGGAAAAAGGAACGACTGCAAGGGAGCACGTTCTTAGGGTTATGGTGCTCTTTGAGGAGCTTGAGATCCTCGGTGAAAACTGTGATTTCAAGACTAAGATTGATTTCATTCTCCAATCCTTACCAAAGAGCTATAATCACCACTATCTTGAGTATCTATTGGAAGATCTAGATTTTACAGTGGATGATCTTGTAAATGCTCTCACTTTGGTTGAAAGAGAGATGGAGCGCGAGGAAAAGAACTTGGGAAAACAGAAATCTTCTCTTCATTCTAGGTCAAATGGTGGTAAGAGTAATGAAAAGATAAGAAAGTTAAACCAAGCAGACTCAACATCGAATAAGAGCATGGAATCAAGCATGGGGAGAGTTTTGGAGAGCGGCAGAGTAGGACATTGGAGGTCAGTCTGTTCCAAACCCAAATGGAATGGAAAGAAAGTTAATTCTCACGCACTAGTTGTTGAAACTTGTTTAGCGGCAGATGCCTCCCATTTGTGGGTGGTGGATCTGAGGATCCATCGATCATGTATGTTTCACTTTCTGAGGGTTCAAGCGGACCCAAGAACTTAGTGTGGAGTGAGATGATTCAAAGGTTGGTAGAAGATGGTTCATTGGAGTCTCTCGGGTTGAACCAATCCCAACTCATGAATCATGTTTGGAAGGTAAAATGACCAAGAGGGCATTCGAGC
Source organism: Stenogyne calaminthoides (assembly GCA_037126765.1). Lineage (NCBI taxonomy): Eukaryota > Viridiplantae > Streptophyta > Magnoliopsida > Lamiales > Lamiaceae > Stenogyne > Stenogyne calaminthoides. Next base: position 12,813,891 of record JBBCBC010000021.1, on the reverse strand, counting down.
CAAGAGGAATAGAGCCAAAAAGTGTTAGAAATCGTTCACCACAGACGATGTGGTCCAATGTCAATCAAAGCAAAGAGGAGGTTATGAGTATTTCGTCACCTTTATTGATGATTACTCAAGAATGCGGCTATATTTTCCTTATGAAGCATAAATCGAGACCTTTGACAAATTCAAAGAATTTAAGGCTCAAGCGAGAGAATCATAGGGAAAATGTATCAAGTCTCTACGATTTGATCGTGGAGGCGAGTACCTCGGCCGATGAGTTTTTGAACTACTTGTCGGATGAAGGATTGTATATCGCCTAATCGCACTTTAACCCCTCAACAAAAGCGGGGTTGCAGAGCGAAGAAACAAAACTCTTTTAGAAATGGTTAGATCAATGATGAGTTATGCAGATCTACCTAAGTCGTTATGGGGTCATGCCTTGAAAGCAATGGCTTATATTACGAACTTGGTGCCATCAAAATCGGTTTCCAAAACTCCCAAAGAATTGTGGACCGGCTTGAAAGCCGGTTTGAGACACATGAGAATTTGGGGGTGTCCGGCCGACGTGTTGGACAAGGAAGCGAAAAAATTGGATCCTCGATCGAATTAAAGGTCAACATTTATAGGATACCCGAGGAACAAAAAGGTGTATGTTCTATGGTCCCGAAGATCAAAAAGGTGGTAATAAGCACCCACTTTAGATTTTGGAACAAGACTATATGAGCGAAAAGAAAGCCCGAATGAGATTACCTTAAATGACCTAAGGGGGCTAACCTCGATTAACTTATTTGTACAAGATGGCATACCAAGCGACACTTACACAACAGGAACCTCATCGTAGTGGGAGGGTTGTAAGACAGCTCGAGAGATTCATGGGGATAGGAGAGCCCTCGGACTTAGTCCCCGGTCAAGTTGAATCAGACCCATGGACTTACGAAGAGGCAATCCAAGACAAGGATGCGGTTTCTTGGCAAACAGCAATGGAAGCCGAAATGGGTTCTATGGATCATAACAGAGTGGGAGCTAGTCGAACCACTTAATGGGGTCAATCCCATTGGCACGCAAGTGGGTATACAAGAGGAAAAGAGAACCGGACGGGAAGGTGGAAACCTTCAAGGCAAGGCTTGTGGCAAAGGTTATACTTATAAAGAAGGGATCGACTATGAGGAAACATTTTCACCTGTAGCAATGCTCAAGTCCATCCGAATTCTCTTGTCGATTGTTGCGCATCTCGACTTTTAAATCTGGCAAATGGATGTCAAGACGGCTTTCCTTAACGGAAGTCTTGAAGAGGAAATCTATATGCAACAACCCCAAGGCTTCATTGAAAAAGGCCAAGAACACCTAGTTTGTAAGCTCAAGAAGTCCATTTATGGACTCAAACAAGCATCCAGAGGTTGGAACCAATGTTTTGATCAAGTAATAAAGTCTTATGGGTTTGATCAAAATGAGTCTGAAAAGTTGTGTGTACAAGAAGCGTGTCGAAGCGCATTGATATTCTTAAGATCGTACATAGATGACATTCTGCTCATCGGGGACGATGTAAAGGTGTTGTCAAACGTAAGGGCATGGCTTTCAAAATAGTTGGATATGAAGGACTTAGGGGAAGCCGGGCACATCCTTGGGATCAAGATCACTTTCGAGATCGCAAAGAAAATGATGATAGGCTTATCGCGAAGCTTCATACATAGACTTTGTCTTGAAGCGATTCAAACATGCAGATTCAAGAAAGGCTTCGTACCTTTCCGGACATGGAATCCATCTATCGAAATGTGCCCTAAGACACAAAAGGAGATAGATGACATGAAAGGCATTCCTTATGCTTCGGTTGTCGGAAGCCTTTTGTATGCAATGTTGTGCACGAGACCGGATATTTGCTTTGCCGTTGGCATGGTGGCAAGATATCAAAGTAATCCGGGAAAAGAGCATTGAATGGCGATTAAGAACATTCCAAGTATCGAAAAAGAACTCGGGATAGAATGTTAGTTTATCGGTCGATAGTCTAATCCCCATCGGTTACCGCGGACTCGGATTTCCAATCGGACTTAGACTCAAGAAAATCTACCTCTGGTAGTGTGTTTTGCATGGGGGGAGGAGCCATGACATGGAGAAGTGTTAAGCGAAATGCATCGTCGATTCTACCATGGAAGCCGAATACGTAGGCTGCTTGCGAGGCAGCGAAAGAAGCGGTTTGGCTCAAGAACTTCCTAGTGGACTTGGATGTAGTTCTGAATTTGCCCAAAGACAATCATTTGTTTCATTGTGATAATCTTGGGAGCGATTTGCAAATTCAAGGGAACCAAGAGCCCACAAGGCCAGCAAACACATTGAAAGAAAATACCATCTTATACGAGAAATCGTTAAGAGAGGAGATATAGAGGTGGCAAAGATCGCATCAAAAGAAAACCTAGCAGATCCATTCACAAAGGGTCTGCCTCAGAACACATTCGAGAGACATGTGGAAGGAATGGGTGTCAAGACCGATGTCAATCTGCTTTTAGTATAAGTGGGAGATATTATTAGGTTTGTGTAGGTGATATTAGATATCACGCATTAGGAACTACACGAGATATGTTGTAGAATACTTAAAAGCAGACTTTGAGTATAAGTGGGAGATTGTTGGGGTTATACTGAAAAGTATGCTTTTACTTTGTATAACCAAACTGAATTTCTATCTTATTTACTGAAATAAATTATTTATCACTAATGCTTTAAATATCATTGAATGTTACATATATTTACTGCATAACTGTTCAATAAATAGTATGTGTTACATTTTACTTAATTTAGTGATACCAGATCACAGAAGATTAAATTAACAGTCCCTTGTAACTAAAAGTACGATGTTCACGACCTAGATGGAAATGAACAATCCATCGTGAAAGGTTGAAGTGTAAGGCTCAGATTGACTTGTCTTGACCAAGAGATTACACTAGTGCATGACTGATGCACTGAATAGGACCTATAGGAGGATAAATTCTTCAGCACTGAATTAGGAAGAATTAGACCTCAGTGGTTCGTTATTTCTTAATCTTCGTCCCTTAAATAGGATCGTGTGTGGTTAGTAATTATTGCTTTGACTTATGACGGGTAGAAAATCAATGAGATTCAATACTTTATATCTTGGGCAATATATTGGTCACATGCGATTGCTAAGATTTAATACGAAGAATCGTGTGCAAGTACACTTGTTCGATTTGCCCCCTTGGGAGGTTCATAAGATTTATCATACCAAATCTTGCAAGTGGAATTAGTTTCCGGTATGGATAATAATGTTGAACCGTTCCTTGACCAAGGACAAAAGATATTAATTAATGGAAAGCTATTTCAGTGGCTTGAATTAATTAATGGGCTAGATAATCTTAAACACGGGAAATAATAAGGGAGTCATATTAATAGTAATATGGGTTAAGATGGATAGTGCAATATTAATTATGTAGTAGGATTAATTAATATTTATGGGCTTGAATAATATTGTGGCTCAATATTGGAAATTCAAGATCCATTGGAAGGTCCAATCTTAATTCTCCTAAAGGCCCCTCAAGTAGCCCAAAGATAAAGTCCAATAACTGAAAAATGTGTTTAAAATACAATAAATTATTGTTGCTTATTTTTCCAAAATTTTCGAAAATATTAAAGGAAGAAAGAGAAAAGATTTTCTTGATTTTCTTGGAAAGATTTTATGGAATATGTATTCTTGAAATACAAGATTATCCCATAAATTCAAGAAAAGTCAAAGATCCTATTTCTTCCCCATTTAATTGGATATTTTCGAAAATCCCTTATATAAGGAGGTGAGATTTTTATGGAATATTTTAATTATGGAGAAAATAATAAAATATTGGATATATTCAAGATTTCTTGGAGATCAAGAAAAAGATTTTCCCATCTTATTCATAGGGCAAAAATCGGTCACCACCTAGTATTATAAATAGAGGATGAATTTTCATCACCAAGTGCAATTCCATGTGTTGGAAAATTTAGAAATCCACAAAGGTGGTGCAACATAATTTTATTTTTCCCTTTTGTTAAATTGTTCGCGAGTTCCTACCACCGGATTGTTGAACGAGGATAAGAGAATACTTTAGAAGGTCTTTTGGTGTGTTCGTGTGAACGGGATCCATCTTCTCAACGGTTGTCACTCCGAAATGTTAGTTCACGTAAAACCGTAGCAATTTCGCATGCGTAGGATTTATGTGAACTGTTTATATGCATGATTTGTTGTTGAATTATTATTTTAATTAATATAGGATTAATTCATGCTAGTAATAATTGTTAGAATTAAATTTGTATTTAAATATTCATCCCTAATAGATCCGGGTAATTAATTCCCCAACACCTACAGCCACTGCAAAGGCTGTCACTTTCCTCTTAAAAGCTAAGAAAGAAAGAATTGATAAAGAGTTGTCAAGACAGAAAGTACAAGACGACGACTGGCACTCGCATGTTCTTGACAGCGAGCAGGTTAAAGAGAGGACGGCTAGAAAGCGGGTCGAAAAGATAGTCGGCAATGTTTCTGACAACGAACGGCCGCAAGGGTCCAGGCGATCGGCGTTCGAGCGACTGAGATTGATGGCAAGGGATCGACTAGGAGACCATAGGCGCCAAGATCCAGGAAAGGAGCCACGGGCGAACATGGCGGCCCACTCGGCTCCCCACATTCTTCTCCACTAGGAAAGGCGACCAGATCCCGAGAAATCGATCAGCACCAAATTATCTACCCATCATCGGAGGGATAGTCCTGAGCGATCTCAAATAGGGGGACTTCCTCGTCATGAGCATGACCCACCGGGTCCTCATGATGGGACCCAGCCTCGTTCCAGGTCGGTTAGCACCGTAAAGTTTGTCGAAATACAAAAAGCTATTGAAAGTTTACGAGCTGATCTAGCCACAACTAACGGACTTCCGCGAGCGGGCACGATCCCATGCTCTCCGCTCGCCCCGGCGATCATGGCGGCCAAAGTACAAGAAATAAAAAAAGGGCCACACATTCCAATGTTCGGCGCAGAGTCCGATCCACATGTTCACCTTAGTAAGTATACGGATTTTATGATTGCTATGGGAGCAATTGATGTTACGCAGTGCCGATCTTTCCCTATGACTTTGGGTGATCGGGCATACAGATGGCTCTCGACTCTGCCCGCCACCTCCATTTCATCCTTTACTCAACTGGGACAAAAGTTCTTGTCCCACTTTCCGTCAATGTGTGCTCGTCAGGCCCCGAAGTAACGACTAGCACATTTTTCTCAAATGAAAGGCGAATCACACCGGGCATATGTGGAAAGATTTGATAGATGTCTGTATGACGAAGCTCCCGTAGAATAAGACGCCAAAATCCTCACGGTGGTCGAGGGTTTGACCTTAAATACGGACATGTGGAAAGCAATGCATCAGGACTGGCCGAACACGTATGCCGAGTTCCGCGAGCGAGCGGCCAAAATCATAACCATGCAGGACTTACTTGCCCAATCGCGAGCAGGCCAAGAAGCGGTGACCAAAAAGATGGTCGTTAATATAAAGTCAGCAGGTGAAGGAGGGTACAAGCCCCCAGGTTCCTTCAAGCCTTTCGAGGAAGGGGCTGAAGCTCATGCGCTACAAAGTGAGTTCGGCGTCTCTGCTGAGACGATATACAACCAGATTAAGGATCGGGACATGTTAGAGAAACCCCAAAAAGTTATAAGGGATAAAAACCGCCTCAACGCCTCCAAATTTTGTTCATACCATGAATATATCGGTCACAACACCAAGGAATGTTGAGACCTTCTTCGACAACTTTGAAAACTTTACGAGAAAAATCGCCTTACCCGATACCTTAAAAAGCCAGTGAACAGGGAGACCCGAACAGAAAAGTCAGACAATCAAAAAAAGAAGCGCAAGGCAGAAGAGGTATCGGACTGCAACCAGGAGGAGTTCCGTCGTCAATTGGACTTGCCCAAGAAAGGAGCCCCAACGACCGATAAAGGACGAGAAGGACAAGAAATTAATATGATCTGCTCGAATCTCGGCCCTGTAGGGGGATGCTACCAACTCCCCACCTTGTCAAATAGACGAAGGAAGATGGAGACGCGCACCATGCAGAGTATCCATCAGATGCATGTGACGAGCACCTCAGCAGGCACGCCACCATCTCACCAAATTATGTTCTCAGAGGACGATCTCGACGGCATTATCACTCCGCATAATGACTCGCTGACCATCAACGCTCGACTACTCGGCTTAAAAGTGCACTGCCTTCTGGTCGATTCCAGAGCTTATGCGAACATTCTGTTCGTTAATACCCTGCATCAAATGGAAAAACAAGTCGGTGATTTAAGTATGTATGTCGTGTTGGGGAATTAATTGCCCGGATCTATTCGGGATGAATATTTAAATACAAATTTAATTCTAACAATTATTACTAGCATGAATTAATCCTATATTAATTCAAATAATAATTCAACAACAAATCATGCATATAAGCAGTTCACATAAATCCCACGATGCGGGTACTCTGGGTTTACGTGAACTAACCTCGGAGTGACAATCGTTGAGAAGATGGATCCCGATTCACGAACACACCAAAAGACCTTCTCAAGTATTCCCTTATCCTCGTTCAACAATCCGGTGGTAGGAACTTCGCGAACAATTTAACAAGGGAAAAAAAATTAAATTATGTTGCACCACCTTTTGTGGATTTCTAATTTTTCCAACACATGGAATTGCACTTGGGGATGAAAAAAAAATCATCCCTATTTATATACAAGGGTGGCGATTTTTGCCATAGGAATAAGATGGGAAAATCTTTTCTTGCTCTCCAATAAATCTTGAATATATCGATATATTCTTTTCTCCATATTTAAAATATTCACAAAAATACCAACTCTCTATATTAAGGGATTTTTTTCGAAAATATCACATTAAATAGGGAAGAAATAGGATCTTTGTCTTTTCTTGAATTTATGGGATAATCTTGTATTTCAAGACTACATATTCCATAAAATCTTCAGACTACAATTCCATAAAATCTTCCAAAGCTTTAATATTTTGAAAATTTTGGAAAAATAAGCAACAAAAATTTTTTTTCTTTTTAAACACGTTTTTAGGTTATTTTGAAAATTTTGGAAAATAAGATTGGACCTTCCAATGGATCTTGAATTTCCATTTGAGCCACAATATTTTTTAAATCATTTATTTTAATATTTTATCCACTTTATCTTTTGTAATACTTGAGGGGCCTTTAGGAGAATTAATTAATTGGACGCTTCTGGATCTTGAATTTCCATTAATTAATATCTTTTTATCCTGGTCATGAGCGGTTCAACATTATTATCCATCAGGAAGCTAATAAATAATTAATTTGGTATGATAAATTAATATAAAGAACCAAATCGATCCATCTTAACACAATTCTTAAGTATTAAATCTTAGCAATAATATGACCAATAATATTTCGAAATGTTTAAGATTATCTGGCCCATTAATTAATTCAAACCCGAAAATTCCATAATTAATATCTTTATTTAAGGGCGGAGGAATTATCCAACGGAAACTAATTCTTTCTAATTAAATTAATTAATCTTTAAGAATTTATCCTCATGTAGGTTCGAACATCGATCATGCACTAGTGTAATGATTCTTGGTAAATCAATTCAATAATGTCTGATTCAACCTTTCACGATGGATTGTTCATTTTCATCTAAATGAAGTACTTTTTTAATTCTGATTAATTTAATCTTACGTGATTGGTATCACTAAATTACTTCTAATGTAAACGACTATTTATTGAAGTTATATTAAATATATGTAAATTCATGATATTTAAACCCTTTGATAAATAATTTATTCGATAAATAAGGTATTGAAATTAGGTTTGGTTATACAAAGTAAAAAGCATACTTTCGATTATTTAGGTCGAACAATGTGATCATACCATCGATTTGGTTAAAATTCGAGTTAGAATTCAGAATTTAAGGAATTGACGAACTAGAATCTTTAGATTTTGTAATCATCGATGTCTCGGATCTACTTACAGCGGGTTTTTAGGTTAATTTTCCTCGAGGAATTCAAAGATGCTTGAGAATGTTATTATTATTATGTCAAATTTCCAACTCTTGATGTAGGATTTTTGAAAAGGCGAGAATGTTTACTATCTTGCGTGTCGGAGAAGCGGAATATAGTAAACGATTTCGGATATGGGAAATTGGAGAATCTTTTTCGGGGTAGGGTGAACATGGCGTGTTCGAACATTCAATGATATTGGGGGTTATAGTGGAAAGTATGCTTTTACTTTGTATAACCAAACCTGAATTTGTTTTATTCTTTGAAATAAATTATTTATCACTAATGCTTTAAATATCATTGAATGTTACAAATATTTCTTCATAACTGTTCAATAAATAAGACGTGTTACATTGTAGTTAATTTAGTGATGGATCGTTAAGATTAAATTAATCCGTCCTTGTAACTAAAAAATTTATTGCTCACGACCTAAATGGAAATGAACAATCCATCGTGAAAGGTTGAAGTGTAAAGGCAAATTGGCTTGTCTTGACCAAGAGATTACACTAGTGCATGGTCGATGCCTTTGAATAGGACCTACATGATGATAAATTCTTCAAAAGATGAATTAGAAAGAATTAGACCTCAGTGGTTCGTTATTTCTTAATCTTCGTCCCTTAAATAGGATCGTGTGTGGCTAGTAATTATTGCATTGACTTATGACGGGTAGACAATCAATGAGATTCAATACTTTATATCTTGGGCAATATTATTGGTCACATGCGATTGCTAAGATTTAATAGGAAGAATCATGTCAAAGCACGACATTTGTTCGACGGTTGGGAGGTTCATAAGATATATCATACCAAATCTTGCAAGTGGAATTAGTTTCCGGTATGGATAATAATGTTGAATCTTTCCTTGACCAAGGACAAAAGATATTAATTAAAGGAAAGTTATTTCAGTGGCTTGAATTAATTAATGGGCTGGATAATCTTAAACACGGAAAATAATAATTGGGAGTCATATTAACAGTAATATGGGTTAAGGTGGATAGTGCAATATTAATTATGTAGTGGGATTAATTAATATTTATGGGCTTGAATAATATTGTGGCTCAATGTTAGATATTCAAAGTCCATTAGAAGGTCCAATCTTAATTATCCTAAAGGCCCCTCAAGCAGCCCAAGCATAATGTCCAATAACTGAAAAGGTGTTTAAAAAAAAAATTATGGTTGCTTATTTTTTCCAATTTTTTTAAAAATACAAATAAAAGTGGGAGTAAGATTTTCTTTGAATTTTGTTATGGAATGAGGATAAGTATTCTTGTAATACAAGATTATCTCATTAAATTCAAGAAATCTCCCACTTGGCTATTTGTTGGGAAATTTCAAAAATTATGAGAAATAAAGGGAAATAAAGATTTTCTTGATTTTCTTGAAAAAATATTATGGAAGATATGTATTCTTGGAATACAAGTATATCTCATAAATTCAAGAAGATCCAAATATTGGAATCTTTATCATAAAATTTCGAAAATACCATAACAATAAGAGAGTGGGATTTTTATGGAAAATTTTAATTAAGGAGAAAAGAATATATGGGATATATATTCAAGATTTCTTGGAGATCAAGAAAGAAATTTTCTCTCCCTTTTTTTCCTAGCAAAAAATCGGCCACCACCCTCTTATAAATAGGGGATGATTTTTTCATCCCCAAGTGCAATTTCATGTGTTGGAAAAATTAGAAATCCACAAAGGCGGTGCAATATAATTTTATTTTTCCCTTTTGTTAAATTGTTCGCGAGTTCCTACCACCGGATTGTTGAACAAGGAAAAGGGAATACTTGAGAGGTCTTTTCGTGTGTTCGTGTGAATGGGATCCATCTTCTCAACAGTTGTCACTCCGAGAGGTTAGTTCACGTAAACCCGTAGTAATTCCGCATGCGTAGGATTTATGTGAACTGTTTATATGCATGATTTGTTGTTGAATTATTATTTGAATTAATATAGGATTAATTCATGCTACTAATAATTGTTAGAATTAAATTTATATTTAAATATTCATCCCGAATATATTGAGCAATTAATTCCCCAACACGAACCAGACACAACGTCCGGGCGAGCACAATATTCGAGGTGTGGATGCAGACCCCCAACCAGATGGATGAAGATTTATCCAACGAACGATTAAATCTCCAACTACCAGACCTAGAACCTCGCATAGGTTTTGATCCTATGGAGGTTGAAGACGACCACCGGGGATCGACTTTAGATCCCTGATGGAAACAAAAGAAGAAACGAGCAATGCCAGTTGAGCAGTTAGAGTCCAAAATGGCCGATCCTGACCAGATCGGATTTAGAAATTTTCATCGGTTCAGAACTGCCAGAACCACTCCGAACTGAACTCATTACGTATTTACGGGCTAATCTGGATGTGTTCTCATGGTCACATGAGGATATTGTTGGCATCGACCCCCAACATGCGTGCCACCACCTCAACATTGACCCAACTCGAGTTCCAGTTATCCAGAAGCGCAGAAAGTTTGGTCCGGAGAAATATGCAACTTTGGACGCCGAAGTTAAAAAATTACTAGACAACAAACTCATTCGAGAAGTCAAGTGCCCCGAATGGCTAGAAAATCTTGTGCTCGTCCGAAAATCAAAGGGTACCTGGAGATTGTGTATCGACTTTACGGATCTTAATAAAGCATGCCCAAAAGATAATTTCACGGTTCCACATATCGACTACTTGGTCGATAATACCGTGGGACACGAGCTCATGACGTTTATGGATGCATTCGGTGGCTACCATCAGATTCCAATGCATCCCAACGACCAAGGAAGTACGTCTTTCTGCAATGGGAAAAATATGTATTGTTGAAAACGCATGCCATTTGGTTTAAAGAATGTGGAGCAACATACCAAAGACTGGTGAACAAAATTTTCAACGAGCACATCAGGCGGACCATCGAAGTATACATTGACGACATAGTGGTCAAGAGTGAACATAAAGAGGATCATCTCGACCATTTAGTACAGACATTTAATATCCTCCGTGCTTACAACATGAAGTTGAACCCAAAAAATGCAGTTTCGGGGTTCACTCAAGGAAATTCCTAGGATACATGGTCAGTCAACGAGGAATTGAAGCAAACCCGACAAAAATTCAAGCCATGCTCGACATACGAGCACCAAGAAATGTCAAGGAAGTCCAAAAACTTACCGGATGTCTAGCGTCTTTAAACCGGTTCATATCGCGAACCGGGGATAAGTGCAAGCCTTTCTTTGACACACTCAAAAAGGGACGGTTTCAATAGACCGAGCATTGCCAAAGTGCATTTGAGTCACTAAAGAGTTATCTGGCAAACACACAAATCCTATCCAAACCAGTCCCTGGCGAGCAGCTCTATCTATATCTAGTTGCATCCGAGCACGCAATAAGTGTTGTGCTCGTTCGGGCTGAAGGTGCCACATACTTACCGGTGTACTTCGTAAGCCAAGTACTCAAAGAAGCGGAGTTTCGCTATTCACCATTGGAGAAACTAGAAGTCAGAAGTCCATGCTCGCCCACCATCAATACAACTCTGACTGACTGCTCGATAACCATCTTCGAATTCTCAAGATAGCTAGATGGTTAAAGCATGAGATTGTAGTTTGTAAATTTTTTTTACAAATGTAAATCAATGTAATAGATTATAGCATCCTGTGTGGTGTTAATTTCTTTATTTATTCGTTGTTGTTTTGGTCGTACCTAAGTCTGGTCGCCCCACAATAAGGCGACCAGGACCTCAGAAGATTAAGCAAACCAAGCCTTGTGTTCACATGAAAAAAATATTATGTGCTTACAATATCCGCAGCCAAGCGGGCATTGGGTACAAGGTCACACCTAAATAAGACGACCATAAACGAATAGTGATTGCAACCAAATAAGACAATCATGACAAGAAAAGGTTGCAACAAAATAAGACAATCAAACACAAAGTCAGATTGAACATAAGCATGTTTAAATATAAAAGAAGAGAGGGGGGCAAAGTACGATTCATCCATAAATACGCCCAAGGCGCAACAACCGAAAAACAAAAAGAAGCCACAAGTGGCTAAGTTCTAACAAGGCCAACCCGGCCAAACACATAAAAAGCAATACCACAGCTAGAAGCAACATGCAAATTCAAGGAAAGAACAGATTATCTGGAGTCACCGGAAGAGAAGTACTAAGATGGCCAGCCAACAACAACCTGAGCTCTCTAATCGCCCTCAGCCATTTCCCTCAGCTCACCGTCAATTTGGCCTCCCTGCACGCCAGCTGTCTGTATGCTCGGCTGATCGCCGTCTTCTTCATCGGACAGCGGGTCCCCAATCTCGACCCCCTCGGGGAGTGTGGAAAAGTCACATAGATCCTGTAAATCGGCTAGAGGCAGCTCTCGAACACCAGCGGGAGGGTTGTCGGCCAGATATTTCTCAAGGTCATCAATGAAGGGTTTCAGCTGTTTGGCCGAAAGTGTTCGCCTCGCCGTACGAAGAGCATCAGCAAAGGCACAAATGTAGGAGTATTTGGACATCGAATCCACATACTCATCTGTACGCAACTTTGCATTCTGCAGGCCTAGCCAGGTGTTGGTCTCTTCAGCAGTAAAAAGCTGTAGGACGAGCAGAACCTTATCGCGAGCCAGGATCTCGTTCTTAGATCTAAGTCGTTGAAGCTCGTTGGACTGGGCCGTGTGATCCTCTTGAATCTTTTTCACTTCTTCCCGGATCGCTACAACTCTTCTCGACCCCGGTGTAATTCCTCTTGAGCCGAGTTAGACTCCTCACGAGCTTTCTTGAGCTCCTCCACCTTATCTTTGAAACTTGTTGTGAGCAAAAATAATTTGGCATTGAAGCTGGCCACTGTCGCAAAAGCATTTTCCAGAATCACCATTGACCGAACTTGGTGGACTAAACCCAAGCGCAGCCGCTCAAGCATCGACGGACCGTCAAGGGACTCCTCAAGATCAGTGGTCCATGATCTGATGGGGTCTCACATGCATGTTGGACATGTTCAGTCAACTCCGGTATGTTACACACCGTAGGAGTGCAGAAATAGTTCATCAGGTTCGGCATTAAAGACGGTCTCTTCTCCGCATACCTAGGAAAAGAATAGTTAAAACAATAATAAAAACCAGCAGGAAAACAAAAAGAAAAGAAAAACAAACAAAATTACCTGCTCGCCCGTGCCGCATCCCATCTCAGGAAGGACTTGTCGTCCGGAGTATGAATCCGGGAACTTGATGGTGCTTGAGGATTAGAAACGACCGGTGGAGAGTCGATTATGTTCGGTCTGACAGGGGGTTCCCCTAGAACAATAGGAGGCGTGCTCGCCTCGAGCACAGGAATTGTTATGTCTTGGGTCTGCCGACGAGTCCTTTGTTGAGAAGGGACCTGCTCGTTCATCCCCTGGTCGGCCGAGCGAGCTGATTTTCTGAGTCTGCTTGACTCCTCACGAGAGGCTTTCTGTGCTTGTCGCTCGGCTTGAATTCTGGCCATCTCGCTGGGTTTCCTCCTTCGAGCCATCTCGGTGTGTTCGGCGGTACTCACAGCGATGGTAACAGCAGGAACAACTATCAACAAAAATAATTTCCCATTTAAAGAGCTAAACTCGAAAGATATACACAAAGAGAAATGAGGTTGGTACTTACCAGTAGGATCAAGAGTGACCAAATGATGTGGGGGCACGTACAATCCACCTTTCTTACGCTCGTCTGCTGTATTCAAAGTCTTCACAGAACGCGCCGAATGAGGCTCAAGGTCAATCTGCTAAATGCTGCTAAAATATCCGTCTTTGGCCTCTTTATTCGTGGCTGCCTCGATTCCTGGAAAGAGAGAACCAAGTTAATATCAGTCCATGGAGCTGAAAATGAAAATAAGAATACTCACTCCGAAAAACTTCAAAATTAGTCGAAATATCTAAACGAGCATTCGGTTCGCTCCCCGAAATGGGACTTTTCTAGTCACCCCGAACAAACCAAAACTTGTCTTTCCAATCCTTGATCTTATTTGGCACATCTTCAACAACTTTGCACTTCGTGTTTGCCTGCATAAACAACCACCCGTATTCACCTCTGGGACGGGACAAATGGACCAAGCTTGTAAGCTCCGCTGCAGTAGGGCAATACGGAGGTTTTATTTTACCGAACAAAGTCAAGAGACTCATAATCATGTACCACCCGTTCGGCATTAATTGCGTGATAGTGATGTTCCATTCCACAAGCAGTGAGTAATCGCCGGATGAAGGGGAAATCGCAAGCCTGCTTCCATGGTATCCACATTCACCGCCACGCATCCCTCAGGGGTCGATCTGCTCGCTCGTCGGCTTCAGGTGCCCAGAAGAAAATATCTTTCGGAGTTTCATAGTTTTGGTACCACTGTCCGAGCATATCAACATCAATTACACTGGCAATCTTGCTCGTTGGGTACTCATTCTCAACTCTTACCCGATGAGGTTGTTCAGGCCATTTAAAATCATAACTGTTGTAGCACAAATCAAACTGGATATGTGCCCGAATCCGACTGCGTCGGTGGGGGCCCACCTAGGCCGGATCGACCCAGGCAAACAGAGGACCAACCACACCTTAATGGTGACCTCCTCGAGGGCGACCCATGGCGAGGTCGGAAGAAAAGTAAAACTATCTGGGCGGAAGACCTCCCAAAGTCGCTCCCAGGAGACCTCACGAAGTCGCTCCGCAGGCGACCTCCCCGAGGTTGCTCCACGAGCAAAGTTTGGCAAGCCTGCCTGACAACTTTGAGCTGACCTGACCTCTCTCTGATCAAAAGAACATTTAATATAAAATGGACTCAATTTTACTGTTTGGACCAACGGATGTAATAAAACCTTAGAATAAAGGGTCGAGATGAATTAACAGTATTTTAGCTTTTAGGGTTGGTCCTCTATAAATAGAGGACCACACCCCATCATTAATAAAGGACTTGGATCTCCCAATCTTGCTCTCGTTCTCTTATCATCTATCTGATACCAAATTTAAGGGAAGAGTTCTTCCGCGATCTTCTCGTTCGATTATTACTTATTTTGTTACTAGAATCGATAGCGGATCTTAATATATAAACACGATATTTTGGTTTCGAGGTTGGTGCCAAATTGGTTTAAGATAGATGATAAGAGAATGAGAGCAAGATTGGAGGATCCAAGTCCTTTTACAATGAGGGCGTGGTCCTTTATTTATGTAGGACCAACCCTAAAAAGCTAAAAATATTGTTAATTCATCTCTAACCCTTTATTCTAGGTTTTATTACATCTGCTGTCCAAACAAGAAACCGAGTCTATTTTATATTAAATGTTCTTGATAGGAGCGACTTTGGGAGGTCACCGATTAGGTTGGTCAGACGGTTAACTTTTGGAAATAATTCTTATACGCCCACCGTATAGTCTTTACTCTTTTTCCGACCCGCTATGGGTCCTCCTCGAGGAGGTCACCGTTAAGGCGTGGTGGTGGTCCTCCGTTGGTCGGGTTGATCCGGCAAAGGGGCCCCCGCTGACGGTCGACGGGGGGGCACACATCCCTTTGATTTGTTACAACAATAACGAGCACTATATCAGACACTTTTGGGCTACGGTCGAGGTCGACCAACCGGAATTTCGCGAAACAGAGCATCGGGTTAAATGTTTTGCTCATGACCGAGCACGAAGCCCTGCTCGCCCTCAACTCCCCAGCTCGGCTCACCCTCAGGTCTAGCGTTCCCATCGGTTTCAAGGTCCGCATTTCGCTCAGCCCCAATTCCCCTTCTCTACTCGTCTGCATTATCAACATTATGCTCGCCAGATCCTTCGGCATTCAGACCACTAACATTGCGGTCATCGATGCGAGGTACCCTGTCGAAATCCCTCGCCGGATTATCAAAATCGGATCGGACGACTCGATCAATTCCTCTATGGCATCTTCCGAATCGAGGGAGAGGCGGCGAATGGTTGTCAGATTCTCCAAAAGGACCTCAATCCGAAAACCTCCGCCCCGATAGGACAGCCCTACCGCGAGTTATCGGGCGATGAGACGAGGAGGCTGATACATAGCCAGTTTCGAATCCATCGGAGCCGTGCAGACTTACGCCAGAGACCGAACACGAAGACATGACCAAATTAAAAGAGTAAGGAAAGTAAATTACCTGAAAGATTGGTCACCGGAGAAAGTAAGCTCGCCGAAATATTTATAAAGCCGAGAAAAAGTCGAGAGAAGGAAGAGAGGTTAAAGTGAAATTGAGGAGGGTTTTTATAGCTTCTGGAATCAGGATTTTCATTCCTAGAAAATAAAAATAATAATAAAAAACCCCTCGATTCCCGTATCTTGGCCCCCGTGCACCAGATTTTCCCTTAAAAATCTTCAGACGTCAGCCTCGAGATACATCGCACAGAAGCCGAAACGACACCTTGGTTACCGGTAGGCATCCAACAGTCAGGCCCCCATGACGAACGCAAGCCGGCCCGACTGGGGGTTATTGTTGTAAACGGTCAAACCACCCCCACCCCACGTGCAACTTAATGACTACGTGGCCCAGACTGAACAGAAATGTACGCCAGCTTGACAAAACATCCTGGTCGTCTACGTATGCTCGCCACCTCAGCGAGCACCCTGGTCGTCTACGTATGCACGCCACCTCGGCGAGCACCCTGGTCGTCCATTATGCTCGCCACCTCGGCGAGCACCTTGATTGTCCAATATGTCCATAACCTGGCGAGCAGACTAATTGACTACTTGTGTGCGCCCACCTCAATATCCAAATAGGCCTCTAAAGTACTAGGACAACTTGCTCACCCGACAAATCGAGAAAGGGAAAAAGGCCCCTGAGGGCAAGCAAGAAGCACGTGCCAGGACGCTTGGCCTACGGCCGCGTCGTTTGGATGAACAGAAGGGTCGATTCAAGCATAAACATGTTACAACATGCACCCAAGCCAAGTCACCTGCTAAGCCGATGCAACTCGGATGACGGATCGAAAACTTTTTATATAGGCAAAGACATATGTAAATGAGAGAGGAACGATAAAGGACGTGGAGGTTCCACGTAATTTCTTTCATGATAATGAATTGACAGCATGTGCTTGCCAAGACAGCACATGCTTGTCCAAACTCTATAAATAGATCTTCAAAGATCAGAAAAGGGGAGGAATTTGATCCGATATTGATCTCATATCAAGATACCATCTCACTGTATACTTGTACTCGCCACAATTGAATTGTGCTCGATACATCCCTGAATCACTAAATATTACAATCCTGGCTTGGAACGCCCTCAGATGTAGTCAGTTTTGACAAACTGGGTCAACAAATATGTGTCATCATCTTACATATTGTTATGCTCATCTCATACACACACAATATTTGACACGTCATCATTTTGTTTGATAAATTGTCACATACATCGCCACATCACATTTTCCACGCAAGACGACTTACAACAATATTTAAAAGAAAAGGATTTCATGTTAACAGCTATTGGTACACATAAATTTTTAGGCTAACATACAATTTATTATATTAATAGATACAATTTATTCATATTAATTCCTATAATTATTAATATAAAAAAATAATTATATAGTTTAAGTTGAATCTCAGTAATATGCTCACTCAAATTGTTATCATTAAATTAATTAATAAGCTGAACCTTATCCAGTTAAAGTCATCCTTATCGGGGGATTTGCCTCTCCACCACGTTAACAGGTTCGGGTGCATCCCGACAAACTCAATTATGTAAGCAATTAAAATTGACTTTCCCCAATAACGTGTTTATTTCACCCTCCATCCACAAAATCTATTTATACATTTTTAGGCACAATATTAAAAAAAAAGTATTATAAAATGTTTTGGAGTTTACCTATAAGTGATTATTTATAAATAAAGTACAACGATAATTAAAATAATTAAGTGATGATTTGAGGATAAAAATAAATTATACATTTTTCATAAAATTATGAGAATAAATTTAATGGATAAATAAATAAGAAAAATGAGGATAATTTGGTGGACGGAGAGAGTATTATTTTACAATGTGATAACACTTTGTCTATACACAATTTAATAAAATTCTTATATTATATGTGTTTATTGTGGAAATAATGTGTTATAATCTTATAATAAATTTAGAGTGCATCTATATGCACTAAATACACCATATAATGAAGTGTTTTTTTCGAACATGCAAATTATTATAAATATGTATGATTAGAAATTAAATACACATAATATGCATGCAGGTTCACTTAATTTAATGTATATAGGGTAATAATTTTTTTATGGAATATGCAGTCTAGTTAATTATCAAAGCAAGCTCATGCGGGATAAGTACGTATCCCATGCATTTTATCTAGTTATTTTTATATATACATATTTTTTTAAGGATAGACGTTTATTTATTTAGTCCAGACAATACTTCGCTCTGACTTTAAAATAACCCTCACTAATGGTAGAATTTGTCCCAAAAATAATTAGTCCTTGGAGTGATTTCCTACTCATAAAAAAAAAAAAAAGAGTAACTTACGTGAATCGATATATCATTTAACTCTATCATTATTATGGGTATAAATTATTCTTTTTTTGCTTAAAAAACTTTTTCCTTTGTTTAAAAATATAAAAGCATTTTTTTCTAAAAATTGATTATTTTTTTTTGTGTATACTTGATGAATAGTTTTTATACATAATAGTGAGAGTTTTTTACATAACAGTGATACTAGAAAAATCGAGTTCACGATGAACTCGAGTTCACACAAATTTTTGTTTAGAAAAAAATAATAAACATTTCAATTCACCTTTATTCAATTTTTTGGCCTAATATTGAATTTTATTTTATGTTGCCTATTAAAAAAACCCCAATGATCAGTGACATAATCCAGGGTATGTTTGTTTCGGGACTCATTCGGATGGACTTAACTTTGAAAATCACGTCTCATTATAGTTTGAGATTTAAAATTAGAATTCAAAATCATCTCCTATAAAGTAACCCTACACCCATATTATTCACAAAATTCAATACAATCACATCACTACTTTTCACACTCTCAACACAATATAATAATATTATTTTAATTATTATTAAACATTAATTTGACATAAATAAGATCTTACCCTATCAAAATTTCAAAACAAACACATATATTTTACTATTCACCAAAACTTTCAAATCCATAAAATTTCAAAATCATGACTTTTCTCACACACCTAAATCCCAAAATAAACATAATCTGCTGGGAGCCGCAGAGAGATAAAAGGGGAAAGAGGGTATTTCATTCTTTTAATGGTTCAAGTGTGCAGTGCTTGATTCGATGACCAATCCAAGTTTAAAAAAACACTGAATTGGAGAAACTTCCTTTGACCAATTAATTAAATTGACTTAACTTTTCAACTTTTAACACAAAAAGAATACATTAGAGATGATGAACCAATAATAAATTAATCGCAGTCAAAAAGAAGGCAATTGTCCATAGAAAACACCGCGAAAGAGAGCTGTGATTAGCTATTCTCCATTTTTACCAATCCCCCACCGCCCCTCCTCCTCATATAAATACACACAAACCTTCTCTTCTTTCCTACATCACAAACCCTAAACCCTACTTTCAATTCTCTCTTCTCCCTAAATTTATCTTACCATTCTACTGCTATTGCTTTTCCCCTTTTCAAGCGTGCATATTTTGAACTTATAAAGAATGTGTGGTGGCGCAATTCTCGCCGGACTGGTTCTCCCCCGCCGTGGCTCCTCCACCGATCACTGGCCCACCTCCGCCGACTTCTGGCCCGCCGCTTTCAGCTCCTCCAACCACGCCGCCTCTCCTTCTCTCAAAAGGCCCAGATCCTCCGCAGGTAATAATAAAATTACCACTTTTTACTTAATTTAATTTAACCAAAAATTTTAAATAATCGCAAATAAATCACCATATTTATATTTTATTATAAATTAGACCTATAATAATTCATAATGTGTTCTAATATGACATGATCAATCACTACAGTCACTCGTAATCAGGAATGGATCTAGGAGTGCACCGACCCAATTAAATTTTTTTATATTATATATGTTAAAAAATTTATATTTATATTTTAAAATTATTAAATTTTATCATTTTGTCCCGTTTGAGATTTAAAATTTCGTCACCCTTATCCAATAAAAAAATTCGCCTCTTTAGAACGAAATCCTGAATCCATCCCGCGACCATTTTGCATGATAAAAATCCAATTAGAATTGATACCTACATATAAATACAAATACCGACACAAATTTTATTTTTCATGAGTCTAATTTACATCAATATTAAAAAATTGTAAATATTTAAAAAAATTATTTGATTACAATTAAGCAGGTGGTGGTTTTTACTTACAAGTAAGAATATCGATTTTGTTTAAATTTTTTCAAAAAATGAGTGATGAATTTATATAAACAGATGTTGAGAAAAGTGTTTCGAAGAAGAAACAGAGGAAGAATCTATACAGGGGAATAAGGCAGAGGCCATGGGGCAAATGGGCCGCCGAGATCCGTGACCCGAGAAAAGGGGTTCGGGTCTGGCTCGGCACATACAACACCGCTGAAGAAGCCGCTCGGTCTTACGATCGGGAGGCCCGAATAATCAGAGGCAAAAAAGCCAAAGTCAATTTCCCCAACGAGGATATTTCTGATAATTACAATCCCAAGCCTGAAAAACTCTACAACATTCACCATTATAATTGTAATTATGATGATTTCAATCAGGTGGGATTGGAAATTTATGATGACAATAAATTCTTGAATAATGCTGGTGAAATGAAACCCGATGTGGCCGGAAATGGTCACGGCGGCGAAGAGGTGACGGCGGCGGAGGATGAAGTGCAGAAGCTGTCGGAGGAGTTAATGGCGTATGAGAATTACATGAAGTTTTACCAGATTCCGTATTTCGACGGGGAGTCGGGGTCGTCGGCGCCGACTAATCCACCGCCGGAGATGGTGGAGCTGTGGAGCTTCGATGAGGTCTCCGGTGAACTCTAGGTGTTTTTCGGTTATTGGCGGCGGTGGTGTTGTTTTATTTCTTGCTTTAATTATTGATTAATTGTAAATTGTGGAGTAATTTAATTTTGTGATTACTAATGTTTAGGAATTAGAAGAGGCATGCTTGTTAATGTTCTCTTTAAAATAAATGAATGAGTAGTGCATTTTGCTTTTTACCATGAAAACGTGTAAATTGGGATAATTATATATTTTGAATTAAATATATCATCAAATATAAATATTGGATAAAAAATCGTATGAGACTGTGTACATTTGAACATAAATCAATACATATTTTTTTCAAAATATTAAAGTGTCAACATTCAAAGTATATTTTATTTTACCATGAAATTTTCTCACGCACGAGAGTATCTCGTATAATGCAATTGGTGCATAACTAATAAAATTTCATGAAAATAATTAAATAATAATTAACAAATGATATTAATTTTAAAAAAATATTTAAATTGTACGATACAATTAGTACATATAAAAATATTATCTTTTCATAAAAATATCCACAACTATTATTATTGTTACACATTATTTCTTGTAATTGTTGTAAATCTATATGTGTTACGATATTGTGGAATAGCTCAAGTAGTTAGAACACGATTACTTATGTTGTAAGTTCATAAGTTTGAGTTACTATTTGTTCGATCAAATAAAAATTTACATGTCTTATGTGATTTGGTATATTTCATTCATTTCAACACATTTTTTAACTCAATAAATTTGACTTGTATCATATTTTAAATTCAAATGCCTATAAATTAAAAATAAAATTCATAACATGAATGAGGTTTGTATAATTTTTTATCCATAGATAATAAGACGAGTCAAGATATCCGATATCTATAGATAATAAGACGAGTCCCGATTGTAGAATTTGTTTAACCGTGAATTCGTAATTTTCAATCATATATGCGTTCATGTACGTAGTCCAATACATTGATAGTGCGGCTTTACTGTAGTTCCATATTTAAACCTTTAAAGATGCGGCCTAGTAGGCTAGTACGCCTGCCAGCGTGTAAATGGCAAAAAATGAGTTGTATGTAGGGATGTCAATGGGTCGGGTTGGGTACTTAGATACTCGAACCCAACCCACTCTTGAAACCGGGGGGTTTGACCGCTCGGGGCACGGGGTGGGGCTGAGCGACCCATATTAAATATCTTTTTATATTTTATTTTATTTTATAATTTAAAATATTTATATCAACAGATAATTTTAATTTAAATAACATATTATATTTCATATAAACCTAAAAAACGTCTATAAAATTGATTTTTTATTATCAACATATTAATAAATATGAAAAAATATAAAAATATATTATATTATATATATTATATAACATATATTTTAATTTTTAATATATAAAATGGGGCACGGGTCCGGGACGCGGGTCCCGAGTAATACCCAGACCCGCCCCGTTTCACTACGGATCCGGGGCAGATCCGACCTAAATATTGCGGGTTGGGGCGGGTCGGGGTAATATTGTCATCCCTAGTTGTATGATATTCTCTCCGTCCTATTTTTGATTATCTAGTTACTGTAGATACGAAAATTTAGAAAAATTAAGATATAATCGTATTAAATGGTGTAAGGTGGGTTTGGTGGAGGAAAATAATAGTATTAAATGGTATAAAGTGGGTTTGGTGAAGAGAAATAATAGTATTAAATAGGAGTTTTATCAATTCAGGGCCTGAAAGATAGTAAAACTATCAATTTAAGACCTGAAAGATTTTTCCTATCGATTCAAGGCTTGAAAGATAGAAAACTATCAATTCAGAACCGAAAGATAAACTATCAATTTGAGGCTTATAAATTTTAAGGTCATGTTTGGCATTAAAACCCTAAACCCTGAACACTAAACCCTAAACCCTAAACGATGAACCATAAACCTTGAACCATGAACCCTAAACCCCTTGAACTGTAAACCTTGAACCATAAACCCTAAAAATTAAAAAAAAACATGAAATAAGGATATAAAATATAAGTGTCAAACATGGCCTTAAAATGTGTGAGCCTCAAATTGATAATTTTTATCTTTCAGGCCCTGAATCGATAGTTTTCTATCTTTCAGGCCTTGAATCGATAGGAAAAATCTTTAACGCCTTAAATTGATAATTTTATCATCTTTCAGGCCTTAAATTGATATTTTTTCTATTAAATAATATTACAAGTTGCTTTATTTTCTTTTTAAAAAATGATCAAACAAAATTATGATGACTATTTATAGAAAGTGGACAATCAAAATTTGGACGGATGAGTATTTTTTTTTTTTTTTTTGCCAGAATGGGCTGTATCTCCAAGTGTGGTAAAGTGCAAAACCAATGGCGCTGCAGGTATTTTACCCCCTCAACCAAGCTGAGAAGAACGTGCGGCGGCGCCAACTGATTCTCCAAAAAGAACATTATCG
This sequence comes from Stenogyne calaminthoides, assembly GCA_037126765.1. Lineage (NCBI taxonomy): Eukaryota > Viridiplantae > Streptophyta > Magnoliopsida > Lamiales > Lamiaceae > Stenogyne > Stenogyne calaminthoides. The sequence goes on along the minus strand of JBBCBC010000021.1, from coordinate 12,790,508 downwards.
TACACTTGTACTTCCACGCCACCAGTACGACAACTAAAAAACAAATTTACGCATTTTACGGCTCTTCCCATATTTTGCAATTTTACACTTCTCCAATATTAATCTTAAATCTTAATTAATCCTTTCAAAAAAAATATTAATCTTAATTAATAATAATAATTAAATATTATGATCATTAATTATTATTGGTTGAAAAATTATTCACGCAACACATTTTAAAAAAAAATTTAAAATTTTGAATAACTATGTTAAGAGTATATTACTCCTCCAATCCTAATTTTGATTGTGCATTTTTCGTAAATAGTCGTTCTAATTTTGTTTGATCATTTTCTAAAAAGGAAATAAAACAACTTTCAATACTATTTAATACTATTATTTCTCTCCACCAAACTCACTTTACACCATTTAATACTATTATTTCCCCCCACTAAACCCACTTTATCCATTTTACACCATTTAATATTATTATTTTCTATTTTTTCTTAATCTCTATGTTCTAAAGAACTGGTGGCTTATTTTTTTGACCACCTAAAACTCTCCTCATTTGAGTGGGAGACCCAGGTTTGATTCTCTCTAGGAACAAATTAGAGTTATGGGAGTTATAAATTGGATTGACGATTTCGTGGAATATTTGGGTGTTTGATGTACTAACTACTAACAATTAACTTTGTCCGATAAAAAAAAAAGGATGGAAGGAGTATGAGATAATGGAAGAAAAACAATTCAGAACGACATTTCTTATGCAAAATGGATAGGTCGATTTTTTTTTTTAAATGAGTATTTTCTTAAGGAATGAACAGTCTCATGTTTAAAATAATATTTCATTTAAGTATATGAAGGTTCTTAACGGTTCGATTCTCATGTTCCATTTTTTGTATTTTATTGGTGTTTCACTTTTCTAAATTTTTAACACATAGACCCAAAATATGATGATTTGTTGGATATTTTTTATTATTCCACGTGTCATCCACTCATACTATAGAATATAAAGTGGAACACTAATTTTAAAATATGTGATCTCATTTCGATTCCTAAGCCCATAGGATAATTAATGAGATTCATCACGTACAATGTTTTGTCATATTGAAATATAAACTTGTGTTTTCTAATAAAATTGTGGTAATTGATTTTATATTATAAAATGAAATAAATTGATATAAAAATTCATTATTTGCCCTAGTGACGAACAATCTATTAATTATAATTTTCGTATACACGATTATATATATATCCATTAATTTTCACATTTTTTTGGTTCTTGCGTGAGTTAAATTTACATTAAAAAAAATCATAAACTAACAAAAATTAATAGACGTACATATCATTGCATCGTGTTAAAATGTCATTTCACACTATGTTCCTTCTTGCACAATCCCTAACACAAACTTTATCATTTTTTTTTCAATCAATGTTTTTTCACATAAATTTTATTCTCTATATTTTTTTAATTGTCATTATTTTATGTAATAGATCATCTAAGATTTTTTCAAGCTTTTCCGAATATTCAAAAGTCTAACAAATAATAAAAGTAAACATAAGGTAGAAATAATTGCAAGACATACCTATTAGGTTAATTCTGTTTGGACCCCCTTTTCCATCTCCCTATTCTATATGTAACTTAAATTAATTAATTATAAATATTTAGAATTAAATATAAAAGTAATTAATTTATTTTGTTTAAATAAATATAAATGTCTAAATAGATTATATGGTATATGTTAGTGTTTTATTCTAATATTTGTAAATATTATGAAATGTACCTTGTCATTAATTTAAAATACAAAATAGAAGATAGAATAAGGGATCCAAACGGAAATTGAGTGAGGTAGTAATTTTTTTTTTTTACAGGAAAGAAAATGTATTAAAATTATGCCTGAGAGTCGGCATTCAAAGCATTCACAACCGTCTCCGGAATGGAAGACGATAGATAGAGAGAATTACACGAAAAAAGTCAAAACAAGCTAAACAATGAGCAACAGAGTTTTTGGTTCTACGAACCCAACTGAAAGAGACAGACTCAAAGCTTTTGCAAGCTTCCAACACATCCAGGATAATCCCCCCAAAGTATGAGAGATTCATGTCCTTACGCATCAAAGCAAAATAAACCACCTGGGAATCGACTTCTATCACAATCTTCGAAATATGTTTCTCCACGGCGCACTTAACCCCCAACAAAATCGCCTGAGCTTCAGCCACATCAATCTGCATTACTTCCGCTGTAGCTCGTGCATATAACCATAGCACATTTCCTGCATCATCACGTAAGATTCCACCCAGCCCCATCCCGTTGTTCGCTAAGCAAGATGCGTTCGAAATGAGTTTCACAAAACCAGTCGTTGGAGCCTTCCATTTCCCGTCACCACATCGCCTCAGCGGTACCGGGCGTTTGATTGTAGCTGCTCGAAAATCCTCCAAATGTCGTCTAGCCGAAGTCATCATTTGTATCGGTGGGGTAAAAGAATTCTGAAAAACACCTGAATTCCTACCATTCCAAATCTCCCACAACGCAACCACCAGCATCTCAACCTCCTTCGTCCCCATATCACGTTTGCATCGAAGTAGCCATTCTTCAATCGCCTCAGCCACCAGGGCCGGAATCAACATCCGCAACAAGCTCCAACATTTTGTTACCTCCGGCCAGTCCCTGATTGCATGTTCTACGATCTCAAACTCACATCCACACCTCTTACACAGCGGCTCCACATTCACATACCGCGTAATAAGATTAAGATTGGTCGGTAAAATACCTTGCATGACACGCCACAAAAAAGGCGAATTTTCTGCGTGACATCAAGGCACCATACCCACTTCCACTTTGCCTCACCCGCCGTTGTGTAAGCACGGTTTTGTTCCTTCATCCATTCAATGTAGCCAGACTTGGTAGAGTAAATACTAGATTTTTCATGGACCCATATCAATCTATCAGCCCGAGACGGCGAAAACGGTAGGTGAATAATTGTCGTTGCTTTCTCAAGATTAAAAATCTGCTTGATTAGCGACACATCCCACCCCAAATAATCATCCTGCATTAGCTCATGCACCACTTCCCCTTCATCAAAGTTTTGGCGCGCTGAAGTAACCAAAGAATTAGCGCCACCCATGATCCAGGGATCTTTCCAGATACGTATTGTGTGCCCGTTCCCCACAGCCCATCTCATACCAGTCTCCAACACTCGCCTCTCCTTGATTACACTCTGCCACGTGTAGCTCGAATTATAGCCAACACTTGCTTACATAAAGTCATCATGTGGATAGTACCGTGCCTTCAATGTTCGAGCAAGCAAAGAATTCCCGTCTTGCACCAACCGCCAGCCCCGTTTCGCTAGTAGCGCCTTATTAAAAGCCTCGAGGTCTCGAAGGCCTAGACCCCCTTCCCATTTCGGCTTGCACAGCTCCTGCCACCCAATCCAATGCGTACGCCGTTCATCACTCTTCTGGCCCCACCAAAATCTCATAATTGCCACCCAGATTCTATCTAAGGTCCCTTGCGGGATTTTGAAACAACTCATCAAATATGTAGGGATCGCTTGAGCAACATATTTGATTAGAACAAGTTTCCCTGCTTGTGACAACATTCTACTCTTTCAATCTTTTAACTTTTTCTCAATTCTACTCACCAGCGTCCGAAAGATAGCACTCCGAGACCGGCCAACATTGGTAGGAATGCCCAGATATACTGCATGATGTTCCACTCTACGTACCCCAATTAAATTTGCCAACACACCACCCCTTTCCACCGTGATTCCCCCACTGAACATGATCTCCGATTTACTTAGATTGATAGCTTGCCCCGAAGCGCCCTCATAACTTCCCAAAATCTCTCGGACCCTTCCTAGCTCAGCCTCCGAGGCACGAGAAACCCAAGTGTCCTGCTGATTTTCGTCCTATAAGTTTATGCAATGTTGTTTTTAAAGTGATTACAAAAACAATAGCGAATAAACTTAAAGTTTTTTTGCCCGATGTTGTGGATACGACTCAATCTGCTTATGTTCTGGGTAGGCTTATTACGGACAATGCCTTATTAGCTTACGAGATTTTTCATTCTATGAAGCTTAATAAGGCGGTGTCCAAAGGGTCTTTTACCTTCAAATTGGATATGAGTAAGGCCTATGATAGGGTGGAGTGGGATTTTCTTGAGAGTGTAATGCTTAAATTGGGTGTGGGGGGTCAATTGGTGGATGTTATTATGAGGTGTGTCCGATCTGTGTCATTTGCGGTTCTTGTTAATGGTCAGCCCACGATTTCTTTCCTGCCTACGAGGGGGCTCCGGCAAGGGGATCCCCTTTCCCCTTATTTATTTCTTTTCTGTGCAGAAGCCCTATCATCTCTGATCAGAAGGAGCGTAGTAATATTTATCCACCGTGTTAGGGATTTTATGCATCCAATCACCAATTTATCGCAATATATACTCAATTTTGTCGAAAAATATAAAATTCACCACCTTTGGAGGTCATAACTCCATTTTTCAATGTACTAAAAAATTAAGTATGAAAATTAATTTATATGAAATTTCTGAAAGAGATATTTTAAAATATGAATTTTAATTCCATAATTATTTAAGCACAGTACATTCTGAATAAAAAAATTCACTGCTATTCATCAATTATTATACATAATAAAAGTCATTTGAGGATTATTGACCAGTACAATGCACTTGTTTTTTTTCCCTGGTTTCTTCTCATTTTTATTTTCCAAATCCACTTTAATATAAAATAATAGTACGTATCCCCGCAAATTTCGTGGGCTTTACTAAACACATTTTTTAATGATAATATATAGAGTTGGTATGCTGTGAAACTTGTTCACCGTAAAACTGATTTTTTTTACAGACATACTCTTTAGTAATATAAGTCACACCTTTTAGAATATAAATCACACCCTTCAGTTATCACTACGACACTCTTTGCTATAATATAAGGCATACCCTTCACTTTTATGAGTAATACTCTTTATAGTAAAACGTCACACCCTTTTACAGTAAAAAGTCACACTCTTTAGTAATATAAGTCACACTCCTTAACCAGTTTCACCGTGAAACTTGTTCACATTATACTTTGCTTAATATATATGACCGAATTTTAAATTTTAGGTATTTATTTTATATATTATAGATTCAAAATGATAAAATTATACTCCCTTCGTCCCAAAGAAACGTGCACCTTTACTTTTTTCATGTGTTTTTGCGAGCGAGTTTTTCATTAGTATTTGAAATGATAAAATAATTTTAAAAGATGCATGCAATAGATGAGAGGTAGATTTATAATACATCTCTTTAAAAATCACTTTATCATTTGAAATACTAATAAACAACTCGCTTCATAAAAAATCGATAATAAAGGTGGTGTGCACGTTTTTCGGGACAGATGGAGTAGATCGTAATATATATTTTTGCATATCTCGTTATAGATCAACACCTTGCAAATAGATAATATTATATTTCATGTACTTTACTTTAAATTTATAAAATCTAAATTATCTTGAAGTTAATGTTAGTATATATATGTATATCTTAGTTTATTCATTAATTAATATTTATCATTCCCGTAAGTAACTAATTAATTGATTTTTTTTTTTTAATATTTTCTCAAAAAAAATTAAAAATAAAAATAATATCGACAAATATATAAAAAAAAAGGTTGTTATGATTGAATTTTAGATCAAGTATAATAGATTGAATTTCCCTTGGTTTCTTCTCATTTTTCTTTTTCAAACCCACTCTAATATAAAATATTATGTTGTAGCAATGGTTGGGCCTAGTACTTCAATTACATAACATGTCTGTAATTGCCAGAAAAAAAGTATACTATGAAATATCAGACTAATAACTGGGCCAATAAATTCGAATACTAGACTTTTATTGGGCCTTTTGTTTTTGGACCGGAAAAAATTAAACTACATGGGCCTAATCAACACATAACAGCGCGAGCCCTTGATCTCCACCTAGGAAAAATATTACTCCCCCGTCTCAATTTCATTTGTACAATTTTCGTTTCCCTCCATCCCAAACTCATTTGTACATTTTTTTAAATAAAAATATTCATTTTAACTCAAGCTCTTCAAACTCCCATTTATTTACAATATGTCATTCACTCATACCTTCAATACTTTCTCACTTTATCATCTTATCATCTTTAATAAATATTATTTTTCAATAAAGTGTTTATATTGAACGTGCGACTATTAATATGAAAAATAAATTGAGCAGTTCAATATAAATAAATTGTATATTTCTATGTAACAAATTGCACTTGGTGCACGTGAGACCACCCAATTTTCGGTCATATGCTATGGTTATTGCATTAATCATCAATTATTTCAACATCACCATTGATTTGTGATTATTGCATTTAAGTCTCCGATTAACTAGTTCTCTTAATCAACAAAAGTGTCATGTCATCCCATATATACCCATTTAATAGGCTTAAAAAACTTATTTTGCCAACCTCCTTTAAAATTCTGATTATGCATTCATTATACTACGAACATAAAGTTATTTATGTCGTTTTATTTTCCAATACAATTTTATAGTCTACGTCTCTGCGAACATAAACATAGTGCAGGACACTATGCCCTTGAGGCAACTGAGAAATAAACTATTATTGGGATTTATTCTTTTTTTTAACAGAAAAAAGATTTCATTAATACTTTGATTGCAACCTAGAGTATAAGATATAGTCCAGGTTGCATCAGTTCGCCAACCACAAAGATACAGACAGAAATTACTCTTATATCACTTAATTACACCAAAAGAAAGAAAACTCTCAACCTGCAGTAAAAACTTAGAACCACTATATATATGCTCTGGGCTGTTGTACCCACCCGCTGAATGAAGTCGCGCGCACCTGTTCCGATTTCTCCAATAGCCATGACCAGATACGAGCCATTAGTTCTCTCCAAAATTTTCCAGTGTCAATAGTTGAAGCATTGAAAACGCGATTGTTTCTCAGATTCCAGATCGACCACATAGTTGCTGTCCAGATCGTGTCTGCTATTTTCGAAGCCTTTCCGAATCCAAGTATCGAACTATGTTGTATGAAATGCTCGATAGGTCTGCAATGTACTGCCGTAGAGATGTCTATCCACTGTTGTAGTCGCTACCATATGTCCATTGAGAATGGACATCGGAAGAAGAGGTGTGAAGTGGTCTCCTCCTCCTTTTCACAAAGGGGACACCCAAGGTCTCCAGTTGCCGAGAACAGATTTCGCTTGAGTAGGTTGTCTTTTGTTGCTAATCTTCCTCTTAAGATCTTCCAAACTATCGCCTGAGCTCTTCTTGGTGCGTAGCTTTTCCAAACTCTCGAGAAAGCCTTCCTTTCGGTCCTGTTTTCTGTCGTTACCGACGTCTCGTGAACAAGGTGGTTGTATGCCTCGGTGGTAGTGTACAGGCCGTTGGGCGAGCCGTTCCACTTCCACCTATCTTCCGAGTCTCTTTGTAGCTGAATCCTGTTAACACATTCCAAAAGCTGATTAAGTAGCGTTAGTTCCCTATGTCGTAGCTCCCGACTCCAACTAAGACCCCACTCCCATTTCTCGTTACACCACGTGCCCATATTACTTATTCGCTCTTCTTTCTGACCACTCAATCTAAACAACCTATGGAATTTGTCTCTTAGCCTAACATTATCTACCCATTTATCCTCCCAAAACAGCACTTCCCTCCCATCCCCAAATACACGATTATTATACACGCCCATACCCCCTCCACTCGGATCACCATACAACTCACACACATCCTTCCACCACCCCGATATTTGACCCCTATTGACGCTGCCCCTCACTCTATTGGCTCTCCCCTCTCCTCTCACATCACTCGACACAATAAACCCCCCATACTTGGATTTTACAATTCTTGCCCACAACCTATTAGGTTCATTGACGTATCTCCAAATCCATTTTCCTAAGAGGGCATGATTAAAAAGATCGATGTTTCTTATCCCGAGCCCCCCCACATGTTTTATCTTTACAAACATCATCCCATTTTACCCATGGAATTTTGCTTTTATCCTCACCCCCCCATAGAAAAGTTCTTTGAAGTCTCTCAATTTCCTTACGGGTGTTTTTTGGAATGCGGTAGAAAGATAGGCAATAAACCGGTATGGCCGAAAGAACAGCTTGAACAAGTGTAATCCTTCCCCCGAACGAGATCTGCTTGTCTTCCCATTTCTTCAGACGTTTTTGAATTTTTCCCACCAGAGGCTCCCAGGCTTCGGTCTTCCTATGATTTATGCCCACACACATATCCCGTGTATGCAATTAAATGCGATACCTATTTCGCAGACCAATACCCTCGCCATATCATGGACCACTATTGATTCTGTGTTAAATCCCCACAAGCAACACTTATTGAAATTAACCCCCAGGCCTGATAATAATTAAAAGTTTCTCAACACATACTTGATTGCCTTAATGTTTTCCATCTTGCTTGGACAAATAAATATGGTATCATCTGCATATTGTAGATGTGATACACTAACCTTATCTCGTCCCACTTTAACAGGCTCAAGCAGAGCATATTGGATTTCCCGTTCGACTAGTAGACTCAGTCCTTCTGCTATGATTAAGTAGAGGAAAAGGGGACAAGGGTCGCATACTGTCGAGGCCTCTCAGAGCTTAAATTCCCGGACGGATCGCCATTGATGAGTCTTGACGACATCAGATCCGTTGAGACGCACTCCATGATCCACAATCTCCATTTTGGGCAGAAGTTCAGGCCCGTCATCATCTCATTCAGGAACAACCAGCTCACCGAGTAGTAAGCTTTTGCGAAATCAACTTTAAACACGGCCCACCTTTTTCTTTTCCTCTTGGCTTCGTCAATAATCTCGTTGAGGGCTGCAATACCGTCTGAAATCTATCTACCACCAATGAATGCCGACTGTGTCTCCGAGATAACGGGCTCTATAACTTTGCAGAGTCTTAATGCCAAAATCTTTGAGATTATTTTGTACAAAAACTCGATCAAAGAAATTGGCCAAAAATCCCCTAGTGATAGGCAACGGTCTTTCTTGGCAATGAGGACTATAAATGTTGGATTTAGTCCTCTGACAATTTTACCGAACTTATGAAATTCTTCCATCATTCTGAGTAGTTCGTCTTTCACTAAATCCCAATTTTCTTTGTAAACCAAAGGAGAAACTGTCTGGTCCCGGGCTTTTATTCGAGTCACAAGCCCATACTGCATTTTTTATCTCCTCCTCATTGAATGCTACCGTGAGGAAGTTGTTGTCCACATCATCCAGTTTTTAGTGAACAGGTCATTCGGTAGGGCTAGGCATGGAGTCGAATTTGCCTCGTACTGTTCTTTGAAAAACTTGAAGACTCTTGTCTTGATCTCCTCTATAGATTCTGTCCAGATTCCGTTGATTGAGAGGCCTGTAATTTCATTTACCTTGTTTCTTCGGTTAATCCAACTATGGAAATAACTGGAATTAACATCACCATCCTTGAGCCACTTCGATTTTGATTTCTGGTATAGCATCTTCTCTTGCCATATGAGGGCCCGAACGAGTTCAGCAGACGCACGATTTCGGTTGCTAACTTCCACTTCGTCCAAACCCATTGCGTCGTTAATTCTGTCCAAACAGTCAATTTCCTCTTTCTTCCTCAGTATGTTTGCTTCCACTTCACCAAAGACTTCCTTTTTCCAGATCTTGACATCGGTCTTTAGCATTTTTAATTTCTCTTTCAGAACATAACCTCCCCAACCCGAGATCTCATAGCTTCCCCACTTTTCCGAGACGATCTCTTTAAAGTTGGGATGTGATAGCCAACAATTAAAGAAATTAAACGGCTTCGGACCCCAATCCTTACCCGGAAATTCAGTGTATATCGGTTTGTGATCCGACATTGTTCTTCCCAATCCTTTCAAGACAATATTTGGCCATTTGTTAAGCCAAGTATTGTTCACAAGCATCCTGTCCAGGCGACTCTTCCAGGTGCCGTCGGGTCTGTAGCATGTGAATAAGCGCCCTGTAAGGGGCAAGTCGATAAGCTGGCTTTGGTTGATGAAGTCGTCAAAGGCAACCATATCCCTGCTATCTATCTGCTCGCTCCGTCCAATTCTTTCACTTGGGCGTCTAATTGCATTGAAGTCACCCAAGACACATATGCAAGTATCCTCTTGTTGACCTATTACTGTACTAATTGTCTCCCATAGTTCCACCTTCTCAGAATGTATACATGAGGCATAAATATTAATAACACAACATTGCTCACCATTACTCTTCCATGTTCCATTGACCACCAAAAAACCTCTACCATACCAAGAGCTAATCTTACAAAAAGCATCACAATTCCACATAGTAAGCATACCTCCGGATTGTCCATCAGAGTCCTTGCACACCCAGACAAATTGCGAACAACCCCAGATCGAACGACATATTCCTTTCCTCATCGCGGTCAGCTTTGTTTCCTGAATGCAAACAATATCGATGTTGTGTTTAGTGATCATTTCTCTCATTTCCTTCCTTTTCGCCTTCTTCCCTATCCCAGTGCATTAATACTCAGAAGTTTCATTGGATTATAACACAATCACCCTTCTTTGCCCTCTTTCCTTTGGTTCTCTTGATGGCCCTGTCACTTTTTCCTAATTTTTCTAACTGATCTTTCACCATCTCCTCCGTCCCTGTTCTTGTAAGTCCCAATTTGGTGCCAAATTCCATTGTTTTCTCTATCTCCTTCTTTTCCTCTTCCTCTCTGGCGCTAATTTCCAACCGAATTTCTTCAAAGCTCTTCTCCTCTGTAATTTTCTTCTTCTTTCGTCTGGCTTTTATGGGTATTCTTTCTCTTGTACCTGGGTTTCCCTGTGGATTTTCTTGGCTCGCCATGTGTGGCGTCGAACACGGCGATAAAGATCTCGTGCCCTAGGAGAGCTTTGACTAAGAGAGTCTATTTCGATGGAAACGACCTGGTGGGCTGAGCACAATGAGAAGCCGCCAGAATGTTGGGGAGTGACAGGTCCCCCATTGTATATTCAGATTGGGCCCAAAAAAATCATCTGGATCACAACTTGGGTCGTCCCTACTACCGTCGAAATTAATTCGGTTGGTCTAAGTCTGCGTGGGGTAAATGGGCCCATAATATGACTTTCGAGCCCACGGGTTGTGTTCCTCCGCTGATTTGGATTCTGCCGAATTTGAAATCAGCCCGTCTTTATGATGGGGATAATTGTCCGCCTCGGGAATATCCAACTCCGTACATATGGTAAAAAAATCCAACATTAATTTATCACTGCAAGTATAGTCGTACATTCAATCCGTCCGTTCAAACTATAAAATTATACACCCTCATTACCATCACAGTTATTTTTTACTCGTATTTTTATGAACAAGTTTTGTATTAATAATTGAAATTATAAAGTGAATTTTAAAGATAGGTATAATAGATAAACCTCTCATCTATCTCATTTTTAAAAGTCATTTTATCATTTTAATTACTAACACAAAATTATTAACAAAAAACATATGCAAAATATAATTGTGAAAACTGATTTGGGACGGAGGTAATAACTAAATAAAAAACAAGTACATTTAGGGGATAGTGTTTTAAATAAATTCATGAACTATATATGGTGTTTTTCATTAATTACTAATGAATCCGACTCAAAAAAATATGAGATAGAAGAACACGAGCAAGTGCATATGCATGTACATACAATTAACATACTAAATTTATGGACTCTTTAGAACTGAGTCACAATTTCGCCGCCTCGCATGCCCAGGAATCGGGCATCTGACTGACAATCTTAATAATCATCAAATCTCCTACTTCTATTTTACGCAATTTCTGCCATTTCCAACGTTTTCTGCCCCCAATTTATGACTTTTTCACGTCTTTTCATTCAAACTTTTCCCCACCCTCTCCCTATATATATTCCCAGAATAGCAAAAATAATTAATCCAGTCCACCATCATCAAATGGGTTATTTCTTCACAATTTTATCCCTCTTGTTAATTTCATCTTCCCTTGCAATTGAAGAAGATTTTGAAAATCCTAAAACCTTCATGGTAAGGCTTCAAAATGACATGAAGCCCTCTGTTTTTGCCGATGCAGAACAGTGGTACAAAGCCACTCTTAATTCCCTCACTTCCAACACTTTAAATTCTGAAACAGGGGCCCCTAATTCCCCTGAATTCTTGCACGTTTACAGAAGCGTTTTCCATGGATTTTCCGCTCAGTTAACTCAACAACAGGCGGAAGAACTCCGGACACGCCCTGAGGTCACCGCCGTCCTGCAGGACAATCTCCGTCAGCTGCACACAACCCGCACGACGTCGTTCCTCGGTTTATCATCACCAAATCCGGCCAATTTGATAACCGAATCCGATGCAGGATCCAAAGTCATAATCGGAGTTCTCGACACCGGAATTTCCCCCGAACGGTCTAGTTTCCACGACGAAGGACTAGGCCCCATCCCTTCCAATTGGAAAGGCGAGTGTACCCAAGGACAGAATTTCACCAAATCTCACTGTAATAAAAAAATAATTGGCGCTAGATACTTTGTCAAAGGCTATGAAGGTCGAAGGGGGAAGATTGATCCAACGGAGGTCAGATCAGCGAGAGACTCCAATGGCCACGGCACACACACGGCGTCCACCGCCGCTGGCAGAGCGGTCGCGAACGCTTCGTTTTTTGGCTACGCCAGCGGCGTAGCCGTTGGAGTCGCGCCGAAAGCACGGCTCGCGGTGTATAAAATTTGCTGGAAGAACGGGTGTACGGATTCTGATATACTCGCGGCCTTCGATAAGGCGGTGGAGGATGGTGTTAATATTATATCAATCTCAGTTGGAGGCGGCAATGTGCCGTACAATTTAGACCCGATAGCAATCGGAGCATTCGGCGCGATGGAGAGGGGTATTTTGGTCTCTGCATCCGCGGGTAACGAAGGGCCGAGTAAAATGACGGTCACCAACGTTGCCCCGTGGATGACTACAGTCGGGGCCAGCACAATCGACAGAAGCTTCCCTGCTGATCTTTTGCTTGGAAATGGGGACGTGATAAAAGGCGCCTCGCTTTATAGTGGGAAGCCTCTGCCTGGAAAGACTTATTTGCCCCTGATATACGCCGGAAATGCTTCCGCCGCGGGTCAACGTTCCGGAAGCTTCTCTTCCGGAACTTGCCTCAACGGCTCCCTGGACCAAAACTCCGTCCGCGGGAAAATCGTCGTTTGCGACCGCGGCGGCAACTCTCGCGTGGCTAAAGGGGAAGTCGTAAGAAAAGCCGGCGGCCTCGGCGTGGTGGTTGCCAACGTTGCTCCGACAGGCGAAGGCCTCACTGCCGACGCCCACCTGATCCCCGGCCTTGCTGTTACCGAATCCGCTAACAAGAAACTCCGGGAATACATAAATTCCAATCCTACCCCCAAAGCAACAATGGTATTCCGAGGCACGGAGCTCGGGACCAAACCAGCTCCAGTCGTGGCATCCTTTTCATCCCGAGGCCCGAACGTGGAGTCTCCGTACATACTAAAGCCCGACCTCATCGGCCCGGGAGTCAACATTCTGGCGGCATGGCCCGACGGCGTGCCGCCAACGGAAACCCCCTCCGACACGCGGCGTGCTCAATTCAACATAGTTTCGGGCACTTCTATGTCGTGCCCGCACGTCTCCGGGGTGGCCGCCCTCCTGAAAGGGGCCCACCCCGACTGGTCGCCCGCGATGATTAGGTCATCGATGATGACCACTGCCTACAGCCAGAGCAACGACGGGAAGCCGTTACTGGATGAAAAGTCGTACAATCAGTCAACCGTTTGGGATATGGGCGCCGGGCATGTGAATCCGGAGAAGGCGAAGGATCCAGGATTGGTGTACGATTTAACCGCGGCTGATTATGTGAATTTCCTATGTGCGTCGAATTTTTCGCAGCAGGAAATAGGGTACGTAGCTCGGGGCCGATTCAATTGCAGTAGGAAGCGATCTAGGCCGTGGGATATAAATTATCCAGCTATAGCAGTTCAATTTGAGGCGTCGAATGCGAATTATGTCGAGATTGTGGTTACTCGGACTGTGACTTATGTTGGTGATGGTGCTGTGAGTTTCAGGGCGGCGGTGACTAATCCGAAGGGGGTGACGATGGCGGTGTTTCCGGGGACGTTGAGGTTTGTAGGGAAGGGGGAAAAGCGGAGTTTTAGCGTGAGGATGAAGGCGGAGAAGGTGATGGTGGCGCCGGGGAGTGCGGTGACGGAGGTGGGGAAGGTGGTTTGGTCGGATGGGCGGCGGCTGGTGGTGTCGCCTGTGGTGGTGATGTGGAAGCAGGGGTTCTGATGACGGTGTGTTAATGTTACGGTGGTGATAATGCAATTGTGCATAGGTTTGTCTGCAGTTAGTTATGCTGCAGTGACAGAAGAATTGTGGTGCGGTAGCAGATTTTAGCAAGCATGAAATTTGAAGAAAGATTGTGTAAACTGGATTGACCAAACTTGAATGAAAGTGCTGATATATGCTACTTAAATTCCTAATGTGTTCTTTCTTAATTTTGTCTGATTTCGTTTCTTCTTGAGATAAATCAATTGAGCATTAAAAATTGGAGGTGAAACATAAGATTAATAATAATAGTATTATCAATGATAATAGTATTAATAATAAGGAATAATTTCAATAACTAATAGTAATAATTTAAAAATAGAATTATCAATACTTGTCTTTCATTCCTGAATCATATCAATCCTAAAAATGATCATTCTTATATCATTTCATTCATGAATTCATTTCATGCACCCGTAATTTCATTCAATTACCTCATTGTTAAATTATTATCTTCATAAAGTACAATTCACCTAAACAAATTATTGTATTCTTATTGTATTTTATAACATGCTAATTATTATAGTTAAGGTATATCATACATTCATAGTATAATATAAATAAAATATCATTTCATTATATTTATTTAAGAAACGATATTTAATTGATGTAAAGATTTTACATGTTATGACATAATATATTGGTAAGATTTTTAAAAATTATATATAAAACGTTTTAAATGGTATGATTGACAATATTAAAATAATTTAAAATATAATACTTATTCCAATTTTTAAAAGTTGACTCCATCTTCAATTATTCAAATTTATATTTATTATTAATTTGATTTTAATCGAATTTAACTTAATTAAATATGACATTTTTTTATATTTTTAAATAAGGTATGGCCGAGATTTTATAATAGAAAATAAGTAAGAAATCAATTGACATTGATTATCTATTAATGGGTTAATACACATATACATATTTAACCGAAACCTATACAAAATTATACTTTTTCTATTTTTTTAAATAATTCAAATATCTCTATCGAAAAAAAATTAAATATTTAAAAGTCATAATGACAGATTATTTAAATAAAAAGATATCATATTTTCTCGTTAAAGTCATTTATATATAACTAAAATATCTTTTACTATATATAACAGTTTTTGCTAAAAAATATTGTATTGTGGCCAAATTTTTTTAATGAATTTTTATTTAAATATTAACTTTGATTATGTTTTCGATCAATTCAATTAGACATCTAAGGTTGACCCTATTTTAACATCATACTTAATTAATTTATGAATTGGAAGCTTTTATATTGAACACAAATCCCATCAATTACACAAATTATTATTTTATATTGAATATAAAAAATTTTGAGGTACGCATGTATATTTAATAAATAATTTTATTTTGAATGGTATCATTTTATATAAAATTTATTTATTTGGGTTTTTTGATAATTTATAAAATACATATAGTATTAGTTTGGTGATCATAAAGTATAAGCAATTGATATGATTTATACAAATACCCGTATATTCAAATATTTTTAAATCACTGATTAAGGAGCTTTCAAAAATAAATTACACAATTTAGAAGGTGCATCATATTTGTAACAGTCTATTGAATCAATGTATACAAATTTTGTATTATATTGTGTTTAATTTTTACTGCATGATAAAATACGATAGTAAAGGAGTGCATTAATGTTAATTAAGATTTAATGTAATTATTATATTTTCGGTACATATTAAGTATTTAGAATTTTCAACATATATTTAATTCAAATTCAACATTGATGAATGATGATTTGGTAAATTGATTTCCATTCAAAAAATAATGATGGTAGGATATTTGAAGGGATTATCAATCAATTAGCTTGTGAATAGGACATGAGTAATTGTTAATTATTGATTGATAATTATGTACAGTTAATATACATTAATTAAAACTTAATTTATACTCCCCGTCCATTAAAACAGTGTTAATTTCATTTTGACATGTTGTACGGAAAGATAAATTAAGTACGTTTATGGACATAATTTTGTTTATTTTCATCGTCCAACAATCACTTAATTACTCAAGTTATCATTATACTTACTCACAATCAATTATATTATTCATAAATGGACTTAATTTACCTTTTCGTATAACATGTTAAAACGAAATGAGCACAGTTTTTGTGGACGGAATGAGTACTATATTTAAGAATACCAAACCAAAATTCGATGTATCAAAATGAATTTAACTTTTTCGAACTTTTGGTAATTGACTCTTTTCAATTAAAATTACTTATACTATAACAAAAAAATAAAGTATTCATTTATTAGTTTATTTAATTTAAATTTATAACTAATTGTTAATAAATTATACTCGTTCACACATCTAATATTTTTCAAGAATAATTATTTGTTCCTCTTAATGTGTAGATTGACATTCCGCACAATATTAGCTATAATTTTAAAATAATAATAATTTAATTGATAATATTAATTATAATGACAAATGCATTAGAATACTATCTAAAATATGTAAAATAGTAAAATATTCATTCAAAAAAAAACTATAGTATCTTATTAGACAAAATTTAGGATACAAATTTGTATACATACAAATCCTAATTGAGATCCAATTTCACTTTACCAACCCATCCTTGACCCGCTTTGACCCATTTTTTGACCACTTGACCGCTGACCTTCCTAAATTGATTGATTTGTGTCTATACAAATTTGTACAGTAGACCTACTCATCTTATTATATGTAGTTTGAGTTGGTATATTTGGTAATACATTTACAATTAATTATCATTTATTATGCTTTAAAAGTTATTACATCAATTTTCCGTAATTAATTTTAGAAATAATATTTGAGTAAAAAATAATTGAAGGGATGCATTAATTTTAAATAAGTTAATTGAACATAATTAAAATATTTTCGTTAAGTATTTAAAATTTTCTGTAAATATTTAACTCAATTCAACATTGATGAATGATGATTTGCTAAACTAATTACCATCTAATATAACAGGTGTTTTCGATTACACAAATTGAGAATTTGCATTAATATTAAATTAGTCAATTGTTGACCGTGTAATTTATGGATTTTATCAAATAATTAAAAAGATGCAATTAATTATCAAATAAAATTTAAAACCAAGACCAATCATCTTGAATAAAATCCATAAATTTCGTTACATGAATTCAATGTATAGTAACTAATTAAACCGAAATTCAATTTATAGTAACTAATTAACTAATTAATTCCATAAATTTCATTACATATATAATAACTAAAATTATGGTGAATCAACCAATTTATACGTGATTATAGTTAGAGTTATTATTCAATAGTATTCAATGAATGCAATTTATAGTTTCCCTATGTAATAGTAATTAAATAATAGTTAAAATATTTTTAATTTAATTTTGTAATCAATTGTGGATCAGATTTTTATATGAAATATATTTGATTGCATAATTTAAGGAATTTACCAAATAATTAAAAGAAAATTAATTTTGTTGATGTTGTACGTATGTTGTTCCAGATGTTGGACAACATTCTGCACAACATCTTAAATTTGTCATTTCTCCTAACACTGACTCCGTTTTATTAGATGTGTTTTTCTACGTTTTCTACATTGCAGGTTGAAGACAATTTCGGATATTGTCAAGGGGTTTCGCTGATGGAGTAAGAATAGAAAGATCATGGGTGGTTACACCAAGATCATGGAAATAGTGAAGGAGATCTTCAAGGTTGTCCACACCAAGTGGATAGGACAATGCAGTTGGTCCAAATGTCTATAAATAGACTGCATTGGTCGACATTCAAGTTTGAGTTAAAGTGAATCTCATGTGTTCTACTCCAAACTTAAGAGAGTAACATCCAAGACACAACTAAGAGAACAACCGAGTGATTATTTTCTTGTAAGAGCGTGAGGGTCGTTCTATTTGTATTAGTCGAGGGAATGCAATCTCTCCCATCAGTATTGTGTTTATCTTATTAGATCAAGTTTTAGGTTGACTAAGATCACTAGTTACTTAATTGAATAGATTGATTTGTGGTGTGCGGTTTTTCACTACACCTTTTAGGATCTTGTAAGAGATTCGTGAATATCTCACTACTTGTTATAGTGATGTTTTTAACCATGAGGTTCGTATAGTCTGATTATAGACTATACACAATTCTGAAAATCTTTTGCACTACGTTTTTATACTTCCGTTGTCATATGTTGTTTTATATGTTTCATAACATTTTCAACAACACTCTGAAAATACATGCAGACACACTTTCAAATTTTAAATCGAAAGTTGACCAATCATACTTGAATTGTGAATTTCATTACACGATTAATAAAAATAGTATTAATACCACTACACAAAAGTATTAGATATTAAAAGTCACGGAATAGGATAATGAATTTCAATAGAAAAATATTAATAGCGAAATAGTTTCGAAGATACAATTTCATTAATTTCTAATCTATAAAATTTTAAAATTATGAATCCGACTCAAAAAATAAGAGATTGAAGAACACGAGCAAATGCATATGCAGATACATACAATCAACATACTATTAAGCAGTGATGTAAAAGTCCCGACTAGTCCCCACCTAGGCGGAGTCTAGGCGCTAAGCGGTCGTCGGCCAACCCGATTTTGCCTAGGCGCCGCTTAGGCGATCGAGTCGGGAGCTAGACGGCTAAATCGGGAGCTAGGTGTCCAACACTAAGGTATTATTTGATAATGATAGACTTTGTTCTTATAATAAATTGATGATAAGACAAAAATTGATAATTTTCACTATACTAAAATTCCTAAACACAAATTTATTTAGTTTTTTTATGTTAAATTAATTTTCTTGCACTCTATAATGGATAATATATATAAGAAAGTGTGTTTCAATTGTTATCTAGATTTAGTCGGTTGTATAATGAATTTATTAATTAGTTTTGAAGTGTAATTTTTTTTTTATAATATATCGATAAATAGTAAATAAAACTCATTTAGATAAAAAAAAATAAAAAAAAAACCGAACCAACTAGTACCCGACTAGTCCCCGCCCAGACGACCTAGACGCTAGGCGATCCATATCCGCCCAACTTTAAGGGGCTTTTGCAAACTCTATTCACAACTTAAAAACATTTCGCAAAAATTAAAATGATGACAATGCAACTTTAAAAATAAATGTTTCTGCACCTTTTACTAGAGTTATAAACACACAAGTGCAATTTTGCCGCCTCGCATACCCATGAATCGGCATTTAACTGACAATCTTAATAATCAATCAAATCCCGTCCTGGCATTCAATTGACAATTTTAATAATCAATCAAATCCCGTACTTGTATTTTAGGCAATTTCTGCCATTTCCAATTTATGACTTTTTCTGGTCTTTTTGTTCAAACTTTTCCTCACCCTCTCCCTATATATATTCCCAGTAGGAGTATAGCAAAAACTAATTAATCCAGTCCACCATCATCAAATGGGTCATTTCTTCACAGTTCTATCCCTCTTGTTAATTTCATCTTCTCTTGCAATCGAAGATTCTAAAACCTTCATTGTAAGACTTCAAAATGACATGAAACCCTCTGTTTTGCCGATGCAGAACAGTGGTACAAAGCCACTCTTAATTCCCTCACTTCCAACACTTTAAGTTCCGAAACAGGGGCCCCTAATTCCCCTGAATTATTGCATGTTTACAGAAGCGTTTTCCATGGATTTTCCGCTCAGTTAACTCAACAACAGGCGGAAGAACTCCGGACACGCCCCGAGGTCACCGCCATTCTGCCGGACAATCTCCGTCAGTTGCACACAACCCGCTCCACGTCGTTCCTCGGTTTATCTTCGGCTAATCCCGCTAATTTGATAACCGAATCCGATTCGGGATCTAACGTCATAATCGGAGTTCTCGACACTGGGATATGGCCCGAACGGTTTAGTTTCCACGACGAAAGGATTGGGACCCATCCCCGCCAATTGGAAAGGCGAGTGCATCGAAGGACAGAATTTCACCAAATCTCACCGTAATAAAAAAATCATCGGCGCTAGGTACTTTTTCGAAGGCTACGAAGGTCGAAGTGGGAAGATTGGTCCAACGGAGGTCAGATCAGCGAGAGACTCTGACGGCCACGGCACCCACACGGCGTCCACCGCCGCTGGCAGAGCGGTCGCCAACGCTTCACTTTTCGGCCACGGCTCGCGGTGTATAAAATTTGCTGGAAGAACGGGTGTAGGGACTCTGATATACTCGCAGGCTTGGATAAGGCGGTAGAGGATGGTGTGAATATTATATCAATCTCCGTTGGAGGCGGGTATGTGCCGTACAATTTAGACCCAATTTCAATCGGAGCATTTGGCGCCATGGAGAGGGGTATTTTTGTCTCGGCATCTGCGGGGAACATGGGGCCGAATAAAATGACAGTGTCCAACGTTGCCCCCTGGATGACTACAGTCGGTGCCAGCACAATCGACAGAAGCTTTGCTGCGGATCTTCTGCTTGGAAATGGGGACGTCATAAAAGGCGCCTCGCTTTACAGCGGGAAGCCTCTTCCTGAAAAGACTTATCTGCCCCTGATATAAGCTGGGTCAACGTTCCGGAATCCTTCTCTTCCGGCGGAACTTGCCTCGACCTCCTTCCGCGGGAAAATCGTCGTCTGCGAGCGAGGCGGCAACTCTCGAGTGGCTAAAGGGGAAGTCGTAAGAAAAGCCGGCGGCCTCGGCGTGGTGGTTGCCAACGTTGCTCCAACAGGCGAAGGCCTCACCGCGGACGCCCACCTGATCCCCGGCCTCGCTGTAACAGAATCCTCCGGCAAGAAGCTCCTCGACTACATAAATTCAAATCCCACCCCTACAGCAACAATGGTGTTCCGAGGCACGGAGCTCGGGATCAAACCAGCTCCAGTAGTGGCATCTTTTTCATCCCGAGGCCCGAACGTCGAGGCCCCATACATACTAAAGCCCGACATCATCGCGCCGGGAGTCAACATTCTGGCGGCATGGCTCGACGGCGTGTCGCCATCGGAAACCCCCTTCGATACGCGGCGTGCTCAATTCAACATAATTTCCGGCACGTCTCCGGCGTGGCGGCGCTGCTGAAAGGGGCCCACCCCGACTGGACGCCTCGATGATTAGGTCATCGATGATGACCACTGCCTACAGCCAAAGCAACGACGGGAAGCCGATACTGGATGAAAAGTTGTATAATCTGTCAACCGTTTGGGATATGGGGGCGGGGCATGTTGATGGCGAAAGGGGATTGGTGGTGATTTAACGGCGGGGAATTTGGTTTCGAATTTTTCGCAACAGGAAATGGGAACGTAGCTAGGGGCGGCTGGTGGAAGCAATCAGGCCGTGGGATATAAATTATCCGGCTATCGCGGTTCAATTTGAGGCGTCGGATGTGAATAATTTCGAGAGTGTGGTTACTCGGACTGTGACTTATGTTGGTGAAGGCGCTGTGAACTTCAGGGCGGCGGTGACTAGTCAGAAGGGGGTGGCGGTGTTTTCGGCGGCGATGAGTTTTGTACGGAAGGGGGAAAAGCGGAGTTTTAGCGTGAGGATGAAGGCGGATAAGGTGATGGTGGCGCCAAGGGTGATGGAGGCGGGGAAGGTGGTTTGGTAAAAATAGGTGGTGTCGCCGGTGGTGGAATGTGGAAGCAAACTTGAAAGAAAGAGCTGATATGTGCTACTTAAATCCTAATGTGTTCTTTTTAAATTTTGTCTGATTTCGTTTCTGCTTGAGATAAATCAATTGAGCATTAAAAATAAGAGGTGAAACATAAGATAAAAATCAGCTTATAGCAATCATAGCTTTTGGAATTTTTATTGATGCGAAAAAAAAATTAAGTTCTTTCGTTGATAAGACCACTACTATCTTTGATTATAAGTTAAAAACATTAATTTTCATTGTTAATAATTCGAACTCAAGATTGCAAACAATATATAATAGTTTTCACTTGAGATAACATAGAGTTATTGAATTAAATTGAGAAACTTTGGGTGTGCAACTAAGTTCTGCTGAACCTGGTTATTTTTTAGGATTTATTAATTAATTTATCGATGAAGCTGAGTGCTAGAATATATATGATGGTGTTGGGTTACTGTTATCCATTTCTCATTGTTTTTATGCTTTTTAATTCAAAACATTTGTAATTTATAACAAATCACTCTATGTCATGACTGCTTAGATCATGTTTATCGGTGCTATGATGACTTGGTCATGCACAATGAACAAAAAAATTTATGACCAGTTATTTGACAACCATGGACATGAACATTTGCCCAATAATTGAACTCTTTATTCATGATATATGACACCATATAATTGGCAGAGTGTATTTTGTTTAGAAGTCTTGCTAATTTTTATACGAGAAAATACTTTCTGAAGTTTTTGAGTATAAGTATGAACCCATTTGCCTAGGGAGGAAATCTACTTCTCCTTGTATTTTGAATGATTAATGATCATGTGATTTCTTTGCATCCACTCAACTTGTGCTTTCTGTTTTAAATATCATGTTAGCAGCGAACATTACTTATTATGGGCTCAGGACTTTTAATGTTACAGTCCAATCTCTACTATATATAAGTCTCTTCTTTGTATCGCCTTTCTATGAGAAAAAATGGGAAATCTTTTTGATTTGATATTGCCTCCAAATATAATTGTTCTGATGAATTGGGTTAACAAATTCGTGTTTATTGTGTTCTTTCTTTATTCTTGTTCTTCATATTACAACACTTTTGATCAATATTAAGTCAATGGTTGGGCGAAAACAATATTAACAACTTACTATGGGTGCGTTTGTTTAAGGATTTAAGTGTGCGGAGCAAGTCAAGGTTTTAAAATCAAGAGATTTAGAATCCTTGATGAATAGTAAATGTATGTGTTTGTTTTGAGATTTGAGTAGAGTGAGATTTAACTTTATGTCAAATCAATTTTGATATTGTATTATTATATTATATTGAGAAGAGTAATAAAGTGTATAAAGTGTGATGTATTGGGAAGAGTAATAATAGACTTTATAGGTATTTGTAGGTGTTGATTGAATGTGGGATTTAAAAACCAGATTCTAAATCTCAAACTCGTATAAGACGGGGAGCGCAAAGTTCTAAGTCCATCCGTGTGAGTCCCAAAACAAACGCAGCCTAAGATACTGTCAAATTTGTCCCTAATACAGTTTTTTATAATATGGCCATATTTCGCTTTTGGTTATTCCATTATCAGTAGCCAAAGTCCAAAATTTCCAAATTTTTTCTTTGAAATAGGTTTTATGAATCATTTCATAAATATTATTTTTCTTAAGGGTTAATTGACTAATGTCATTTTAAAATTTACAATTTTAAATTATTTGTTGCAATTTGGATGCATCTCATGGGCCTACGGCCCGATAATTAATGTGTTGGGTGTTTTGCAACCCACCAAATTTTCGGCCCACTCTGTCTAACGATGGGCACTTGAGCCGCGGGTCTCGACGGCTCCACTAAAAAAACAATAATAAATTTTATTATTTTCAAGTTGGAATGTTGAATCTTATACAAAAACATGGATAATAACCCAAAATGAGTAACAACTAACAGGTTCATATGGCAGCAACACGAGTATATATTATTTGACAAAAATTCGAATGAGACGGTGTAGAAACTAGTCCAAATCAACACCAACCCCTTTTAAAGTGTTAAAGTGTCATGCTCAAATTATAATCCGTCTCACTATGAAACCGTCTCAAATAAATGTGTCTAATATTATTTTAATTCTAATGTGATTATGTGAGTAATAAAAAATTAGCAAACAATCATTTATAATTAACTAGTCTATAGTCTATTAAAGTTTAAACTACAACAGAAGTGAACTGGACCGACACTCTTTTAATTATGAAAGAATAGCAAAACTAAAAATAATAAAAAGGCCTAGGTTATTAGCACCCCCATTTTTAGGAAATACATCACTTAGATTAGTTCACCCCTTATAAGATTAGTACACTATCAATTTATTTCTTAAATTATCCTTCTCTTTCTTAACCCTTTATTTCATCTACAATTTAAAAAAAATCAAAGCCATCCTCCCCCCAAACAAAGGAGGAAACTATTTATAATCTCCTACACAAACCTCCGATTGCCAACGTTATCGCTGATATCCTAAATCTACTTACGTCTATTACCCAAATAATAACAAAAGGATAGTATTAATGGTTTAACTTTTTATTGATAGTTAGGGTTTAGTATATTCAAGATTTTATAATAAAATGTTTGGTTTATGGGAGGAAATTTTTTGGGTTCTTGATTAAAACGAAGGAACTCACTTTCAATATCCATCGAATAAACAAAGTTCGCGATTTAAAAATTCGGAACTGGTCTACTGATTTTTTTTATTGATTTTCAAAAAAAAAATCCAAAAATTTCTTACTTTTTCGGAAAAGTATTCTGAAATTATAAAAGGTTTTCGAGAAAAACACCCGAAAATAATATTTTGAGATAAACTGAGAGTTTTCGGAATAAATTTTGAAAAAAAATAATAAAAAAAATCGGGAAAATATTTCCGATATCTACTAAATATTTCAAAATTAATTACCGAAATTTCAACAAAAATTCAGAAAACCAGGTCCGAAAAAAAATTCGCGTGATTTAAAAATAAACGTGATCCTACTATCCTACTAAACTTTTTATTTGTTCAAGCTACAATCATATTCTTAAAAACTCATAAATAAAAAATAAACACTATAAAAAAGGGTTGCAATTTAACTTAGTTTTAAATTTTGATAAATTAAAATTTATATATGTATATTGGGCACGACGAGGGACTTCCATC
Organism: Stenogyne calaminthoides; assembly: GCA_037126765.1. Taxonomy (NCBI): domain Eukaryota; kingdom Viridiplantae; phylum Streptophyta; class Magnoliopsida; order Lamiales; family Lamiaceae; genus Stenogyne; species Stenogyne calaminthoides. Next base: position 12,765,460 of record JBBCBC010000021.1, on the reverse strand, counting down.
ATTGAAAAATTGATCACAAACTTACGTGATTCACTGGAGAAAAACGCGAGCATCCTTGGACATTCATGGCAAACATATTTAATTTTTAGGAAAAAATGTGCAGAGTTTGAGAAATTTTTCAAATTCCATTGAGGTTAGGGGGGTGTATGCAGTTCCAAAAGAAAAATAAGAAGGGCAATTATGTCATTTTATTGTGCATTAAAATTAAAAAAATAAACAAGTGGTGTATTTCCTAATATATTGGGGGTGCTAGTAACCTGAGCCTAATAAAAACATAAAAGAAAAGCCTAATATGAGAAGTTATAAGCCCAACAATTTATAAGCCCAAATAGAGAGAGCCCATATATCATAAACCCTAGGCTAAAATCGTGCGGCGTATAAAACATTATCTTCATCGCCCCCACAGGCTATTTCCCATTCGCACACCAGAGAGAGAGAGAGGAGAGATGGTTTCTCTTAAGCTGCAGAAGCGGCTTTCCGCCAGCGTATTGAAGTGCGGGAAGGGCAAGGTTTGGCTCGACCCAAATGAATGCAACGAAATCTCCATGGCTAACTCCCGTACGCTCTATTTTCCGCTACTTATGTTTGATTCATTCGATTTCAGTATTATAGATCTGTTTCTATTGAATCTGTTGATTTTGCTATTCGTTTTATGTATTTTGTTGTTAGGATCTTGAGATTTAGTTCCGAGTTTTTGGTTCATTCTTATATGTGTTCCTGATCAGGTTAGATTTTACATTAGTTGGAAAGAATATTTACTATTTTGTCTATCGTTTCAGGATACAGTCGTCAATCTTGACATTATTGTCAATTATTTGTGGTCATCATATGCTTATGTTGAGATGAATTTATGTTAAGCTAGAGCAAAAAGAGCTTCTGTTTTATAATCATTTAATCAAACGCCGGGTTCTTAATTATGTTTACTTAGTGAAGAATATCTAAACGAAATATGGTTAATGGTTTAGCTATCTTACCAAGTTAAGAGAAATAACTTTATTTCGTATTTGTTTAGTAGAAACTAAATCACTCAGCTGTAAAATTTAGATAGGAAATATTACTGATCCAGTAAATCTTTGAATATGAGAATAGTCTTGAGTTTAATTTCAGTTAGGTCTGTTACTGATATGGTTAAAAAAGTTCTTGTTGATATACTTTATTTCCATGACCTCTAACTCTTGTTATTCAGGATTAATACACCTTCACTTGCTCTGAGATTTTTCTTTTCTTGTAATTTTGATTCTTTTGTGTATTATATTAACAATATGGTCATTGTTTCTTGTCTATACAGGACAAAACATTAGGAAGTTGGTCAAGGATGGTTTCATTATCAGGAAGCCTACCAAGATCCACTCACGTTCCCGTGCCCGCAGAATGAAGGAAGCCAAGAGAAAGGGGCGTCACTCTGGATATGGTATTTTTTTTTCTTGGAAGTGTGTTGTGTTCATCATTTTACGAGCTGGTCTCATTTTATGATTGATATTTGTTTCAGTTTTAAGTTTTTTCATAAAGACAATTCTGATATTGAAATTTTAATGCGCCTGCTTTCATATCATGCCTGTCTACAACACTTATATGATTATCTTCTCAGTGTTTTGGTGTGTGCAATAAATTATGTTTGTTATTATCTCTCCCTTGTAAACTATTTTAGAGGTAGAGTCTCCCTTTTTAAAATAGCTTAATATGCAACCTTACATGAAGCGACATCTTGCATCTTCTTTTCTGTTGGTTTTTGGTTCTCTTATGTTTACTTTTTATTTTCAAGTTGTGCTTTGGATTAAGAAATAAGCTATTGTTTTTTTTTAATAATTATTATTATATTATTCCAGGTAAGCGCAAGGGTACCAGGGAAGCTAGGTTGCCCACCAAGATTCTTTGGATGAGAAGGATGAGGGTTCTGAGGCGCTTGCTTCGCAAGTATCGCGAGGCGAAGAAAATTGACAAGCACATGTACCATGACATGTACATGAAGGTTAAGGGTAATGTTTTTAAGAACAAGCGTGTATTGATGGAGAGCATCCACAAGTCAAAGGCTGAGAAGGCTAGGGAGAAGATGTTGTCTGACCAGTTCGAGGCCAAGAGAGCGAAGAACAAGGCTAGCAGGGAAAGGAAATTTGCAAGGAGGGAAGAAAGGCTAGCTCAGGTAATACTTGCGTAGAAAAATTGCTCCCTCTAGTATTTTAGACGTATGTGAACTTAACATACAAGTTCATTTTCTAAATTCTATATTATCTTACAAAGAGATTTCCCTTTTACTTTATGTGGTTTAGGCTGTTCCAAGCTTTATTTTATTGTTTCCAGTCTTGTATCTTAATTTAAGATTACATTCTATCTCATAATGAGATATATTAGCTTTTGTGTTTACTTACATTTATATTCCAATATTTTTTTTTAACAAATGCAGGGACCAGGAGAAAAGGTAGCACCTGCTGCCGCAGCTGCTCCTGCACCCTCATCTCAAGCTCAGTAAGTGTCTTATAATTTCAACCCCAATTATTTTGTATGTGATCAATCTGTATGACTGTGGAGTTAAATGTATCAATTTATCCGATGCAGGCCAACTAAGAAGTCCAAGAAGTGAAGTCATTGATGACTAGTTTCTGCAACTGGTGCTTCTCTTTGATCTTTATTGTTTTGTTAGAATCGTACCAGTTTTTTGATCCGTTTCTTTTATTTTGTCGTCATATAACTATGTTTAGTAAAAGGAGTATTCAAATTATACCTGCTGTTTTGATTATGGTGTGTTTCATAAGTGACTTATGTTTTATGTTCTTCATGGTGTTTAAGTATTTGAATCATCGATCAAAGCGTTGGTGTGAGTGTGATATTCTTGGCTTCCAGTATAAAACGCATGCTCTCAATCTTGGTGTACAATACTATATTTTAACCCCATGTTTATTATAATTATTGAAAATATTTTGCTTTACGTGTTTCAGTTGATAATCGAATTGCTCATTGTAAAATCATCATTATCTAAGCTGGTTTATTATTGAGTTTGAGTCATTTGGAGGAAAACATAATGTTTAAAAAAATGAAAATATTTTGTTTATGAGTACTTGATTTTCGGTTGAAATTGTGTCAAAAGTGATTTGAGTTTTTTGTGTTTGCCTTAGAGATGGGAGATTGAAAATAAATGATTTATGAATACCGCCTAACCACGATTTACGAATTCGTCAATGTTGTTGGATGTATGCTTTTTTTCAGCCCGATAAAAAGGTTAAGTGTGCTTGGTATGAGTATAGGGTAGGTAAAACCATTTTGATTAACCACCTTCAATTTTATATAATTTCTTTCAACAATTTCTCCATCACCTTTAATTCTTAAAAGGGGAATTTGGTTCACGTTATTAAATTGATTCAAGTGTGATAAGATTAAGTAAGATTGGAGATTGGGTTGGATTTTTTTGAATCAAGATATGTGGATTGTAGGATTGAATTGAGAGATTAAATTGAATAACTATTGAAATGTTATAAATACCATTAAATTGAATTGAAATAATTACACTTCATTTTTGTGAATTTATTCAAACATAGAAAGACTATATGTAATATTGCATTGGGGGATATGTTATATCCCACCTTTCACATGCGACTCATATATTCCTCCATGAATGGAGGATTTAATACATTTTATACCCTTGCTTAAAGTATATATTGGGCACTCATTCCATAAATTAAACGGTAGATTAGTTGAGATTAAAATTCAAATCCTAGTATATCCGGATAAATATAGCGAACCAAATTGACCTAATTATTTCTTTCAACAATCTCTCTATAACGGGAGCAAACTATTTTTTATCTATTTTTACTCTAAATTAGAACACACCACTATTAATATAATCATCCTAATCATTTCTTTCAACAATCTCTCTATAACGGGAGCAAACAACTATTTTTTATCTATTTTTACTCTAAATTAGAACACACCACTATTAATATAATCATCATGATAATGGTATGCTGTGAAACACAGTGAAATTGATTTTTTTTTACAGATATACACTTTAGTAATATAAGTCACACCCTTTAGTAATATAAGTCACATTTCGATTATCAACTGCGACATTTTTTCTTTATAATATAAGTCACACCCTTCACTTTTTATGAGTAATACACTTTACAAAGAAAAAGTTACACACTTTACAATAAAAAATCACACACTTTAATAATATAAGTCACACTCTTAACCAATTTCAAATAAAAAAACATTTCACACTATCTTTTCTAAAAAATTTCCTCCTACAGATATAAGATCACAGAGGAAAAAAAGGTTTTTGTTTTCATTTTCATCAAAGAATTTGAACCAAGTGCTACCTAATTTTTCATCATCCTTGACCCCGTATTTTTGAAAATGGTGAGGAATTCTCGAACCCTGTGGGGATCTGCCCCAAATGGGAAGGGGAGTCCTCAATGATGCGCGGGGTTAGGGTTTCGATTGCAAATGTTTATTTATTGTAAGTGATGAAGTTCCATACTGCTAAGATAATATTGAACAATTTTCTCACATTAAAAAGGCATCTTTGATATGGCTGAATTGTTATTTTCTTCTTCCTTTCTTATTTTACCCATGCAAAAGAAATGAAAAAAAAAAAAGTAAATGTATTATATAGGAACATTTTGGCTTATTGGAAAATAATCAACGATTTCAAGTTCAATGAAAGAAACATGACTACAATTAGACACGCATCAAACTAGAAACGAGTATTTAAAAGTATTTATTAGTAGATTGAAATGAACGCAAAATGATGGTGAATGCATCATATGCATGTTTCAGTTCATGTTATTGGGTAACACAAGTATCACTGCCGTACCAAGCGTGGTATTAGACTTTACACTTGGATTTAATATATAACTTAAACCTATACCGTAATGAGACCCTCATTCAGATTTCTAATAACTTATAAGAGTGGATATTGTTCTTATAAGTTACATATGTACCTTAAATCTTGAAAAATGGTGTAGTGACGTATTTACCCTCTCAGCGTTTCTGCCGTAGTCCCCACGGTTGAAGGGACCATTCATTGATTTGGTCTATCTGTAATGGCAGGGGTTGCAACGTCATTTGGATTAGTGCACGTGCGAAGTTTGACTACGAATGTGGCCGTGCTTCCCAGCCCTAGACCCTCGCTTTCGATCCACACATGACCTCCCATCAGACTTACGAACCTGATGCATTCAATGCATAAATTTTTTTATACATCAGTTGTTTTTTAAATAGTATTAGTATTTTAACTGAATTGTATTACTTGTTTTCACTAAACAGTAATAGTTGTTTCAGTGAACAATATCCATTGTTTTCCCTGAACAGTGTTAGTGGTTTTCACTAAACAATACTAGGTGTTTCTATTGAACTGCATAAGTCGTGCATCAGTTGCACACACAAGTGTTGCTTGAAATCAGAATATATTTTTATTGAGCTCAAATTCTACTAGTATAAATTAATTATCGTCAGCAATTTGTTAGTCGGCTCAGATAATGGCAAATTTGATATGCTCAACAAGTTTAGATTCGTACCTTTTGCAAATAGGAAGCCCTAGACCAGCACTTGATTTATTTCGATTTGATGAGTTTCGCGAGTCGACAAATTTGGTAAACAGAAGTGGAATATCATTTGCACTGATGCCACACCCGGAATCTCTAACCTGTGTTTGCAACAGGCAATTTAGACTATAACAATACCAGTGAGTTAATGATACAAAATCCTGATAACAGCTAATAATATGTGTATAAAGATTGTATGATTATGCAATGATTGATGTTTTGTGTTGTTAAAAATTGTGAAATGAGTATGAGATTTATAGATTTAAAGTCTTCTTATGGTGTGAGATGTAAAATGTGTGTGAGATGTGTTGGTAAGTGTAATAATTTGAAAACCCAGATTTTAAATTGCGAAATAGAACGTGACAATCGCAAAGTCCCAAATTCATCCGGATAAGTCGCAAAACAAACATAGCTATTATCACGTTTTGCAGAGAGCGAGAGAGAAAGACCTGCACTCGCAAGTAGAAGTGGCCATCAGTCGATTGTGGATAGTATTCTGAGGGTCGGCACCCCCTAATGTACTCAGGTTTTGCAACAGAGGCCTCAATTGCAACATACCCTTCCTTTGTGAACTTAACAGCATTTCCCAAGATAATCAATATGATTTGCATCAGCCGTTTTTCATCTCCAGTTGCATAAACAGGTGTATCCAGAGCCATTGTCAATGTCAGTGACAACTTCTTCACAGATGCTATAGGCTTTATCAACTCCACAACCTATACATGGTTCGACAACAGTTAGAAAAAAGAGAGAGAGAGAGAGAAAAAGAGTCATGTTGATCATTTCTACCTCTTTGAAGGCTGCTTGAAGATTCAATGTTTCCGCTTCTAAGCTAAGGCTACCATCTTCGAGTCTTGAAAGGTCTAGAACATCGTTTATGAGCGTTGCTAGGACATTGCTACTCTTGAGAATGGTCTCGATCATAATTCTTTGTTCTGGTGTTAGGTCAGCTTCTAAGAGCACTGAACATAGAGAAATAATTGCATGCATTGGTGTTCTCATCTCATGATTCATCACAGCCAGAAAGTCATTCCGAGCTCTGATTGCCATCTCCGCTTCTTGACGAGCTAAATCCAGGGCAACGTTCTGCTGGACGAGCTGATCATGGGACTGCATTGATTCTTCCAGAATCGCAGCATGAGAGAGAGCCACTGCTACCTGACCATCACAAAAGGTTGAATAAGGAAAATGTTACAACATTAAGGGTATGTTTGTTTTGGGAAATCCAGATGGTGGGTGAAATCTAGAATTTCAAAATCCTATGATAAATGATAGTATGAGTTTGTTTTGAGATTTCAAGTTGAGTTGGACGTAAATTTATGTCAAACCAAGTGGATAAGAGTAGATGATGCGGTATTATGTTTTATTATTGTTGAAGAATTTTGTATCAAATCAAGTGTGTGAGTGGTGATGTAATATTATTATATTATTAATTCAATGAATTTTTTTATGTCAAATTAATTATGCAAGAGTGAACAGGTTTTTTAGGGTCAATGCGGTTGAATTTTTAAATCCGAATTTTTAAATCTCAAACTAGAACAAGATGGGGGGACGGGCGGGGAAATCCTAAAACAAATATACACTAAAGAACAAAATCATAGATCAAAATATAAACAAAATATCAATAAAGGAATTAATCAGATCAAGATGCTTCATATAACAGAAGAGGTATAAGCTTTACCTGGTCAACAACAACTTCCACGAGTTCAAGCTCGTGCTCTCGCCATTTTCTAATGCCATTCAGCATAAGAACCATCACAGCATAGCTTTTCACAGACAGTTCAGGCCAGCTGTTGATATGAAAATTCGAGAGGTGTAAGAGTGGCACACGAACAGCAACAACTTCAGGAGAGATATATCTCCCTGGCACATTCCTAATACTGGCCAGTGGGCATGTAGGTGGAATATGGATTGCTTCAGCACGACTAAAGACTTCATTGATTATAGGAAGATTAGTAGGCACAGAGGATCCAACAGGTATCATATTGCTCAGAGTATGAGATAGTTGCAAATTCAACCCTCTTTGCGATGGCATCCACACCGCACATTCTTCCAAATCTAATGTTCTTCCTAGCTCAACAAGAGTAGTTCTTAGTATTGTGTGTCTATCGAGCGTGCTTCTGATCTCATGTGTGAGCATACGAACGTGCCTGCTAGTTTCCTCTTGTTTTATGATTAGTCCCATCTCTCTATCTAATTCTTCAGCCTTGTTTTTCAGAAATGATTCCCTTGTTTTCACACTAAGCAAGTCAGGTATAATGTGAACGAGCATTAGTGCTGTCACACACGATACAGCAGCTGTAGAAACTTTTGCTATGGTCATTACTATCGCAACAGTTTTCGAATGCAGAGAGAATGTCCACAGATTAATGAGGTGGGTTGCTCCACACAGGATAATAAAAGCACCAAACTGTATTAGCACCCATCTATATGAGAAGACAGACGATTTTTGGACAAAGTAAATTAGCTCCAGGGGAATGGAGAAGTATGCAACGGCAATAAGAAAATCTGATATATACTGATATTTCATCAGGAGTCCATCAGCTGGCCAGTGACTCTCAACGCAGTCACATGAATCCATTACAATAATCTGAAAAACATTACTCAAAATTACATATATTTTGGGTTGAACCATGCCATTATAAATTCATAATGTAGAGAAATGTTTTTTGTGTAAATGGAATAAAGAAGTTAGGCAAAACACCACAAATAAGATGAAAACAAGCAGAGAATCTATCGAAATAACATGCTCCCTTTAACAATTATCAACAAGGTTTCATTAAAAAAAAAAAAAAAAGGGCTCATACAATCCAAAGATTTCTGAATGGCAATACTAAAGAATTTGTGTTTACGCATGATGCAAATCAAGACTTAAAATCGCACTGCCTGATGATTCTTGTAAGATCCAAGAGACTTCAAAACTTGTTAGTGAATAATCAACTATTAATACCATAGTTTTACTTTACCCTTAGTTTTCTTCTGCTACAAAAAATCCGAAACATTTAACAACAAACAATAAATCACACACACATGAATTCAACTCTCTATTTTCATGTCTCACATAGAACTAGATCTTAACAAACACAGTTCCTAACTATTACTTTAAAACACACCGTTCAACCGCAAGTGAGAGATGAACTAAAGAAATACTAAATTCCCCCTGGTACCGTAATTTCTTAAAAATCATATAACCTAGCACACCAACAAGATCTAATGAACAACAAATAACATCATTAACAAAATTTAAAATCACAAACTAACATATGCATTCTCCAGAACTACAAAAATCATCGGAATCAAATCAGAAAAGATCCAAAACCAATTCGAAGATTTACCTGATCAATAAATCACATTACGCGATCATAAACCTTCATTCAGCTAACTGATTCAGCTATCATCATCGGAGCACCCAATAAACTTCCCAAAATTCGTCGCTGGAGCAGAATCGCCGGAGCATTTGAGGAAGCGAAACTGAAAATTCGAGATTTGTCACCGAAAAGTGGGAGTAAAGTGGAGGGAAAAAGAAAAAAAAAGGGTTTATAGTTCAGAGCAGTCACGAGGAATGAAAGCGAGGAACAGAGCTCGGGTTCAATGAATGTAAACACACGTGTGGAAACTGGTTTGGATCCGTTCGGGTTCGCACGCTTGACGAGTAATCTGATTGGATGTACCATAAGTCTGGCGCGAATTAATTATAAAATAAAAATATGTGGAAATATGAAAGTAGAGAGCATGCATGACCGCATGGACATTGTTAATTAATTGGCCAACACCCTTATCCAATGACATGGGATATTGTCTAAAATAATTTTGAATATTAGTCTAGTCAAAAAAGGTTTTTTTTTTTAAAATTATTATTGCTAAGTCTTGTAATATTGAAAGATGTAATTTATTTATATTGAACAGTGTAAGACTATTCATATAAAAAAATAGTTGCACGATTCAATGTAACTGTTGTTAGTCGTCTTACGTGTAAAATATGATGTGGCTTGTGTCCCGTGGGACTCTCCGGCAAACATATATGTCTTTCTTTGTCTTTGAAGTCTTGACTTATCATCAAAATCTTTATGTGCCTTGAAGACGTTATCCGCCTTCGTGGCTAGATGGTTGTATTGGCCTCCTGGGTACCATTCACTGAAAATCCTGTCCATTCCGTGTTCGCCCAAAGTGGCGAGCACGAGTGCTGTCTTTGTTGGGCTTCCTAGGGCCTTACTTCGTGCTTGCCTGGTGGGTGGCGAGTGAGCACGTGTATGTAGTGGTCGACTCCATGGTCTAACTGTGCTCGTCCCTTATTAGGGAACTTGTGTTCGCTCTTGGCGGAGTTGGCAGTTGGGAGTCTCGGCTGCTCTAATGAACCATCTAAGGATTCAGATTGGAACACATCAGGATCTTCTTGGGGCTCTTCAAATGACTAGAACAAGTTCAATTCAAATACTACCACGATAGATATCGTGTTCGCCCCATGCTTGGCGGTCATGTGTCCGTCCCCGGGGCCCTGTCGTGTTCTCTTGTGCTCGCCCAATGGGACAGCACGGGTCCTGTCCCGGCCAAACCCTTGCTGACGTCGGTGTGATCGTCCCTGGTGTGGTCGTGTTCGTCCAAACTGGCGTGACCCGTGTTCGTTCGAACTGGTGTGACCCGTGGTAGGTTCTGGAGGCCACGAAGGATGCTTGCTGAGTTGGCGAGCACAGCTGGGAAGTAGGGGTCATCTTGCTTGTGTATTGGTCCACGTGTTTATTTGACGGGACACGTGGCAAGTGGTCTTTGACCAGTAGCTGACCGATTACAATAGTAACAAGTTGCATTTTTTAGTATAACAAATTATATGGTTCCAAAATACACCACGGTGCACCTAAATGAATATTCAATATAAACAAATTTCATCTTTCAGTATAATAAGTTACATGGTTTCAAAATACACTATAAATACACGGTGCACCTGGATGCACATGAGACCCACCAACCATTTTTAAATGAGAAAATCACATGGTCCAAATTTGTGTAGAATTAACCTCATACTAAATGATAAACTACCTAAGATATGTAAGTCATACTTAGGAAATTCAGTGCGACTGGGTTTTTTTTTTTTTTTTTGGTGTTTGAATAATGTATTATCTTCAAGCTGCTTATAAAATGGAGTTTCTTCTAGAACTAATATTATTAATTTTCAACTTGCATTTAGAATATAGAGGTGAGGGGAAGAAAAACCAATTTATACTCAAAGGTGATTGATTATTTTTAATTGTATTGACGAATGAATAAATTTTTTGCATCAAGTACGAGAGTTATTTTTCTTGAAAAACTGGAATTTATGCTCAATCATATTGTAGTCAAATCTTATACTCCCTCCTCCGTCATCAAAACGGTGATTCATTTCGTTTTGACATGTTATATGGGAAGGTAAATTAAGTCCATTTATGAATAACATAATTGATTGTGAGTAAAGTATAATGATAATTTGAATAATTAAGTGATTGTTGGACGATGAAGATAAAAAAAAATTATGTCCATAAATATACTTAATTTACCTTTCCGTACAACATGTCAAAACGAAATAGCACAGTTTTAATGGACGGAATGAATATTACACATTCTCGAATTATGTGTCCCTCTATATATTTTAGATCTTAATTTTTCACGCTTGCATGAAGATAAATACACTTATTAGAGGAGTGAGAATTTTTATTTCAAATGAGGGTGATTGAATACGAAAATAATATAATAACTACAATTTTATGTTTACTGTTGAAAATGAATTTTAATATTAGGGTTAAGTTAAGTGCGTAAAATTGCCTTACAAAATATAGAAAATAAAATGAATGATATATTGACAAAATTAGCCTTACAAAATTTAGAAAATAAAATGAATAATATATTGACAAGACGTTGTACTCCCTCTTATCCAAATGTTTTTCGTTTAAAATTGTTCCACACGAATTAAGAAAATTATTAAATAGCAATAAATATATAGATAAAGTGACATTTGTATCTTTTTATTTAACTTTATTGTCATTTATACATTCATTTAATACAAAATATTATATACAATGAGTAGAAGGTAAAATTCAAAAAAATAAAATTAATGCTCATATATTAGTGAAAAATAACAAACATTTTGTGTTAAAAAAATCTCTCTAAAAAGACTAGCATTTTAGGTTGGATGGAGTACGAAGCAGTTTCATTTACTATATTTTCATGTGTGTGCGCCTCGTATATAAGCGTGTGTCTTCTCATATATGAGATTATTTTAAACAAAACTCCCACATAAATATTATTTAAAATTGTTAAATTTACACAAAAGTACTTGCTTAAAAAATTAATATTCAAATAGTGCATTATGAAAGACTCATGCTTACTAAGATTTCTCAGTGACAATCGCGAATAATAAAGCATTTATATTTATGCATTAAGCAAGATCCATAATCTCAATGGCTGATGATTCTTCATATGACCTAAAAGGCCATAACTCTAAATTTGTTAATGAACAATCAACTATCAATACAATTGTTTTAGTTAATTCATGTTTCATAAACCCGATACTGATAAAACAAATTACTAAATGATGAAAATGCAATAATAAATACAAAATCTTCCTTTTGCTGCAAAAAATTTAAGATCATAAACTGCTTATATCTTCCTTTTCCCTTTACTAACCTTTTTCGAAAACCTTTCTTTAGGATCTATAGCAACTTGACGAAGCATCTCCTCCCAGAGTTCTTTAAACTGGCCATGAAATCCTTCTTGAAACCAATCTTGAATTTCCCGATACAACGCCATACGATTTTCTTCCCAAACCTTTCGTAGTTTCTCACAACTATCGACAACTCTTCCTTTCGTGTTCAATTTAGTCAACAAATTACCCGCACGTTTCATACTCCACGCTTCAGGCTTCAACACAGTTGCGGGCGAGGCGGCCATAAGTTTCCTAACATCTTTTAAGCACGGTAGAACTTGTCCTTGGAGCAACGAATAAGAGAAAACAGCAACTCTAGTAGAAACATCTTCGATGGGCAAACCTTGTAGAGGAAGCGGCCAAAGATGTGGCCCAAAAGTGGGGGCCACCCATTGAAAGACCTGATCGGCCATAGGATCGTAATAAGGTTTTGGCTCCGAAAGTGGGGCAGAGAAACCACACAATGCACGGGCGTATTGGGGAAGCCAGCTTGCTTTCACGCTTGTAGCTCCATGAATATATGGTCTTTTCGTGTGTAATAATTCGCTGTATACCAAATATTCACGTGCTGACCTGGCGAGAGACGACCAGCGGTGTAGGAACACCGTTTCTTTGACCATGCAAGCTTGGTATTTGACTGCATTAGTGTGTCTCTCACCTTCAGACAAAACTGCAGCTATTTTTTTGCGTTTGGCAACCCTATCAGCCCAACCAGCACAGATAGCCTGTCCTAGAATCTCCTCCTCGTTCAGACGAAGAGGATTTTTGTTCGACGAAACCCTCCAAGAACGTTCTACATCATCGAGAGTTCCATGATTCCAAGAGAAATCCTTCTCTACATCACTGATACACGAAGTGAACACCAGTTGGAGAAGCTGTTTTCTTAGCTTGGACATCTCGTCCATAGTTTTGTAGTGTAGGGCATTTTCACTGCAAAACTCCGTCTGGTTTTCAGACAGATCGAAACACTGAAGTGCGAAAGCAACAGTTAAGGCATCACTAGTAGGGTTAGAGAATTTTTCGCGAGAAGCTCTGGCTTTCTGTTTCATTTTCTTTTTCCATAATTTTTCTTCTCTGTCAACAACTTTCTCGCTTTCTTGTTTTGATTCGTCCTCATCGTTCTGGTTTTGGTCAAAATTCATGAGAAATGGATTTGAGACGCTTAAAGCTGCAGCTGCTGCAATTGCATAGGCCAAAACTAGATTCGCTCGTTCATCGTGTTTCAAGGCGTGCATAATCTGAATGACGGTGAGGAGCATTCTGGAATGACGAGGGCTCATTGGATAGCGAGCCATGGACTTTCCTAGAGGGGTCAATCTACCTTTGTCGTCTAGTGCTTCTAGAACCTTGAGACAGCGCTCTGCTTCGATCAAGGCATTGGTGTCTGGAGGAGTTGGGAAAGGAAAATTTGCAACCTGAAATCAAGATTAGATTGGGAATGAGAACATAGAGGGATCTCCAAAAATTTATATTCATCCACATTATCAAGACAAAATAGGAAACATAGAATTTTAAAGGGCTTCAAAACATAAAAGTCGAACCAAGGTAAAACTAGTTATAAACAAGCTTATTTGAGTCTCTGTAAATTCAATTCCTGCATTTTGTTCGTAGATATTAGGTCCCTGATCTATGTGTACTTTGGTCTTCCACTTAGTGGCTTACATAAGAACCAAATTCTAATGCAAACTGAACTCAATCTTCACAAATGAAAGTACAAAGGACCTAATCCAAACAAATTGGAGGTTTAGAGAACAGCGGTTCAAGAAAAAAATATGCTTATGAAAGTACAAGGACTTAACTGGAATAAAACTTGAAAGATATAAAATTACGAATATAATAACTTACCTTGCCAATATGCATGGATTTCAAAAGGAGGACAACACCATCAACTGGCACTTTTGAAATTTCAGCAGTTGAGAAATCAGAAAATATGTTATTGAAAACTGCTGAAGAATATAACCGATAACAGTGTCCTGGCCCAGTTCTTCCAGCTCTTCCTGAACGCTGGGACGCAGAAGCCTTACTTATCCACTGTATCTCATACGTTTCCATCCCATTTGAGGAGTTGTAATTTTTAACCTTCTCTCTTCCCGTGTCAACAACGTATTTTATTCCAGGAATAGTCAAAGATGTCTCAGCCACATTTGTAGCAACAACAACAAGGCGTTCTCCATCCCTGGCTGCTTCAAATACATTAAGCTGGGATGAGGCAGGAAGCATCGCATAAAGAGGCAGAACAAGCAGTGGGCCCGGGGAAAACCCCTTATCTCGATCATTTTGTTTAGTAATGGAAATTGACTGATTTGACCCTTGGTCGACATCTAGAACTTGGGTGCAAGATTCAGAAGCATTTTTCCCTGCCAACGCTTCAAAAGCAGCCTTCAGTGAAGCAAGATTTCCCGTTTCTCCCAAAATATCTGAAAGCTTGCCATCAGGCTCAGATTTTGTCTGATTCTCATTGTCACTGAAGTATTCCAGATCACTTTCTTCTCCTGAATCATAGGACATATCAGATTCGTCTTCTGAGAAATCTTCTTGATCATCATCTTTCGAATTGAAACGTTCGGTAATATCATGACCAGAGTTCCCCTGAAACTCAAATGCCTCGTTAATCTCTTTCATATCGCTTTCTTCTGGAGACTTCTCTTTACATATGGAAGAAGAAGCCTCATTATTTCCTCTGTCTGCCTTATCAACGATCTCTCTAGAAGCTCTTAGCAATTTCTGACAAAGAAATTCCACCTCTTTCTGCCCTGTTACAAAAACAAGAATACCCCCCTGTGGCAATCTCTTGTGAATTGATAGAACCTTCTTAAAAGCTTGGCCAACATAATCGATGATCTCCGTCTTCTTTGAGAAATGTATGGTGACTGGATATTGTCGAGTTGGAATTTCAAGTACAGGAGGAGGATTACGAAAAATTCTTTCACCAGACACAAAATCTTCTACACGCAGTGTGGCACTCATCAGCACGAGTCTCAATGGGTATATCCTATTATCACATTCAATAGTCTCCCCAGCAAGAATCCTCTTCTCCTGTTCTTTGTATTCCCTCTGCCATAAAGCAAAAGGATGTAAGACTTCTAAGCATACAATATTTTAGACGGCCACAACTAAAGAAAAGGATCAAGAGACTGTTAAGATATTCAGTTTGGTGATTTCCATTCTCTTATTAGTATTCACCATATGAATATGGTTTAAAGTGATATAATAAGTACAGCACATAAGCTCAACACAGGTGAGGGTTCTTACTTGACGCTCTTGGATAACTCGAGAAAGCATCCCGATAAGTATATCTGTGTTCAGACTCCTTTCATGAGCTTCATCCAAAATTAAAACGGAGTAGCGTTTCAACAGAAAATCATTCTACATTACAAAATAAAATTTTCAATTAGTGAAAAAACAAGTGACAAATTGACAAAGAAAGCAAGAGAAGAAAATAAATGGGGTCATATAGTCAAAAGGGAGAAAATTAATCTGGGATGACTTGATGAACTATAGCCAAAGAACCAAAAGAAAGGAATGGGTAATTCTCCCACGCACCATCCCCTGATATACTTTTCATAGAAGAGCATAAATGGATCATTCCAAATCCAGATATTCAGATAAATCTACCCATAGGGTTAAGCCATTCTACCACAACAAGTACAATACTCAATTCCAGCAGTTTGTTTTATTGTTAAAGCCACATAAAATATAATGATCACACTATAACTCACCATGCATCATCTATCATCAGTGCTTTCATGAGAACTTTTATTAAATTTTCAAATTGTTAAATATAACAAATGTTTTATTTACAAAAGACGAGCGAGAGTGAAGGGAAAACCTGCACTTCTCGAAGCAAGATTCCATCAGTCATAAACTTGATATAGCAATTTTCTCCAACCCTTCTGTCGTGCCTCACTTGAAAGCCTACCTCCTTACCCAGTCGAAGCCCAAGCTCAAACGCCACTCGCTTGGCAGTCGCAAGTACAGCAACTCGGCGAGGTTGGGTGACGCCAATAATACCACCTCGGGTATTTAAACGGTTTGATCCAAAACCAGCCTCATAAAGAAACTGAAAGTAGCCTGATTGCAATTAATAAAAATTTTACCACCAAAGAAACTCTTTACCGAATATTAGTGAAATAAATTTGGAAATATATAAAACTAACCTGAGGAACTTGGGTTGTTTTTCCACATCCGGTCTCACCACATATAATAACACTGATATTCTCATTTATAGCTTCCATTATTTCTTGTTCCATCATGACTATAGGGAGGCCCATTCTTTGCTCTTCCACATCCTTGGGTCTTGATACATTCACCACAGTAGGAGTACCAAGATTTCTTTCCAAACGACAGTTCCCCTGATTATTATCAGTGCAAATGTTGTCTTTTGGTTCCCTGTCTATCTTGTCCTGGTCAAGATAAGAATGACTTGGTCACTATAGTTGGGACCTTGGGATACAGATGGAAAATGAAATAATCAAGTAAATTAGGCACAAATCTGTGCTAGAAATCGTAGAGACAAGCATGCTTTTGACTTCTTACATGAAAGTTATCATACATGAAAAATAAAAGGGGTCACAGAATAATTAGATACCATAGGCTTATCAGCGATTTCTTCAATTTGGGTTGATTGAGTACACTTTTGTGGAAGTTCTGGTATTGATTGTTGAATAGTGTCATTAGCCCCTTCTTTCACAGAATCACCACTTCTACCAACAGTAACAAATCCATTATCAGAAGATTGGACATTCGTTTC
This sequence comes from Stenogyne calaminthoides, assembly GCA_037126765.1. Lineage (NCBI taxonomy): Eukaryota > Viridiplantae > Streptophyta > Magnoliopsida > Lamiales > Lamiaceae > Stenogyne > Stenogyne calaminthoides. Next base: position 12,748,500 of record JBBCBC010000021.1, on the reverse strand, counting down.
TGAATTCAGATTGATAGCTGGTGAACAGGTGTTATCCTCATTCAATTCAACTTCGATATTTTGATATGCATTATCCCTTTTCTTCTTCGTGAAACGCTGATCAGTCTCTGGCAGTTCCAAGCCTGCTTTAGAAAACTCAACCTCTCTTCTCCTTTTCTCACGAAAGGTTTCAACCTGTAGTACATGTACATCAACCCAATTCATAATATATATGGATTTATTTCTACATCCAAGCGGACCAATTCATAATATGGAGTTCTTTCTACATCAAAGAGATCAGAACAGTGAGATGAAGACAAACCTGCCCCAAGTTCCTTGAAGTCCACATTGGTGAATAAACATCATCTCGAATCTTATACTTCCTGAAACATGAATTATCAAAGCCTTCATATGTTAAAAATAATTCACATGAATTCAACCATGAGAAAGCCCATAAAGGGTATTGTCCTTACTCCAATGTCTCCACGCTTTTCGATAGACGGGATTCCATTTCTTTCTCCTCCTACACGGTAAACATTCCAATCAATCAACGACTAACACTTCAATACTCAATATTCAATTGCTCAGGCTTCTGCCTACAACATACCTCGAGCTTCTTCAACTTTCTTTTCTGAGATTTACTTAGCTTAGGCGCATTGAGCTTTGCAGAAACCTAACAAATAATTAATCCAAAAGTTCAATAATATCAAACATATCTACAATCCTGCAATGTGTATAAAAACCTAATCCCCAATTTAGTGCAGATACCTGATTTTTCCCCTTCTTTTCTTTCTTCTTCTTCGGAGCCAATATGATGATGTCTCCCCCATCACCCTCCAAACTAATTTCAATCGATAGCACAACACAAAAAAGAAAAGAATCGGTACAATATCACCTAATGGTAACAATATCTGTCCAAATGAAAAACTACCTCGTTAAATCTACTTCAGAGTTCAAACTCCTTGAAAGCTTCATAATTGTGTCCTTGCCTCCAGTCGAGTATTTAAAAAGTAACAAAGACGAGCCTGAGGTGACGCTGTCTGATAGACCGGAAGAAGTGGGCGACGACGGCGGCGAAAGGGGCCGCCGGTAACAGAAAACGGTAAATCGTGGTGGCGGCTTCGAGGAGGGAGGAGAGAACCTCGCGGCTGATGAGTATCAGTGATTTTTTTTTTTTTTAAATAGTTTAATTCTAAATTAAATTTTTTTATTGTATACTATAGTCTATAATTACTTGTTAGTTGTTACAAACTAGGCCCAATTCGTTCAGGCTTTGTGCGTTAGTAGGGTGGACATCAGGCCCAACGGGCCAACTCACCTATTTTTCCTTTTATTTCTTTTTGGAATGAAAATAAGTCCGAGTAAGTATCCGATTAAACTTGTTCATAGTATGAAATTTATATCATTACACATATAAACTAATATCACTATATTTATCAACTGATATCAGTACACTTATGAACCAAGATCATAGTATCAAATGTTATTCGTATTAGTTTATAAGAGTAACGGTATCAGTTTAAACTAATATTATTACACTTATAAACTAAAATCATAGTATTAAATGCTATTGGTATTAATTTATAAGAGTAGTGGTATCAATCTAATGGTAGGGTCGGCCCGGGCCAGCCTATATATAGGGCGGGTTGGGTTGAATATTTAGGAGCCCGCCGAGGCATGAGCTCGTTTGGGCTGGCCCGCAAGCTTTTTTTAAAAATAAAATTTTAATTTTTTTAATAATATCATTCAATTAAATTAAAATACATAAATATAATTTATTTCTTATTTACTCGTGCAGCCTATAAAAAGCGTTTTATTTATTACGACTATTTTGTGGATATTGTTGCTTAATCTTTTAATTTATTGTAAGTTTTGTTTGTTTTTATGATTGATCAAGACATTGTTCATATGTTGCTTAAAATTTACACAAACTCTCATGTGAAACATATTCATACTATGAAATTAATATCATTACACTTATAAAATGATATTACTACTCTTATAAACTAATATCTATAGCATTTAATGTTATAATCTCACTTTAAAAGTATTATGATATTAGTTTATAAGTATAGTGGTAAAAATTTAATAATATTAACAAGTTTCACTGAAGACCTACTCTAAAACTTATTATAAATAATACATATAAAAAAATAATATTTTATTAATAAAAGTCTGCGGGTTAACCCGCTAAGCCCGATACTCGTTATGGTTGATTTTTGGGTAGTTCTCGGCCCAAGCCCGCAGTGAATTGGCCCACTAAAACCCCTTAAAATGTGGGTTGAAGTGGGTTGTGAGCCGGTTAGACCCATCAGCCAGTTTTGACAGCTCTAATCAGGGGTATCTTGCAACAAAAGTGCATACAAAAGTTTGCCTTTGCGTATTAATATTAATAAATTAAACCTGTTTTTTTTTTAAAAAAAAAGGACTTTGTTTGTTATATTAGAAATAATGACCAAAACATTACAATTCGTAATTATTAAAATTCCCTCCAACATTTAAATGTCGTGCATCCTTATTTAAAAAAAAAAAAAAAAAAAAACAGAACTAAAATAAACTTAAGTTGGAGCGTGCGATCATATATATGATGAGTCGAACCTTGCAAGTTAACGACCCAAATATCACCAAGCTCGATTCAAATATTATTCTCCTCATCTAGACTTCGGTGAATACTTTTATATGACAATATCATTAAAATTTGAAGTCAAGAGGGATGAACTTATATAACATACAGTGATACAGGTCTAAATAAAAAAAATTATATGTATAATGTAAAAGGAACAAATACAAAGGCCCCACAAATCAATCTCAATCCTTGAGGTATGATTATTGATTATTCTAGCCGAATTTTTTACAATTTCAAACCACCCCCATTTATTTTGAGACTTTAAGAAGGATTTTGAAAGCATCATAGTATGAAATCTGACATTAAAACCCAACTGAAACCCTTAAAAGAATGACAAATTCTCGTAGAAAATAAAATAGTATCACCATTTGGATTTGAACAAGTGCTGCCCACCATTTAGAAGGGATACATAGCTACCGATTTATTTAAAATGGCAACTTTTTTTGCAAATAACATTTGAAAAACTCATGTCGAATTACGCCTATACTTGTCAATACCAGAATTGCATTTATTCAAGCAGCAATTGGAAGAATGGGGAGGCTTTCTCACCAACCTAAATTGTTCGGGATATCTAAAGACAAGGAAGCGCCGAAAACCACACAACCAAGAAAACCTCAAAAATATCGCCTCTTGACTACAAAGTTCGTCTCTTGAACTTTTTCACGATGTCTGTTGAGGATGTAGTGACAAATTGGTTTAGTCGGAGGGGCCTATCATCTTTTCGGGGACCACAAGTGTATCAAATTCTTCAGAGTTGAGCACTCCAAGTTTTAAGGCAGCCTCCTGCTCAACCAAAACCCCAAGTCAATACTATATTTAGCCATGCTCTTGAAAATGCTAGTAAAATGATACAGTGTTTGCAAGACGACCAGTTAATTCACGGAAAACAAGTCGAATGAGGTAAACATCTTTAGATGGAAATGTAACAAAGATATCTAAAACACAGCGGGAAGATGAATTTTTACAGAAAAAGGAAGAACCAAACCTTCAGAGTACTTCCCTCCTTGTGAGCTGTCTTGGCAACTTTTGCAGCATTATCATACCCAATTTTCTAAAATGCATAGCAGGATTCGGTAAGCACAAAAAAATAGCAGTGATGCATAGATATATTAGAGGGAGGGAGGTGGGGGGTATATATAAAATCTTAAAACTTACTGGATTCAAAGACGTAACAAGCATGAGGGACTGCAATGCACAAATATACCATATATCACAATTAGACAAGGCGTGTGTTGAGGAATCAAACCCAATCAGAATAACAGAATCATAAGCAAGTGGTGACTGACCTCATGCAACAGTTTAGAAATTCTCTCTCTGTTTGCTTCAATTCCCCTGACACAATTCTTTTCAAAAGAAGCAGAGGCATCCGCAACCAATCTCACTGACTGATCAACAAAAGAAAATAATGTTCAGAAAAGGATTGTTTCAAAGAAACAAGCTATGCATGCACATATACAGTTAAAACTTGGAACGACCAAAATAAATAGCACTATAGAACAAAATGGTTCCTCTTACGCACAGTAAATCAACAGTGTCCTCATTGAAAATTCATCTAATTATGTTTCAATAGCTGGAAGAAATGACTTAACAAATGGTGGAACTTACATGTAATAAATTACTGGCAATGACAGGCTTAAAAACATTCAGTTCAAAATGGCCATTGGATCCTCCAACGGTAATTGCCACATGATTGCCCATGACCTGGAAAGTAAAAGAGCATGAGAAAAAACCTTCTTGCTTAAGGATATAACTTCTTTTCATCTCACTGTTATTACCTGAGCGCAAACCATTGTAAGGGCCTCGCACTGGGTAGGGTTCACCTTCCCCTGAAATTTATGATTATTTATCACACTTTATATCAATCATAACTCATAATTACAAGGGATAATTACAGACCCTGCCCCTGAAGTTGGACCTATTTACCAGAGAGAGGGAGGGGGGGAGCTCCAATAAAGTGTGTTAAATATAAACCTTGAAGGGATGTTTGTGATACCTCAAGGGTTTATTTGTGATTTCAGTACTTTAGTATGGCTTTCCACAAATAGGTAAAACTCCAAAGGTGTTTTTGTAATTGAACCCAATTACTGAAACACTCATGTTTCTAATAAATGAAATGAGGAAACACATTACCGGCATTATACTGCTACCAGGTTCATTTTCAGGAAGTATGAGTTCTCCAAGACCACAACGCGGACCACTGTGTATAAGAGATGATGTGAGAAAAACTCTTGACAGAAGTACTCAGAAGTATTGGAGAAAAATCCCAGATCTAAAGTACCTTCCTAAGAAACGTATGTCATTTGCTATCTTCATGAGAGAAGTGGCAATTGTATTTAGGGAACCGCTTGTTTCAACAAAAGCATCATGTGCAGCCTATCAACACAACATATACAGACAGACAAATTTCTACGTTAATTTCTGTGCAGATATCATATAGAAAATCTTGAAGATTTACATTTGCAATAAGAAAACTTGCTCTGAACAAAGCAGTAAAATCTAATCACCAAGAGAGATGAAGTTCCAAAACAATAGTGAACAGAAAGGCAAATTTTAGAAAGAGAGATTTACCAGTGCTTCAAATTTGTTTTCAGCAGTCACAAATGGCAAATTAGTTTCCTCAGCCACTGCTGCAGCAATCTTTGCATCAAACCTGACAAGACACAGTTTCTTTAGGTAAAATGGATCAGAAAAGGAAATTTCATAATAGAATTATAAAACCCAAGGAGAAAAAATAAAAGGCAATTGATATTTGAAGAATACAAGGTAGGAAAGTGGAAATATGCAACAAATTGAAGTAAATGCTTTTGTCTTGCTTACCCTCTTTTTGTATTCAAACCAGTTCCTACAGCAGTACCCCCCTGTGCGAGCTGCAGACATTTTTCAAATAGTTAGAACTAATGGGGAAGCAAAAAACACAAGGGGAATGAAGCAATCAATTACCTGATACATGCGAGGGAGGGTGCATAAGACTCGGTCAATTCCATACTTCACCTGAAACAAAAGAAATGATTCTATAATTGCTTATAATCATTTTGGCAACCTTCAGGACTTGACTGAAATAACTCCGGCGACATTTCAATCTCAGAAAAAGTATCAAATAAAAAGCTTACTTGTGTAGTATATCCACTAAATTCTTGTCCGAGTGTCAAAGGTGTAGCGTCTTGTGTGTGTGTACGGCCAATTTTCACAATGTCATTGAACTCAATAGTCTGAAACATATTTCAAAGGGACTAAGTCATGGAAAGAAGTTATCATCTTTGTAGCAGTACAATAGTTAATGCAACACCAATAGCAAATCCAGCAAAGTGCAAAACATTGGATAACAAAGTATCAAAAATGCCAAGATGAGATCAACATTTAAAAAAACAACTGCATAAACAGAAACGGAAGTACGAATCCAATGCAAAAATGACTATCATATCATGCTACATGTGACATGCCCCCTTGAAATACAATAATCCACACACCATTTTAGCGCAATTCAAAGTGTAAGATTGTATCTAAACAATTTGATGCATAAAATACCTAACATAAAAATCAAGTGGAAAAAAGAAAAGGCAGTAAAAATCAGTAATTTCACCGAAAGAAGAAGGGGAGATAATAGTTTCAGTCAGTTAAAACCTTCGAATGTAGAGTCCCATGTAGCTGTTTCAATTTTGGTATCAATCTTGAATTAATCTCTGTTGCAGCTGCAATGTGCATTACCTATGCACGAGAAAAGCCAAAAGCAAATGACCATCTATACTTCTGGCAGTTGTGATCAACTGAAAAAAATAGTCTTCTAGCAAGAAGCTTACAGTCGGAAATGTGTCATTAGAAGATTGTGATCTGTTCACATGGTCATTTGGATGAACAAACTTTTCACCACGCTTGTGGCCAAGAATTTCACCAGCTCTGTTAGCAATAACCTGTCAGATAAAATGTACACCATCACATCTAAATGGATAAACAACGATTAACTAGATGCTGCATTGAACAGTAATGTCTATTTATATTTCTAGACATGGTGAAATTTAATTTGTAGAGTTAGCACCAGCGGGCAGAGGTCTATGAAAGTAATGGGGGGTAAGAATTTGAAAAGGGGAAACAAATCTCCTGAAAACAAAGGATGGGTCAAACAAACCCCAAGGAATTGTACCAACAATCATATTTCTGTTATAGAAAAATTATCAATTTGAAAGTCTGGAAAAAGTTCTCTCCTTTTTTCCTCAACCGCTAGGGGCAAAGCTTGTGTGCTTACCCCACCCACAATTAAGGGGAAAAAAAAACAATAACAGAGAATCAACATGTTTGATGTTTCTAGAAGTAACAGTAGGTTCATAAATGCATGCCATTAATCTTATACTGGAACATGAAATTTTTCTCAACTTAAACAAGAAGCTTCACATACTATTCGAAGTTCTGAAACGCGTGGCACCAGACAAGCAGAAAGCAACAAATTTCACTTGACCAGAAAGGAGAAAGTTTAGGAGCTAGTGAGTACCTCATTGGCATTCATGTTGCTCTGAGTACCGCTGCCAGTTTGCCAAACGACCAATGGGAAATGATCGTTTAATTTTCCCTCGGCCACTTCTTGTGCAGCTTGCATAATTGCTTTCCCTATGGAAGGGTCAAGACCATAATCTATGTTTACCTACAAAGTAAAATGCGATGAAAAACATTGAGATAATTATTCCTTTTCCTTTTGTTCTATAGGGTATTGTAATGGCAGGTAGACAAGATGTACAGATTCTTCAAATATAAATAGAAGCAACGGAAAGTTGGAAAACCAAAATGATGCTAGATTAAACCCAGTACAAATCATTGTTAAAAAAATAACATTTTACCTTTGCAGCACATTTCTTAAGAATCCCAAATGCACGTATAATTGGTTCAGGCATCCTTTCCCTCTCGCCTCCAATTTCAAAGTTCTGCAACGATCTTTGAGTCTGTGCACCCCATAATCTGAGCGAATCCAAAAGGCCTTAAGTGGTCATCTAAGGCCATTTAAATTGGGGGGGGGGGGGGTGGGGGTGGGGCCATATGCGATATGGCAATATCATGAATACTAAAGTATGTAAAATAGATGTTTCCAACTTGTTTGTAAGATCTCCTCCATACCATCACTTTTTCACAGTTAAAATGTCTAAAACTACATACCCACAACAGAACACAATTAAATCAACTATAAGTTTACACATGATAGGGCATCTAGCCCAGCCAGAGAATTTCATCTTTGCAAGCTCTCTTTTGTAAACAAGCAATGTCTTTGGCCACCATAAAAACGTTTCTAGGCATTAACATGAAAAATTCAAAACTAAAATCTGTGAAGAAAACAAATTTCACTATGACGATGTCACACATGTTCAAGGTCATGAACTTGATCTCCCTGGAAAACAAAAGGATGTTATGGATCAACTGGGACAAGATTCAGCAGATTGTTGCCACACTCCTGCTTAGTATTATCAACGAAATACGATTCATAATCCTACTTACTTTTTGTGAATATACGAAGGAATCTTCATTTATAAAGCACGTGTTCTGAATTTCTGATAAATGTGGCAAAAACGCCTACAGGGGTTTGGGACTACCGCTACCAACAAACAAATTAATACATATAATCAATCAAAAACACACACATTACCACATATTAATCAAGGATTATGACTTTACTGTAAGATAAAATGAAGATCAATTACACTAATAAAAAGAGGTAACAGAAAAACTGCTCCAGAAAGGGGATAAAAGCAAGACATGAAGAAAAATAAGGCACTGACTTGTCGTTGGGAACTTGAATGGGGCCAAAAGTGTCTCTCTCTTCTCTGAAAGATGAGGAGTACCATCTGAAGCTCGCTCCAAAACACGTCGTCGTTTGTAATCGAGACGATACGCGACGGCTAAGCATGAGTGTCGCCATTGCCGGAATTAATTATCGGCCACCGCGATCGGAAAACTGAATTCAAAACTACAATTAGAACAGAAAATCAACGAATCGTAGTTTGATTTACTTCTGTGCTAAAATCTGAGAGCGCAGCCTCTAACGATTTTTGTTTGACAAAAAGGAAATGAAGAAAATTTTCCAAGCTTTTGGGCACGCTCTTCTATGTGTCTCGGGCTTCTCGGCCCATCTAGATAATTTGGACCCGTGTTAGTGGGCCATATTGCTATTATTTGAGTCGGGGCCCAGGTTACTAGCACCCCCATTTTTGGTAAATGCACCGCGTAAATTTTTTAACAAAAAAACATTAAACATAAAAAGACAATGTTACCCTTAAAATTAAATACAACCCTTCCCTTCCCTCTGGTCCAGCAGACTGCTGCACAGCCACCATTACCGCGGCTGCCGCATATCGCCGCCACCTTTAAAAATTACGCTGGCTTTAGATATTTATACAAAAAAGGTACAATTTTAGAAAAAAATGTCTGGAGAAAGGCCACATACCGTAACACATGTTCGGGCCAAATTTTCAGTATATAATTTCGAAAAAAGTCAACTTTTTCAGACTTTTTCTTTGAAGAAAAGAGTAGATCTCGTTAAAAGGCTTCGAGTGTCACATTTCCAGGGAAAAAAATTCGAAAAAAGGCCAGATTTCAAAAAATATTTTCGAAATGAGACCATATTTTCAGGAGAAAAAAAAAAGAAAAATAGGGGGAAATAGAAATCTGAAGAGAGGGGAGGAGGTCGACGGTGTTAGAACGGGGGCTGCATATTTGATTGGTGGAAGGAAAGAAGGTTGGGCCGTTGCAAATAAATTTGGGATTTAAAGTATTGGGTATTGTAGAAAAGATATTAGAGGGTAGAAAAGGTATTAGAGGTGGATTTTGAGGGGGTATTGGAAGAAAAATTGTGTTTACCTTCTTTGTTTCTCCGTTGGGAAAAAGAAAGAGAAGAGGGCGGCGGCTTGGAGCATGTACCACGTCGGCGGCCGTTTCTGCAGAATTGGAAGCCGGTGCATGCAAAATGAAAAGGGGGGGGGGTGTGAAAGACTAGTTTTTAGAGGGGCTAAATGTGTATTTTTGGGGGTGAGTGAATTGATCAGGTAGGAGGTGAATTGATCATGTAGGTGTATTAATTAAAGATGGGGTGTGAATAACCTGAGCCTTGAGTCGGCCCATTCAGATAACTTTAAGCCCATATTGGTGGGCCATTACTGGTTGACATTGAATTGAGTCTCGGCCCATTTACATGGACAATGACCTGCAGTTCCGCTATGAAGAATTGAGGAATCAAGAATATATATGAAATTAAAGTAATTTATTATTTTTTAGAAAGAATATTCATATTTTATATTATCGTTTGACGAGTACAATATAATTTTACTATTATATAACTGCAACAATTATAATTTTTTTAATAATCAAATAATGTTGTAGCGAGAGTATTAAAAGTAGTAGCTTAATTTCATATCACAATTTCACTAGCATAAACATTACCAAGGATCGTCCCAAGGAGTAAGTCTTGTATGAATTTGTGTCACTGTGCGATGAAGCATATTTATAGAGTGACGATTTAATATTTTAAAAATAATGTGTATTAATTTGTGTTAAAATTGTTAATTTCTGGTGGTTTTCAACAACAAAACTCAAAGTGTTGAACAACTACGCAAGTGCTCGTATTTATAAGAATCTTCCACGAAGCGAGAAGCCTTCTTAATTTAACTCTAAGTCATTATGAAAGTTATTACGATTTCAGGTGAGGATTCAAATGTATTTGACCATACATTGATGACCACATGATTGGTTACGCTTTCAGTTGAAACATCCGTGAATTTGGACATTCAAAACGTTCATATTCATATAATTCAAGTTATAAACATCCATGATCCTGGTGATATCCTCGAAGTATGCTTTGACGTTCCAATTTCGTTCATTAGTTTTTCGCTCATCAAAATTCAATTTTAAAAATTATAAATACACTATAATCATCTACTTTGATAGTAGTTTGATCATATGCCGTTTAATTATTCGAAAAGTAAATTTTATGCCCTTATTGAATTAGTTAAAGACGAATATCCAACATTTTTTTAAAACCTAGTAAAAAGGTTACTTAATTTATTTTTATTTTTATTTATTTTTTTGAAAAGATAAAAAGGTTACTAATTAAATGCTCTGTTAGTTGGTTTCAAACCAATATTTTCCAACATTCGTAATTAATGGTCCATTGAGACTTGAAGCACGTCATAGTAAACTCAATTATTAATGTTAAAAAAATAAAATTTTTTTTCCATAATTATGTTTCAAGGAGAACCGGAAAAAACTACTAAAGGCAAACCAACTAAATGTTATTTTAAATATAAAAAAATTAATATAAACTCACCTTTTGGAACTTTTTGCTGGGGGGACAGAATTTCGTTTAGATTGTAGAATGCTCTTTTATGGCTTTCTAATTTTCCTTTTTTTCGATAGTTATTTTATTTTATTATCTATATATTACGTGTGCAAATAATATTATGAATACAAACATAAAACAATTTGATAAAATATAAATATAAATATAAAAATAAAATTGAAACACATTAAATATAATGGTATATATTATTTGATAAAAAAATATAATGAGTATGTCTCACATGCATCAGGTGCACCATGCAATTCAAATGCTTTTTTTTAATGTGCAACTTATTTTTTCTGTAACTTAATTTCAATGTATTTACATCAAAATATTTGACTTGTTCAGAGTAAAATAAATTGAACGTTTCACAAAAATACGTTACGCGTTAAAACAAATACTCTTAAATTATACGGGGCATTTCATGCATACAATACTTTGAGAAATATATAATATTAATATGCACATCGTACGGAAAAAATAAGAAGGAGAAACATCATTATGGTCATGCACTCATGCACTTCGATTTGCAGGCCATATCTGATCTATGGTATGGTTGGGCCACCAAATCGTAAAGCATTTTATCAGAAAATAAAAAAAAAAAAAAACAATGTTTGTTAATCACGACTTCTCTTAATTTAAACGTAATCATTTTCAAAAGTACTTTTTTAATATTATGTTACTGTATAGTATATATACGCTTCATCAAATTAACTCACCTTAATATCTCACATCTTAAATTGTCCACTAAAAAGCAATTTTGCTCAGTTAGATAATTTTGATTTTCGTTTAAGTACCAAATTTAATTCAATTGAAGACAAACACAACTAAAAACTCTAAGAATTGTTTCCATTAGCTGTGAGAAAGAGGTTTTTAAAATGAATGATTTTCTCCCACTTTATATTGTTTGCAGAACCATTCGTTCAATTTCCCCTAAAAATAAAATAAAAAACGAGTTCAATTGGAAGTAGGCCTTATAAAAGATGTAGAATCAAATTTTGGGGTATCAGAACAAATTAGATAGGAAATAATTGGGCCCAACTTCATGAGTAGACGAGACTGGAGCCCAAATTCGTAAAGTGTTAATGTAAAGCTTGAAATTATTTATTTAAAATATTTCTATAAGTATATACTAGTATTATATATTATATAATGTACTAAAACACAACCTCAAGAATTGAAAATTTTAACATTTTTCTCTAAAATCCTCATTTCTACTTATAAATAATTATATATATATATTAATACATGACAAAAACTTGTGTGAACTTGAGTTCACCGTGAAATCAATTTTTTTTAATATTACTGTTATGTATAAAAAAATATCAATGTTATACATAAAAATTATCACTATTGTTCATAAAAATTATAATTATTTAATAAATATTTATATTTTTAAATAATGAAAATTTTGAGTATAATAATGATAGTTTTTACACTTAATACTGATAGAGATCATATATAGACATGATTCTAGTGGTACTCTTAATATATCCTTGATTTTATTTGTCGGGGGATCAAGCATGCCATTACATTTTTTTAAGAAATTGGGGCCAAATAAATGTTATTCTTTTAAACATCGAGCATGCAAACTTTTTCTGTCAAATAAAAAATGTAAAAAGGTCAAATTAACCCATAAACTTACCCACAAGGATCAAATAAGTTTTATGTGGACCATTTTCAATTTGGATCAATTAAAATCTCATCATTATCAATTTCTATGGAATATTTTCTTTCAAAAACATTAAAAGATGATGAATATTTTTTTTATTTAGATAGATAAGTTGAACCAAATTAAGTTCAATTCAATAAGTATTATTCGCTTTCGGAAAAAAGCTGTTATATAGATCATTAAAATCAAATAATATCATGATATTAATATACTGCATGGCATCAAACTACATTAAGAGCGTGTTTTGAAATACTAAAAACAGCTTCCAGAAACACTTATTTTCAAAGCTTCCTCTCAGAGCTTTTAAAAATAAATGTTTCTGAAAATTGTTTTAAGTGTTTCAAAACACACCTTAAATATTAGAGCCCATGTTTTTAGATTATCTAACAACATATTTAAATTAATTATCAACTACTTTATATTTAATATATATACTTCTGATATGGAGCCTAATATTAGGCTCCATATGGAGCCTAATAGCTTATGCGACATTCCCAAACTAAGCCCTAAACTATAAACCGTAAACCCTAAACCATCAACCGTTCGGGCCGGGTGAACCATGAACCACTTGGGTCGATTTTGAGTCGGGTTGAGTTGGGTTCGGACCGGATAAAAAATCTATTAGGCTCCATAAGGAGCCCAATATTAGGCTCCATATCAAAATCATTATATATATATATATATAAATACAAATTGTATTTCAGTTAAGTTTAATGAATGAATCGAATACTAATAAAATTGAGCTCAATACTAAAAACGGTGAGAAAATTATCTAGCCATTAAAATAATAAATTTACATTATTCTAGACATGCACACCCTGATATATCAATGTTAATATTTTCAAAAGAAATTTGAATGATTATTTTGATGGGGTTGTGCAAATAATGGGGCAGGGGAAATTATCAGCATTTTTGATTTTTTAAAAGAATAAGAGCTTATTTGATCTTAGTTGAGAGAAAATAAGAGTTATAAAAAAAAAAAAAAAAAAACTTATTTGTTCCTAGTGAATAGATTTTATAATAAAATGCTTAGAACTTATTTTAACAGAATATTGTATAATAAAATGCTTAGAGAATACTACACATATATATATAATATGTAACATTTTAAAAAATTTAATATATAATTCAAATATTACATAACTATGTGTATATTACCATGTACTCAATCATATACATCTCATTGGCAAATGCTGTTCAGAGTTGTGACAGGAATGGTGTACTTCTGATTTATTGAATGAGTTACGTATACCCAATTTTAATATAAATCAGCCAATTAATAATATCACTGTCCACCTGAATATTATTGAAATTTACATTTAAAAACTTAACGAATTTTCGGCAATTAGAACTATATTCAAATTTATAATACTCTGAAAATAATCAAACATGTCCTCTTGCATGACAATTTCGTAAGAGACAACGGGTTACAAATAAATTCAATTTGTTGGACTTATTTATGGAATTCGGCTCGATTAATAGTTAGAATCAAATTCAAACTTTAAATACTGAAACTAGAATATCAACTAGTGTAAATTTAAAGAAAGATGAGGATGAAAATGAAATGATATGCAGGGAGTCCTACACGTGGTAGGTGGGGGCTGCGCCGTTGGCTTATCACTTCATTTCTTATTTTTATTTATTATTTAGTATAATTTTATTATAGTCCAAAAAGTGGGGTCGAAATACAGCTGTGGCTGGGTGTGAATATTTATCACTAAAATTAATTTAAACAATCAATATAGTCAACAATTAATTTAAATTCTTTAAATGCTGATAATATTTATTTTGACCAGATATATAGGAATGTCATAACTGTTGCTATTAAACACAACGTGTGAAAACCCGCCTTTCAATTTCAAAGCTTTTACCAAACAAATACAAACAAACACAAGGATCCACTGTGCCAGGTGGCTTTTTTTTTTTTTTTTTTTTCAAATGTTATGAAAATGCCTAGATTTTATTTTAAAGAAATATAAAATCTAAATTCTACGATGAAGATTGTGTAATTTTATATTTATATATTTAATAGTCTAATAATGTTTGATGAATCAGAGTTTCGTTGTGTGCGGATCTAATTAATTAGAATTCATATTTTTAATATGATTCCGATTTTGCTGTAAACTACTTTCACAAGAGATCAACTCTTGAAAATTAATGAAGATTAAATATACATAAATAGAAATAAATAATTTTCAAGAAAACAATAACTTCTCGACAAATATTTTTATGCACCAGTTATATCATGCAATTCAAGTTTTTAAATTAAAATTGTATTAAGTATTTTATAAAATTGTATTAAATTTAGTTATTGTTATTAAACAATACTAATTATGCAGGAGTTGAATTGTAGAATTAAGTGAAATTTTATTAGTTAGTTTTACTTTAAAAATAGCATGTGGCATGTGATAGTCCAACAAGTGGAATTTAACGAGGTTAGCTGAAGTCGATGTGAATATGATTTTCGTGAATCCAATTTATATCATTTCCTGCGAAAAGTGGTACAAGTCATATACTTCGAGGTCATCGTTTGATATGTGGCTTGTCCCTCAATTCGCCGAGAAATAATCGAAAATTGGTCAGGAAAGCAGAGTGAACAAGCGATTGACGCGACGTAAAAACATAGTGATATGATGTTGTGGTATACAAATTTGAGCACATGGTGAACCAAATGGACAAGCTCAACGAGAGAATAGTTTGGTATGTGGCTCGACATTCAATTCACCTTAAAATAATAAAAATAAAAAGGATGTGAATACACTATCTTATGTTGCTCAAACTTTTCATAAATTTCGACCATATTTTGATTGTATTATGATGAATCGCGATATGAATCACATATTAAAAAGACGATATTGAAGAGACGAACAATTTGATACATGATCTGACCTTCATTCGTCGAAAAATGATCGAGTTTATACAGAGAATAAGACTGTCGCAGATTGACGTGAATGAACATTAATAATCAAATCACTCAAAGTTAAATTTGTGAAATTGTAGTATATTAAATGTGTATTTTGAAACACTTAAAACAGCTCCAGAAACACTTATTTTCAAAAGCCGTGAGAGGGAGCTTTAAAAATAAGTGCTTCTGAAAGTTGTTTTAAGTGTTTCAAAACACGCCCTGACCAATTGAAGATAGCATAACGAGCAATTTGATATATCATCTGTCTTTCTATTCGTCGAAAAATAATGGTGAAAACAAAAATAGTAGTACATGGTTAATTTCATTTAACATCAATTATGCTCGCCGGATTTCACTTATTGAACGAACACACGACATCTCACGTGCATTTTTTTCTCCCAATTTTCTAACGAAATTGAGTATAAATTGAAAAAAATTAGTAACTAAAAATATAAATTGCCACCCCTAGCACACGACAGGTAAGTTTTGATATCCCTAATGTAATAAAATATGTTACAATACTGAATAAAAATTTAACAAGTTTGGGTGCTCTCGTAATCCAGTTAATGGAGTGGAGTTCTTCTAAAATAGTGGCAAACATAAAAGGGCACCATGATGAAATTTTCTGGTTCATTTTAAGCACAATAACATTTTTAACTTTTTTTGTAAAATAATAATGCTGTAAAACCTGGATTCAGTCAAATCTGGGGTAATGCAAAAAAAAAAGAGATTATAAAAAAACTGAAATCACTTTTTACAAAATAAATAGAACTGAAAACTTTACAGACAAATGATTTGCATTTTGGTTTGTTGTTTAGTAATCACCAGTCAGAAGAATAATTAAAGATTCAACTGGAAGGAGGGAGCACAAGACAACAAGGGCCATATTGACATAAGGACAGAGAAGGGTCACATTGACATCAGGACAGAGAAGACTATAATAATCTTTACAATAAACAAAGGACATCCCCACCCCTTACAAACACTATAATTCTCTTTTTTTGGAAGAATAATTGTTATAATTTCTTAAAATGTGTGTGAAAATTAATGACTACAATCGTAAGTTATGTTACATTATGGGTGTTTGCCCACCTGATTACTGGACTCCTCATTTGAATGGAACACCCAGGTTCGATTCCCTCAGGGAACGAATGAGAGTTATGGGAGTTATAATGTGGATTGGTGATTTCGTGAGAGTTATGGGAGTTATAACGTGGATTGGTGATTTCGTGGAGTATTTGGGTGTTCGGTGTACTAATTACTAACAATTAACTTTGTCCGATAAAAAAAAATTATGGGTGTTTGCAAATAATGTTGCAGGTAAAGAATCATATGGGTCTACAATTATGAGAAAAGTGAGTAATTTTTTACTATTCAGTGTCTGGTTGTAAACTTTAATTCATGAGTAGAGTTATTTTTTTCTTCAAAAAATTATGTTTAACAACTTTTAAAATGAGTATTTTTCAATAATTTTTTGGAGTTTGCAAACAGGCCCCAATTAAATTTGTGTATATTCCATAAAGATGAAGTATAAGTAGAATACAAATGTTATTAAATGATTTGAAATTATGATGCATACACAACGTATACAACTAATTGTTAGCTGAACATAACACATGACTTATAATTCAAGCTTGTTTAGGTTTTGTTAGAATCTTGATAATTATTTTGAGCTGATTTGAAAGAAAGTTTGGACTTGTTCGCTAATCATTACAAGCAATTTTGAATGATATTATAATTGATTTATAACCTTGAATTAAACTTGGATTGTTTAAATTCTTTACATATTTACTTTTTATTTTTTTACTAATTAACTCGAGGTTTATCGAGCTTTCAGTCTCACAATATTCATATAGAATATTTACTCTGTTAATATAGATGAACGAATATATAATGACTTAACGCTACTGCAAGAACAGTATTCATATAGAATATTTACTCTGTTAATATAGATGAACAAATATATAATGACTTAACGCTGCAAGAAAATAAAGAGAATTGCTTAAGAAAATTTTCAAATAGCAATGAAATTTTTCAATAAAAATAATATTTGGTTATTAATTAATGAAGGTTGTTTATAATTTTTTTAAATTTTAATAGATAAATAAATTATCTATGAACAAAGTGTCTATACATTTTTAATTTCTTTCGACAAATTTACCTACACAAATAATTCCCTAGACAATTTACATTCACATATGCAATTATATTTGTAGTTTATGAATAACCTATAAAATTAGAGATTTTTGTAGGCACGTCATAATTAATCATTATTATTTAAAAATAAAATTATTTTTATTAGAAATTTTATATGCACTATTTTTTTATAGTGTAAGATGAGAGAAGTTGACTCTATAGTCTATACTTGTCATGAATATTGTGCATACATAATACATACACATTTAAAATAATTTTATAATTAAAATTATACTTCTTTCGTTCCATTCTTAATTTCTCATTTTCTATTTTGATTTGTCTCATGTTTGTTTTCTCTTTTCATAAATATCCTCTCAATATCTCAAAAATCACATCTCATATTATTATTTTGTACTCACTAAAAATCACTTTATTACTTCATTAATTATTTTAATAATAAAGAAAAAAAATATATAATATCTTCGATCAACTAAAAATTATTTTATTTCCTCAAATATTAATAAATAACTTTTAAAATAATAGATGATAAATGATATACGAAGTAACTCAATGATTTATAACGAGTCGAATATAAACTAAATTGTTTGGACGATGACAAAACTAAAATCGAATAAACCAAACCATAACGCTGTAAGGAGTTGGGCTTCCAATAATATTATTTGTTTGAACTGTGCATGTCATCTGAAGATGAAAAAATGTCTACATTTATTTATTATATTTATCAAATAAAATTCAAAATATCTACATTTATTTATTATATTTATAAAATAAAATTCAAAATATCATCAATTATTTCCACTCAAACTGATTATCAAGTAGTCTAATTCGACTTTCAAGCCTAATTACTAAATGTTAAAAACCACGTTTAAGGATGGAAAGAATACTGAAAATTTTAATATACCACATTTATCGTACCAAAAAATACTAAATTTATCAAAATTTTCAATATGATAAGATACTGTATCAAAAAGTTTTGATACGATAACGCTAATACGATATGCCAAATAAAAAGTTTTGGCAATTCAGTTTATATTGATATATCGAAAAAACTCGGTATTTCGATATCGATATATATTGATATATCTAACAAATTTTAGGTATTTCGATATTACGATATCTTGACATAAATATTCTAAAAAAATTCGGTATGAAACGATATAATGA
This sequence comes from Stenogyne calaminthoides, assembly GCA_037126765.1. NCBI lineage: Eukaryota > Viridiplantae > Streptophyta > Magnoliopsida > Lamiales > Lamiaceae > Stenogyne > Stenogyne calaminthoides. The sequence continues at coordinate 12,729,689 of JBBCBC010000021.1, read as the reverse complement.
AATTTCGACATGGAACGATATATAATATTTTGGTACAGTAACAATATGATTTTTCAGATACCAAAAATTTCGATACGATATACAATATAGTTCGGTATTTTGGTACGGCACGATATATCATCACTAACCACATTTCATTGAAAACCAATTTTAAAAACAAATGCGACAATTTATATCTCACAAATTTGTTAAATACAATTACACATTCAATATGACAAAGTCTTGTATATATCAAAAGCACCGTGCAATTCAAATGGATTTTTAAACGATACAAATTATTTTCACAAAATAATACTACTATTATTTATTTTTACTGAACAATATTCACTTAATATTATTTAGTGAAAAGCCAAAAACAACTATTATAATTTGAAAATGTATTTGAATTGCACGATACAACTCACATAGCAGAGATTTAATCATGCTAACATTTTTTAACATCCTATCTAATCACATATACTTACTCATACATGATTCTATTGCTTATCTCGATTGTGTTATGATCCAATTTCATGAACAAAATCAAGATACATTTATGAAATTGGGTCATAACACAATCGAGACAAGCAGTAGAATCAAGGAAGAAAATTATAAAACTATGTTAAAAGTGTAGAGACATTTTCTTATATTTTTTTGGTTGATGCTTTGGAGCAGTTTGTTTTTTTTTTCTCTCTCTTTATGTGATTTCATATGCTGATAACTCTAATTCATATATGGATATTTCTACATATATCTTTCTTAAGGCTAGGTCTTGTATGCACCCAAATGCACCATGCACTCATAGTGTATTTTAAAAGCGTGCAACTTTTTATGTTGAAAAGTGCAATTGTTAATATAGGAACATAGTTGCATGCTTCTGTTTAAAATAGTTGCACGTTTCTATTTTGTATAATTGCATGCTTCTAAAATGTACTATAAATGCACGGTGCACTCAGGTGCACATGAGACCCACCCCTTTCTTAATATATTGTCTTTTATTGATGTATGAGAAAAAATGCAACATTTTTTAACATCCTATCTAATCCCATACAAATATGGAGTGTGTTTTGAACAAATACATGATGTGAATAAAAATACTCCCTCAGTCCCAAACTTATTTTCCTATATTTCGTTTTGGGCGTTCCATTCTTGTTTTCTTATTTCTTTAAATAAAAATTTATACTTTATCACTTTATCATATAAAATATTAATAAATAACTCATTTTAACCCCAACTACCCATCACTTTATCATATAAAATATTAATAAACAACTCTTTCTACCCAACACTTTATCACTTTATCACTTTTTTCTTAAAATCCGAGCACACAGTAAACAGGAAAACAAGAATGAGGCGGAGGGAGTATCAAATTAGTTAGTCTATAAGTATGAGTCACCCACTCCAGCCCACCCCACCCCCTCTAAGGTGGGCCAACGATTGGAGTCTGATCTGGCAAACTCAGTGATGCCAGCCTAGCATTTGCCATACATCATTGAGCAGTGGGTCCCATTTTCCACAAAGCACATGCCAACCTTCCCATGCATACACATTACACATTTCACACCTCATTCAAAATTAAAACAAAAAAGAAGAAAAAAAATGAGTAATTCCGTTTGTCCCCTTCTTAATTTTACTCCTTATTTTATGTTTAAGGTTCCCTAATCATGCTTACTACACTCCATTATTACGCCTTCTCTCCCTCCCTTTCTCTCTCCTAAAAAAAACAACAAAATATTAATATTATTATCATGAGAGAGAGTAGAAAAAAAAAAGCTGCCGTTATTTTTTGTGTCGGCAAATACCCGTTGGATAATAAGTAATTACGCCTCCGATTAACGCTTTCTAATTTCGTCCTCCTAATTCAAAATCTTTAATTATTTTTTCAGAAAAAAAGAAAAAGAAAAAAATAGTATATTATTTTCAAGAACTCCTCCATATGAGCTAGACGAAGAGGTCTTTTTCTTATTCTGTGCTGTCCTTTTCATTTTTCCATCCTTTTATTTCTTATTAGTAATAATAATATTAATAATTATGTAACAAAAATTTATCCTTAATTGCCGCTCATCATCATTCAATCACTCTCCCTCTCTCTCTTCTCCTTCTTAGTTTCTTCTGAAGTCAAAAGATTTTTCAGAATTTGAATGAGGGATTGAAGTAAAGAAGAAGATATGAAGGGGCTAGTAAGTACGTTTAATTTCTTTTTGTTACACCGATTGTTGTTCTTGATTAAGATTCTTGTTTAATTTTCTGGGATCAATCTCCAGTGTTTTTTCTTAATTTTTACCGTTCTGGGCTTTTCCAATTCCTGCAAATTAGGAAATTAGCAAATCTTGCCATTCAGCTCTGTTATTTGAGCTTCAATTCTTTCTGAATTCTTGTTTCAACTCAAAATGTGATTTAATTTTGTTCTGTTTATTTCTGGGGCTCTGTTAATTTAGCTGCTTCACTAAGATTTACATTTCTACTGAGATTGAATTTGAGTTGATCTTTTCAGCTGATTTGCTAGAAATGTTTTGAACATCTTTTCAATACATTGCCTGCATTTTGCTACTGATTTTTGGTTTCTAGATCTGAAATTGTGTTTTTGTTCAGCTTTTGCTTTCACAGTACTACTTTGGGTTAATGTTGGAGTGTACTGCATCTAGTGTCATAATTTTGTCCTCTTATTTCACAAAATTACCAATAATTGAGATCTATTTGCACTCTATTTTGTATCTATTAGCTATATGGTTCCCAGTATGCCTAAGAATCTAATATGCTGATATGCTTTTCATGCCCTGAGTTATAAGCCCTTGTGATGAAATTTCCAACATTTGGTGGAAAAAAACTAATTCAATTTTTGGTACATTAATGTTACAATGTGAAATTAGAATCGTGGACGAAGCATCGTGTGTAAAAACACTTGTTAGATAGGAAGATGAGCTTTTTCTCGAAACGTTTTAAGCATTTCTGTGTATCGGATATGGACGAGATTCAGTATATATAATGTGCTTTACTCGTTTTGTTTTTGGACTTGCAAATCAGGTAGTATTTCTTTTGCTCGTGGCGTTGAGCAATGGTGCTGAGTATAACGGTGTATGCAAGTCTAATTGGCCGTTGACACCGAGACCTCATAGTGTGTCCGTTTTGGAATTCGGGGCGGTGGGAGATGGGAAAACGTTGAACACCGTTGCGTTTCAGAATGCTATTTTTTATCTTAAGTCGTTTGCCGATAAGGGCGGTGCCCAGCTCTATGTTCCGGCAGGGAAGTGGCTTACGGGATGCATCACTCTCACCAGCCACCTCACACTTTTCCTCGAAAAAGACGCCTTTATCCTTGGTTCACAGGTTTGGCATTGTGATACGAAACTCTCATTCGATATTTGTTGATCAATCCTTACATATTTAAAAAGGCTAATTGAATATTTTCTATTATTATCTACATCTTTACCTAATGGTTGTTCTCCTATTCTGGCCTTTTTGCATAATAAAACATCAACCAACCTGAAATTCTCATCTATGATAGACCCCTTTTGATATTAATTCTCATGGTTGCACCGTGTAACTCGTGCAATTTTGACTCAATTATTAATGAGAAGTATTAGTTCATATGAAGTATTAGTTCATATGAAGAATAGTTTTAGTTTTCACAAAAGAAAGTATTAGTTTGTAGGCTGAGTGTGAAAGTTTTGGATTGCTAAAAGTCGAATTTCTCTATTTGGTTGTTAGTTTTATTCCATTTTCTGCAACACAACAATTTCAATACATTTTCTTTACATTTGATTATTTTCACAGGATAATGTTCACTGGGATATAATCGATCCCTTACCTTCATATGGCCGAGGCCTTGAGGTGCCCGGTCGAAGATACCGAAGCTTAATCAGCGGATCAAATTTAACTGATGTTGTTATCACAGGTAGGATTTTTCACTTTTTTGGTTTTATCTATTCTAAAACATCTCATCCTCATGTAATTTTGTTTCCACTTTCTATTTTAGGAAATAATGGAACTATCGATGGACAGGGTTCCGTTTGGTGGAAACAATTGAGCTCCCATTCTTTAAATTATAGTAGACCACATTTAGTGGAACTTCTTTGGTCAGACAACATTGTTGTATCGAACTTGACCTTCTTAAACGCGCCTGCTTGGAACATCCACCCTGTTTATTGCAGGTAACATCATTGAATTATCTTCGGAATTTCTTCCTTTCTATTTTTTTTACATCAATATATTATTAGTGTGTAATGCCTTTTTGTTTTCTATGTTTTGTGATGCAGTAAATTGCTTGTTCAGAATGTTACACTTTATTCTCCCCCCGACTCTCCCTACACTAGCGGAATCGTACCAGGTCTGTTCAAAATGAGATCGATCCTTGACATATATCTTCTTGTTCATTAATTGTGAACTATATTTTTTCTTTTTAATCCTATACGCATTTTTCTCATACTTCTAAATGCTACATTTATCCGGTAAAATATACTTGCTCCAATTCGTTCGTGATGATTTGACATGGATTCTCAACTGGGGTGTAGTTGAGCCGAGTCGAACTGAGTTGAACACGCACTTGTTCAAGCTTGTTTAAAACTAATGTTTGACCCTGTTTGATAATTAATTGAGTCCAACTTGAGTAGGGCTTGAGTATTTTTATATTTTTACAAATGTTTTATAATTTTTTATTTATCGAGCTCGAGCTGCGGAGCCGAACTTCAGACTTTACGAAACATAAAAGTCTGTTCAAGCTTGTTTGAAATCTATGTTGAACTGAGCTCAAACGAGCTTTTATCGAACAATCTTGAATCGAGTATCAAATTGTTTAGTTTGATTTTCAGCCTTATCTCTCACATGATGATTAATCTTGCATATTTGATGCTTGTGAAAAAAAAATCATAGTTGTTTGATTTCTACCTTACCTTTAAACCTTTGTCTTTTTAGATTCTTCCACACACGTTTGTATTGAGAACAGCAACATCAGCATGGGATACGACGCAGTGGTACTGAAAAGCGGCTGGGATGAATACGGTATCTCTTACAGCAAGCCGACATCCTATGTCCATATCAGAAAGGCCCGACTACAATCTTCATCTGGTTCAGGCATTGCCTTCGGTAGTGAAATGTCCGGTGGAATCTCCCTCGTATTAGCCGAGCATCTACACGTGCACGACTCGGTTACCGGCATTGAACTGAAGACAGCAAAAGGGCGAGGCGGCTACATAAGAAACATCGTCGTTTCAGACATCCACATGGAAAACGTCGGACAAGGAATCAAGGCGACAGGTCAGTACACGTCTCACCCTGACGATGGTTATGACCCAAATGCCCTGCCTGTTGTTAGTGAAATTACGTATAAGGACATTGATGGTTTAAATATTACAACTGCTGGGTTACTGTCTGGTATAGACGAGTCGCCCTTCACGTCTATATGCCTCTCGAATGTTTCTTTCTCTGGGGTAAACGACCCCTCTACGTCGTGGACATGTTCCAACGTTGTAGGCTCGTCTGTAGATGTTTCGCCAGAGCCTTGTCCGGAGCTGCAAAGCTCGTCGTCTAGACCCTATTCGGATTGCTTCCTGTTCTCACATCCAAATGGGCAAGTTGCAGTATTGTGAAATGCCTGTTTATCGAATCTCAATCATTCATTCATTGATCCATAGGACGAGGTACGTACAATTGATTATTAATCTCGGAATAATACGCAGAAAAGAGAGGCGAGAAAGGAAGGGGTTCGTCCAAGTGGTGGTGTTGGTATTACATTCTGTGTACAGTGTCAGTTTCTTTGATTCATGTGTAAGAAAAGTTTTGGTAGTACAGAGGGGACTAAGGTCTGTTTGTTGCTTTGATTCGTTGTTTTCTGTGTTATTCGTCATTTTTCATTCACATTGTACATTCTTGAACTGGAGGTTTGTGAGATTGGGTTGATTGATTATAGGAGGGTGGTAAAAGGGTGTTATCATGGGGGACTTTATAGTTGGAATTTGCAATAAAATATCAAATTTCATATCTTAATTTGATTTCAACATATTTCCTTTGTCTTTCTTTATTTGGTTCCAAGGTAGAAATGAACTGGTATTGGGGGATAAAGATTGTCTGTTTATGATCTTACAGATAATTCTTTTCCCCTTTTTTCCTTCTGAAATATTATGTTAATGATAAAAGTTTTGCGTGAAACTCTGTTGCTCCACTGATTATGAGATGGATCAAATGAATTTTAGCTCACTTCCTGTTAATTCTACCTTTAGTGTATGTTTGACTCAGCTTACAGACCTTTCAAAACAGCTTATAAACCATGAACTTGGCCAAACGGGCTCTTAATTAATTAATTAATGAGTTTCACCTGAGTGAGATGATTTTATGGTGAGACGAAATATATTTTGATCATTGACGTTTTAATATTTTGAGAGAGGAGGGTGTTAATTTGTGCTAGTTTGTACTCCGTCTCATATAAGAAACCGTCTTATATAAATTTTTATCTTAATTAATAAATTATGACCATTTGCATGAGATGAACTCACAAGACAGCGCCTCTAATTTAATCCATTCACTACTTGATATTTGTAAATATAGCAATAAAACAGTTGTCTGTTGTAACTATATATTACTATCATCTTTCTGTATTGAAAACTAATATATTTTTAGTGAATTAAATAATACTTACAAATTTATAGTATTT